>JAKOGI010000755.1:22500-132500 GCA_029747015.1 Carnegiea gigantea
AACCGAATTTCCTTGATAACATAAGGACACCATGTTATCATTCATATCCATGGGTGGATCTATTGACCACTCTGTAATGGATAAATATGGCCCTTACTCATTCAGAATAAGTGGATAGAATTATCATCGGATTGGTTTATTATTCCCAACAGAAGAACAGAAGCCCAAATTTGCACAACTATATATCTATGACACACATGATGAAATCCAAAATCGATGCAAAGCTTTGAACAACCAAGAAAGTGTTCGTGGAGTTGATCATGTAACTTCACAGGCCCTACAATGCATGGTCCATATTATCAACCCTTACATAAGGATTTTTCGAAATACACAAGATATCCTGCATGCTACTAATGTTGTTGATTTAAAAATGCGCCTTATCAAAGCATGTCCTGGACGACAATGTAGCATGTCTACCATAGATGAAGTTGCTACCCTTATAGTTGAGGGTGACTATGGATGAGAAGAGGAACGCGATATCACTGTTCGTAAAATAGATGGAAATTTACAACAAATATATGAAACTTATCCATCATATATGCCTTTTTAGTACCCCTTGCTATTTCCATGTGGAATAGATGGTTGGCCACTCAATATTCCAGGTGGTGAAGGATCAAGCAGTAGTCGAGAATATGTGACAATGAGGGAATTTGTTACGTTCCATATACAATATAGACCTAACGAGGGGAGTATATTACTTCGGTGTGGTAGATTGTTTCTCGAATTTGTTGTTGATTGCTATGTTACAATTGCGACTTGGAGGTTAAGATATTTTGGGGACCACCAAGGTACACTATGAGCAGAACTGTACAATGGCTTGCAAGATGTTGTTACAGCAGGAGCAAACGATGCTTATGTAGTAGGGAAGGGGTTGATATTACCTGCATCATTCATAGGAGAGCCAATTATATGAGGCAGCACGTTTTGGATGCAATGGCCATCTGTAATCAAATGGGTTATCTAAATTTTTTTATCACATTCACCTGTAATCCAAATTGGCCTGAAATTCTAGAAGCTCTATCTCAGCAACTAGGCCAATAAGCGAATAACCAACCATATATTGTTGCTCGCGTTTTTTGCTTAATACTGAAAGAGCAAAAACAAGACTTGAAAGAGAGGAATCCATTTGGAAAAGTTATTGCAGGTATGATCGTCCTCCCACCATGCCGTTGTTGTTAGCAGAAATAAATTCCTTTTCACTTTAATCATGCTAATTTATTACGTTGTCGTATTCTTCCTTCATGTATTATATCTGCAGATATCCATCTCATCGAATTTCAAAAATGAGGACTACCACTTGCCCATATACTTCTGACTCTTGCAAGTGAGGAAAAGCCAACTTGTGCAGAAGACATAGATCGTGTCATATGCGCAGAACTCCCTAACATGGATACAGATCCCCTTGTATTTGAAACTATCACAAGGCATATGATTTATGGGCCATGTGGTGCTTGTATTTGTTATGCACCCTACATGGATGGTGGCAGTTGTACAAAATATTATCCTAAAGTTTTCTCTGATGATACCATTATTGAAGAAAATGGCTTTATTACATACAGATGCAGGAACGATGGTAGAAGTGCAATTATCCATGGTGAGAGCATTGATAATAGATGGGTAGTACCATATAACAACAATCTCTGTGTTAAATATGATGCACATATTAACATCGAATGTTATGCACAAAGAAGGTCATTCAGTCAAGTACATGCATAAGCAACCTAATCGGCCAACCATTGATATTGAAGAGAATGTTCAATATACCGAAAATGGAATAGGTCTTCAATATTTTGAAGATGTTGATGAGATTAAGCAATACTTAGATTGTCGTTATGTGTCACCCATGGATGACATTTGGGGAATATTTGAATTTGACCTTGCATATCGTTACCCATAAGTGGAATTATTACAAGTCCACTTACCGGGCCAACAGTATGTCATATTCAATGATCAGAATGAACTTCACCAAGTTGTCAATGCAACATGAGAAAGCACTACCATGTTGATAGGTTGGTTTACTGCGAATATTGAAGATATTGAAGAAAGACAATACACTTATGCAGCAATCCCAACTTACTATGTTTGGAATAAATCCCATAAGAAATGGACTAAAAGAAAACAAAGGGTATACATTGGACCATTACCATATGCCCATCCAAACACAGGAGAGCGATACTACCTTGGAATGTTGTTACATATGACTTAGGGAGCAACATCATTTGAGGCCCTAAGACTATTGATGGTATCTTGTATTAACTTTCAACGAAGCTTGCTTGGCACGAGGGCTTCTTGATGATACTAATGAGTGGCATGAGGCCCTAACAGAGGAATCAATATAGGGAACAGGGGCTGAACTAAGGGGTTTGTTCTGTTCAATGCTTATGTTTCCAGAGGTATCACAACCTCATCAACTATGGGAACAACATTAGAAAGATCTTACTAATGATTTATAAAGGTGCGTGCAAAGAGATGTTAATGACCATGGTTTAGAGATAACCATTGAACAAAGGAGAAATCTCGGGCTCTATGAAATTGAGTTGATCTTGAATAAAAATGGTAGATCATCGAAGAACTTCCCTCATATGCCCTTACCTTCGCCTGATATGGTGCAATGACTTAGTAGTAGGCTCATAAGGGAGAAACTAGATTATGATCAAGAAAAGGAGAAAGAGGTTTAAGTTTGATATTTTTATGTGTATACCCAATTTTGTGTGCAGGAACACTTAAACTTTCTTGAGGTTTAAGTTTGATATTTTTGTACATTTGGCTTCCCTAATGTCTTACCTATTTAAGCATGTCAAAAGATTTGGGTTCAGCCATGTAAAAATAGAAGAAACAAGGTCATTTTGTAAACCATGCCAGATTGCACCCTAATCTACCCGATTTGATTAATTAGGTGTTTTATGTATTTAAAACCTAGTTTAACATTGATTTCTCATTAGGAAGGCGTTTAGTAGACATCCTGAGGTTTCACCCTATGGAAGGAAATCCACATCATACTAATTTTTGCATGAGAAATGTGGCACCCAAAAATAGCAGGTCACGGGTTCAAAAGAGTGCAGTAGCCCAGTATTCAGAGTCAAATTGCTTAGGCCTCTTTGAGGTTGAAGTCCAATATTTTGCATAGTTAGATCCCCAAGATGTTACCGTTTAGGTCAGCAAAGAAGTTTAAGTTAAATCAAGTGCAAAGTAAGGATTCAAAGCGTTTTTATAAACTGCGCCAGATTTTGCCTAGTTCTGTTTTTCTGGTGTTTTAGGCCATCTAAAGGTGATTTAAACCTGATTTATTAACAAGGGGGCCTTGTACACATATCAAGATTTCCTCCTAAGCAAGGAAATCAAGTACTAAGTCGATTCAAAGTAGGAGAAAACTCATGCACAAAAACCGGCCAACATAGCTCCTTTGCACTAGGTTGGCTGCTTAAGTTGTTACTCCCACTTTTCAGCCCTCTAATCCCATCTTGTTGCATTATTGAAAGTTAAGGGTGGTTAGAAACACCATCATTGCTGCTTTCTGGCCTAGTGAAGTGTACAACCTATGGCAAGCAAGGAGAGAAAGTCGAGTGCATCTGGATTGGCTAGCCATAAAGTACATGTTCCAAGCAGCCTTTTTCTCTCTCCTCCATGTGCAACCAGTCTTCTTCAGGCTAATTGAAGAGCTTAGGTATTAATTTAGTCTTTAATCTTTTGTTTAGCTAGACCCATTGCTTATGATTAGCTTAGTTAAACATGCTTTGTACTTAAACAGAATGTAAGCTAGTTTTAAGCATAGTTAGAGGTTTCCTAAGTATGAAGAAACCTCTGAGCCCTTGTGAAGCAGCCAAGGATGAGTATAAGTTAGCTAGTAGCTCTCTTTGTAAAATCAGATTTGAACTTTGAGTGAAAGAAAGTTGGGCTTTGCTCTTTGATTTTGTTAAAACACATTATTTGCTTATCCTAACTTAGGCCAAGTTAGGTGGTTATCAAGTGAGTCTTAACTCTTATTTAGGTGATATTTTTGTATCTTAATCAAGGTTAAGGGCCCTACGCTTATTCTTAGTGGTAATTTTTATATCCAAGAATCAATTTAGATGCACACCATTATGTCATTATTCAATCAGATTCATCCTAATTCTAGCTTGAGTTCTCTTTGAACTTAGCGAACTTACATTCCCCTTTTAAGTGTGACTTCAATATTTGTATTTGACATTGTATAACATTACCAATATGTGGAATTATTACAATTCCACTTACTGGGCCAACAATATGTCATATTCAATGATCGTAATGAGCTTTGCTAAATTGTCAATGTAGCACGAGAGAGGACTACCATTTTGATAGGTTGGTTTGTTGTGAATATTGAAGATATTGAAGCAAGATGGTACACTTATGTGGCATTCCCAACTTACTATGTTTGGAATAAATCACTTAATAAATGGACTAAAAGAAAACAAAGGGTATGCAGTAGATGATTGCCATAAGCCCATATAAACAGAGGAGCGTGATACTACCTAAGAATGTTGTTGCATATTGTTTAGGGAGCAACATGATTTGAGGACCTGAGAACCGTTGATGGTATCTTATGTTCAACTTTCAAGGAAGCTTGCATGGCATGAGGGCTCCTTGATGACACTAATAAGTGGCATGAGGCACTAATGAAGGCATCAATATGGGCAACATGGGCTGAACTAAGGAGCATGTTCTGTTCAATGCTTATATTTTCAGGGCTATCACAACCTCATCAACCAAGGGAACAACATTAGGAAGATCTTACTGATTATTTATAAAGGCTCGTGCAAAGAGATGTTAATGACAATGGTTTAGAGATAACTATGGAACAAAGGAGAAATCTCAGATTTTATGAAATTGAGTTGATCTTAAATAAAAATGGTAGATCATAGAAGAGCTTCCATCCTATGCCTTTACCTTTGTCTGATATAGTGCGAGGACTTAGTAATAGGCTCATAAGAGAAAAACTAGATTATAATTGAGAAAAGGAGAGAGAATCGTGACATCTTGCTCCCGACATTGAATTCGGATCAAATTCGAGTTTTTTAGTTGGTTACTCACTTAGATGAATGTGACGGCGAAAGTTGTTTCTTTGTCTATGGAAGTGGTGGAACTGGGAAAACGTATCTTTGGAAAGCTATCATTGCATATTTTAGGTCAAAGGGCTTAATTGTGCTTAATGGCCTTAGAAATTTGATAGAATTTGTGTACCCATGTGTAGTTAACTGATATAAAGATGTTTCCTATTTTCATGATCGATGTATTTTGGCTTCCCTAGACACTAATATAGATTAACTGAATAATAGAATTTTAGCAATGCTTCCTAGTAATAGCCACACGTAATGAGTTTGGACACATTCCTGCAAACTAATAATGATTCCATAACCAATGACATTAATGCACCTTGGCTACTACAAGGTATAAACTTTTCAGGCTTCCCAAATCATGAAATTAGGTTGGAAGTTAGTGCTCCTGCGGTCCTTTTGAGAAACTTTGACCAATCAATCAGGTTGTGTAATGGCACTCGCTTGATTGTTGAAAGGCTTGGGAGTAATGTGGTTCAACCAAAAAGCTTGACCGGGCAAAACATTGGGCAAGTAGTAACTATTCCATGAGTTGACGTAACTCCTTCAGCAAGGGACTCCCCATTTGCCCTGAAGAGGAGACAGTTCCCTTTGAGATTGGCCTTCACAATGACCATTAATAAAAGCCAAGCTCAAACATTATAGTGTGTGGGTGTTGACTTTCCTAAACCTGTGTTCTCCCACGGCCAATTGTATGTCGCAATCTCCAGCGTCACTTCCCCTTCAGGACTAAAGTTTTTGATTTATAACAAAAGGGATGTGTCTCATAATGTCATTACTAATATCATCTACCGGGAGATTTTTTTTGACATTCCTAATGTGTGGTTAGTCTCTTTTCAAATAAATTACTATGTAGGTGTGACACATTTGTATAACATACACTCCTTTCATAATTACAATGTTAAATATATTACGGGCTTGCATAAATATTTTGTTCCCTTTGTTTATTACTATAGAGATGGCAGGTTGAACGCATAATTCTCTCCCAATATGTGCGATTAACCCCTGTAACAAATGTATGATAGTGTTCGCTTATCTTAAGCGATGTATATGTGTACAAACATACGACAGACGTAAAATCTGGAGAGTCATATTCATGGACCATCAGGTATTTCTGTCATTAAATTGCTATAGTTCAACTAACACATATATATATATTCAGATTGTGAAGATGCTATATTATTTTGTAGTGGGATGAGATACTAGGTATCATAGAAGGTGATGATAACATTGATAAATAGATGGATCTGCTGATAGCTAAGTTCATTGCATCTCTGGACTATCAGTTGATATTGCTACAGATGGAGAAAGGCATATGGTCAAAAACAATTTAGGATTTACTTTTACAACATCGACAACCCTTCCTGAGGTTTTAAAGGATTGTCATGATATTCCCTGCTAGTACCTACCTCCTTTTGTGTCGCTTATCAGTGTTTCATTAGGTCTACGATCACATGATAATGTTATAGGTAACATTGTTAAGAGGTTTAATTTTTTAGCGTATTTGTTCATGTATATTTTTATATGTGTTTATATGATGTGCAGTATATTTATCTTCTGAGATTAGTGCAGTATGTAATGCTTCTACAAAGGATGTGCACTTTGAGATTAACTTTGTGGGGAGATTTTACGGGAATTGAGGGCGCTCATCTTCACTAACACCTGTACTATAAAGACATACTTTTGGCTTCTTGGGTGCATGCTTGGACCTACAAAGGTACAATTGACATCTAATTACCAATCCCTTTTTAGTAATGTCATTTAATTTTTGGATTCTCTAATGAAACACTCTTGTATTAACTCCTTTTTTTTTAAAAAAATTTGTACGCAGGGATATCAGTTTCTACTTTACCAACCAGTAGATTGCTAATTAATCCTGAGATTGAAACAATAGATGCCTTTGAAGGATGGTACTTATAAATTGTAACACAAGATGCTTTTCATAGTAAGTGTAGGTTTGTAATTGAACTCACACATGGTATTTTTATTGTATATATTAGGTTCACTGGGACCAAAAGTGTGATGGGTCACTTTGATAAGAGACCATTATGAATGATTCATCTTCAGAAGTTATTTGCCGCTCAGAGGATCAGATTGGATGAATATGCATTAAGGCCAAATGTAAAATACACATTCTGATTCTTATAATTTATGCTTTCATATAGAGCATTCAATAACATTGTAATATTATATATTTCATATGCACAGGTGAGTTTAGCCTGCATTCTTGCATATGTCCAAGACATCTACCCTCTGATATATGATGCTTGCGCTAATTGCAAAAAAAGTTCCCACACTTATGTAGTTGCTATAAATATGCCTTATTGTACATGTTCAACTTCACCAAATTTGACTCAAAAAAGGTTTGTCATCATTAGTTTCCTATTGTCATATAATCTTCATTATGCAATTTAGGCAAATGTGCATAGTATAATTTACTAACTTATCTAAAATTACAGGTACGTCTTCATAGTTCTATTGAGGGATCATATAGATTATAGAAGGTTTATCATCTTCACAAGGATGCATGAGTTCTTCCACATGCAACCACGATAAAGTTGGAAGCATATGCATCATTGGTATTATACTTTCATCACTTCTACACCATTTGTTGCATGATTATTTATTACTAACACTCACACATTTACATTTTTCTCAGCCATATGGTGACCTTTCATTGTACACTATTCTAGAGGATTATCTCAACAAATCATTTATATTTATTGTTGAGCCTCCATGCAAATAAGACATAGAACTACCTATCAGTCTTATTTCATCGGTCGACTGGGAGGAAGAAGTTTTCCACTTGAAAAATTTCAACTCCAAGTACACCAACTAAACACTACGTACCCATAAACTTTGTTTGTATCAATGTTAGCAATGCAATGATTACTAGCAAAAATATTTTCTATATAGGTGCAAGAAGAGAAAGAGGAGACTTCGCCGTCTTGCTCCACTCATTAGCTTATTATCGTGTCATTTACTATGATCGTTATATTAGTATAGATTAACATTATTTGTTTTGTATGCTATTAATCTCAGTTGTACTGGATTAAGTTGACAGTTTTCTAGTTTTTTCAATAGCTAGTAGTCATCTTATTTTTTAAAGTTTTATTATCAAATACCATGTATGTTCTAAAGATCCATTTTATCAAGCACTGTGCATGGCACGGGTCTACACTAGTAAGTTCTAATGAGTTAGTTCACCCTTTGGTAAATAGTTTTTAGTTAGAACCCAATTAGCTTTATATTTATGAATATGGGCAAAAATTTAATATTTGAGCATTAAAGAACTTCTATTGAATCAAGAGCTTTCACATTAAAATTAATTAATTATTAAATAATTCATTAATGGTGCTTCCAAATTAAAGATGACAACGATTGTAAATTTTTGGTAAGGTAGGGATATAATTAGTAGTTGTGACTTTTCTGACTAAATCGTTAATACACATGTTTTGTTAAATTAGGTAAATGATAGAAGGACTATAAATTTAGAGCCACTTCATCTCAGTCATGCAGCATACTACATTCATGAAATCAGTACTCTTAAACAATGGAATCTAATTGCAAAACCTTTGTTACTGATGAAGGCAAAGGTAAAGTTGGGAATTTATGGTGAGGGGGTCAAAATCATTCAACATCAATCGTAAAAGTTTGAGGTTGTCCATCCAAAAATTTAAATATAAAATCTAAAAATTTTATGAGCACATTTATAACACTTTTGTTTTATTTTTTTAATACTACACGCATAAGCAGATGTATCTTAATACGTGTTGTTTGGAAAAAAAGGACAGTGAGTTCAAAGAAAGGTATATTAATAGTCTATTCAAATTAAGACTCAATTATTAAGTATGCTTAAAATTTACAAAGGCCACACAAAAAAAAGTATGAGAAAGGGCATGCAATTAGGATATTCAACCTATTCAGCAATACATACATATATATACATAAACATATATATATATATATATATATAATATATATATATATATATATAATATATATATATATATATTCAACCTGATCTATTAGTGATCTATTGTCTCTAACATACCAAAACCTAAATTTATTTCCCTATATATGAACGTTAACATCCTTCCGAAAGTAACAAAAAGAAACAAAAATATATTTTAGAGAGGGAAAAAAAGAGAATGAAAAGGACATAGGAAAATACAAATTTAAAAAACATATGTGCAATGAGAGGCTTGCGCCATGCCCACAAAAAGGAGCTAGAACTAGAGTCCAAACTCCAAAGACTATACTGGCAATTATACCGTATTATAAGCAGTTATATCTCTTCTGAAAAAGCACTCTCATGGAGAGGAAGAAAAAGCAGTTGGTGAATAAGATGAAATTAGGAAGCAAATCGAAAGCAATGGAGAATCATTCTAATTAAAAGAATATCGAAAGTGAATCTAACTTCAAAACATCTGGAGAATGAGCCTAGGGACATTAGTACTCCTAGTGTTTCCAAAGAGATGGTCCCATCTTCTCGTTGTGATGGCATAAGAGATGGTGGCTCGAAATCAACTTTGTGGGAGAGTTCCAAAGGAAATTCCTAATCAATTTCAAAGTAGGTTGAAACTCTTGGAAGGCAAAGATGTGTTGCTAGTTGGAGATGAATGGAACAGTGCTCACATCTATTGAGGAGAACTTTGCCATTTCACCGTATTTAGGTATGCGACTATCTGATGTTGAACCATTGGAACAAAATGACGAAGAAAATCAGTGCATTGAAGAGCAAGTTATACAGAATTTGAGCTTTAGCAATCTACTATTGTGTTTTTGTATTAGGGGCCAATTCCCCACTTACTATGATAGTTGGGTGTCTAAAAATGTGTTAGGTCATGATGGGTTTTGATAGGGTGTTTGGACAACCTGATGAAGTATTTTTAATGAGATTCATACTATTCTTGAATGTGATGAAGCTCTCATGCAAAATGTTATCTATTTTGATTTTAAAAAAGAAACAATAGTTTTTAAACCATGGCAAGTGGGTCAAACAATAAATAAGAAGGATATTACACCATTACTTGAGTAGGTTAAGCTACAGGGACTTGATCTAAAGTTTTGGAACTCTTACTATTTAAGTAAGGTGAGGAGCTTATTGGGGATACCTTTAGTAGCTGATAGAATTACTCAATATAAATCTATACTGAAATATGCTAGGATATTGATGGAAATGCAATTAAGTGGTGAACTCCCAAAGAGCTTAATTTTTATGGATGAAAAAGGGGTTATTGTGAACAAAGTTGTGGAGTTTGAATGGAAGACTATAAGGTGTTCAAAATATAAAATGCTTAGTAATAGTGTAAGACCCCGCCTTAGGCAGACAAGGCAGTCATGATGGTCTAAGGCCATCTAAGTCTTTTTCCCTTATTATCCTTTAAGTAGGTAGTGATGCAGAAGCTCTTATCATAAACTGTAGGTTAAAAATGCACAAGGCAAGTCTTAAATATGATTTCCCATTCATATGTATATATATATATATGTGTGTGTGTGTGTGTGTGTATGTGCGCGCGCGCGCGCGCGTGTAGATATATATATATATATATATATCTATATATATATGTCTATATATATATATATATATATATATATATATATATATATATATATATATATATATATATATATATATATATATATATATCACCCCCTAGAACTTGGCCTCATATTGTCATAACACGAAGTCCATACATTTCTTGTACTTTCCTGTAATGGAATTTAGAAATAAAATTCTATATCGAATTTGTGCTATCAAACCGGAACCAATGCCCTAGGGTTAATCAATTGATTTGCAAATTTGAATGAATTTTTACATTACCCGATGTGGTAAATGACAACATTAAAAATGGAATAAGAGATTGCCTTCTTGCATATGTGTCCATCTTTTGCATATCCTGTAGTGTATCTATGGTTCTTTTCAACTGCACTAGTAGCTGCCACCAATTATAAATAAGGGCTCACAACTCTCTGGCATAGGAGCATTGAAAGAATAGTGTTGTAAATCTTCCTTTGCTGCCTGACATAAGTAACAAGTTGTATCATTTATGTTAAGGTACTTTTTGAGCCTTGCTAGAATAGGTAACCTGTTTTTCATAAAGAGCCAGCTAGTAAAGGCATGCCTTGGTATAGTGGTTCTGGCCCACATCATTTTAGTCCATGGCTACTTAGTGTTACAGTCAATCAACTAGAGGTACCCAACTTTTGGTGTACAAGGTTTGCTTATGGTCCACTCCTACATGCAATCATCAAGTCTTGAAAAGATCCTTATTTTTGCATAACTCTTTTCAACACCAACTAGCATTATATGGGGGTGAGTATTACCCCTTTAGGGCACCTACCATGGATTCATTCCCACAACAAATGCTTTTTCAAAGCCATCACCCAAACTAGTTGGGCTATACATGCTTTGTTCCAAGAAGAAAAATCTTTGATGCCTAATCCTCCATTTAGTTTTGGCTTACACACACTACGCCAAGAAATGTAGGGAATTTTTTTGAATTTAGCATCTGCCCCCCCCCAAAGATAGTTCTTTCAAAGGCTTGTGATTTAATCAATTACCTCTTACGGCATGATGAAGATAGATGCCCAGAAATTGCAAATTTCATATAGGACTGTACCGAATAACATAATTTTGTCTACATAGGAAATGCTCTTAGATGACTACATTTTTACTATTGCTAACATTTTCTCCACCATAGCTCTACATTCAATCTTACTTAGCCTATTGACTGTAATAGGTACTCCTAGTTACTTCAAGGGTAGTGTTCCATCTCTAGGACCTATAATGGTAAGACAAGAATGTTGTAAGCTCTAATCGTATCCCCCAAACATAATCTGCGATTTTTCCAGGTTAGCTTTAAGCCTTGAATAATTAGCAAACTTATGAAATGCCTGCATCAAATACTCCAATGTAATGGGGCCAACCTTGCAAAACATTAATAAGTCATTAGGAAAAAGGAGATGAGTAAGCTAAAGGGCTCTGTAATGAGGATGCAATGTAAAGTGTTGTTTTTTGCTTGCTATCTTTAGTAGCCCTGATAAGGATTCCATTGATAAAACAAATAGTAAGGGGTGTAGAGGGCCACCTTGCCTTAAACCTTTCCCTCCCTTGAAAGCTACACCTTGTTGCCATTTAGAATGAGAGCAAAGGTAATAGAAGTCGCACAATCCATAATCCACTTGATCAACACCTGAGGGAATTTGAATATGGTAAGCAACTCTTTGAGAAACCCCTAATAGACAGAGTCAAAAGCTTTTTGTAAGGTAATTATAGAGCACATTAAAAAGGGAGGTAGTTTTCAATCTTCTACAAATAAGCTTTGTAATGCACTCATAGATGACATTATAGCATGAGATAGTCCTGAATTCAGTAGTCTATTGAAGGTTAGCAATTTTTGGTAACAAGACCACATTGGTAGCACTTATAGAACTTTGCATTTTCCCATTACAGAAAAAATTCGTGATAGCATCACATACTATAGGGCCTATTATAGATTATTAGGCTGCGTAAAAGCCACTGGAAAAACCATCAGGGCGGGTGATTTGTGATTAGCAATGGAGAACACTGCCTCTCTTATGTCTTGCTTTAAAAAAGGTTTACAAAGCTCAATTTGCTGCTCCAAGGTAGCTGGGGGCCATTATTGACATCATCATCAATGGGCTCTCTAATATCTACTTAGACCCTAAGAAGCCCTTGATAGAACTTAGCCATCACATTAGCCACATTATCAAAGCTATTCAGATCCTATAGTTTGTAAATATAAGTGGCTAGTTTATTTTGCTTTACCTTAGCTAGAAACAACTTAGTGCAATCATCTCTAGCTCCAATCCAATCTACTTTGATTTGTTGTTTTATTAGTCATAAAGTTGAGCTGGTTATGTCCATATAAGACTTTCTCAAGGCTTCTTCCTAGTGAAGCAGTTCTGCATTTGTAGGATCATGATGGAGTGCTTTTTGGATAGTAGCTAGTACACCTTAGCAATCTCTTGCTATGTATAAATGGTTTGGAAACCTATCATTATTGAGCTTGGAGAGGGGAGACCTAAGATTTTTTAATAGCAATTGGGGCCTTCTAGTCCCTTTAGTATTAGATAAACTATTGATCTGAGTAGAGACAATCCCTAAAAGGTAGAATCCATTACCCACATGTCGCAGAACATGAATCTTTTTCTAGCGCTAGGACATGTGGGAAATTATAGAAGAAGGCGAGTACGATCAGAAAGACTTTAAGACATGTATTTCACATGCATATAATCTAATGCAGCGCACCACAATTCATTGGCTAAAGCACAGTCAATTCTTAACCAAGTGGATTTATTGGTCCATCAGAAATACACCCCACTACTTCTCCAACCCTGTAGTTCACAATCATCAAACCAGTTAGCAAAAGGCTTAATCTCCGAGTTAGAAACCACATTACCACCAACTCTATCTTTAGCATTGAGAATTGAGTTAAAATCCCCTAAAACACGCCATGGTTCTTGAATATTTGAAGCAATTACCTTAAGATCAGACCATAGCTATACCCTTTCAGCCTCGTGATTGAAAGCATACACAAATATGGTACAAAAACTTCTATTAGTAAATAACTAGGTAGCTCTCAATGGATAAACTGCTTAGACATCTACGAAATAGCAATATCATGAAACTTTTGCTTTTGTACAGCCTAAATTCTACCTTTTGCATTAAATTGGAAATTGTGTTGCCATCTCCATCTGCTGAACATTCTTTCTGCTCTTCTATTAACATTTATGTTTTTGATTTTGGTTTCCAAGAGCCCCAAGAGCTCTATCTTATTTTTTTAATCAAAAAGAGGGAGACATAATCTTGCTTATTGGGCTAATTTAAGCCCATAACATTCCAGCTAAGCATTTTATCCATGTTTAGGTCCTCGCTGACCCCTTCCATGGCTACTAATTCCAGTATTTCCTACTTTAAAAGGGCTGAAAAGAGTTAGAACATGGTAACAAAGAAGCAAAGTTTCTTAGGGGTTGTTCCTTTATAGAATTCCTAGTAACTCTTGTAAACCCATCCTCCATTTCAGGCTCAAGTGGGGCATCTAGCTGTTGCTACTCATTCCTATCCATTCTTCTCCATTCTTGCCTAGGTTGTGATTTCTTCCTAACCAAAATGTCCCAATCATTCACAAATTCGATAAATTTAGGGAAAGGCTCCTCTAGTCGCATCTGAATGAGTATCATGGCATACCTTAGCATGGCTTTTTCCTTGGTATACTTATCTTTCTTAATAGGAATACCAAGCAAACTTGCTATTTTGCTGATACTGTTAGGTGCCCAATACATTGTATCTAGGTTAGGGAACTTAGCCTAAATGACCAATGATGATGTGGCTCTAGTGTTGATGTTCATTTTAGGATTCTAAGGTTTTACCAGGAAAGGCTTGCTGTCAAAGAAGTAGATACCCTTATGTACCACAACCTTCTTATCTTCCATGTTAGCAAACCTATATAGAAATAAGCCTTTCCTAACTAAGACGACCTTATCTATAGCATAGGCTTTCCAAATACACCTTATGAGATCATCCACGACATCAAGGGGGAGGGAGGGTTGGCTTTGATAACACAATACAAAATAGCTTACTGCCAGTATGCAATTTCAAGCTCCACATCTTCTTTGTCAATTTTGGCACAATATACCCCATTGACAGAGATAGTAGGGATAAACTTCAATGTATTACACTCTTCGGGGCCTATAATAGATGCATATCAGCTCATGCGAGATCATTAGACTGAGGACTTACTGTTGTTGCTGGCAGGGTTAGGTTGCTATGCTCAATTCCAGTATGAGCTTCGTCTATTGTTCCGCCACCGTTAGGGATTGAAATGTCCCTTACATTATTTGATTTTTTGTACTAAAATGTTCTTTTCAATTTGGGGATTGATAGAAGGGATATCATGAGCAGCTACAGAACTCAATTTAAGGCACCCTGTTTTCCCTCCTCTAGCCATGATAGATCGCCCAAGGGTCCACAAAAAGGATAACTTAAACACACAGTCAAAAGGTCTATACTTCTAATCTTGCATCTCTAAAAGCCATTTGGTATTCAGCCTTTTTGGACACTTCTTGGTACTTCTCTAACTTTTGAAACGTAAAAAATGGTGAGGCGATAAGCTCCTCGAACTTCAGTGAACAACTATTAGCTTCCCTATCATTACAACTTAGCACATTGTCTAATTAACACCTACAACTAGGAATTAACAACATATAACATATGTAACACCCTTATCCCCTAGCGTTAGAAATGTTAATGTTTTCCGAAATCCTTGAGTGAAATGCATATAGTTTCGTCTAAAAACTGACCATTTTCCAAGCTTGAAGTCTTACATTTAGTCCCTGCAATGAATAGAAGTATAAAAGAACATCAAAACAAGCTCAACGGCTATACATCAGAGTCAACAACTCGAAGGCCACACGCCTAGAGTGTACCAAATAATAAACCTCAATAATAAAAAGGAAATAAAAGATACAACTCAACGGATCACACATTCGGAGCACTGGGGTTTACATCCCAAAAATAACTAACTTCAACTAAAACAAACGACCTACTATTTCGATGGTTGGCCCACACGGCTATTCAAAGTGACTGTTGTTTAATATGCAATATATGAACCAAAGCACTTTATAGACAAATATTTAGAATTCTAGGGATGCATCATATTACATCAATAAACTCATAAGTCTACATATACATATGTACACAGAACACTTTTTTGAAGCAAGGGGGAGACTCCAATTCAGCTTGCATAAATCAACTTCCACTTATAACATTAAAAACCTAGGAAAAGAGGAAATAGAGAGGGGATGAGCTACCACATGCCCAATGAGTGATCCTCAACCCGAGGAAAACAAAATAATTTCACATAATACTTTTAAGTAGCAATTACACGCATGTTGATATTTAATATCGCATAATATTCAGATAAGGTCTCCTATTTCATGCACATGAGTTCCAAACTAGCCTAAACTATGTCTCTTGTAGTTTAGTAATAACGATCACTTGCTTAACATCAATATAATAGGCATACTAGATTCAAAGGTAAACTAACTCATGCACAAATTTAGATATAGAGAATAGTAGATCACTTAGTTTATATATAAACACCTATCATTAGGGAGTTCAATTAACATCAATAAGTGGGATTCTTTTTAGTAAGAATTGCAATTAACGTACAAAGGCAAGAATCATTGCTTAAACCGAAGTAAGCATTTATAAAATAGTCATTATTTACTAGAAAATCATATGGAACTCACTAAAAGCTATTTTCAAGAGTGCATACACTTTTTCAAATCTTTACGCTAGCATAGTCCTTGAACGTGGATTTTTTATCACATAACATGTATGAAATCATTTGAGGGGCATCAGATTCTCATACTTATGCTCATTAGGAGAGATCTACACTCGCCCTGGGGGAGATCTATACTCTCCCTTCATATTATCCCTGGGGACTCTCATAATCAATGCACCATTACCTTCATCAGGGTCATCTAATGTTCCCAGTTCTGGGTCTAGTCCCTAGGAATTAAGGTTCCCGCATACTGGGTCTACTTCCTAAATATTTGTCCAAACATTTAGCACCATTCTCCTTCCCTAAAACATTTCAGATGTACCTCAATTTGAACACATTTTGCCTCAAAATTCTCATTGAATCACAACAATGGCATTTTCATTCTTGGGAAGGCTAAAATGCTACAATAAGGTCATTTGACTTTTGAAAAGCATACAACTATTCATCTTGTCAAAACATGCTTCTAAATGAGTTAATGACCAAATACGCATCCACTTTTCAAAGGAAATGTTATTGAATGTTATCCTAAAAGCTTACAAGCGTACAACTTATTCATGATCTATTTCACTTAAAGCATTCTTTTCAAGCGAATGGTCTAACAGTCATTACTGACCACATAACTCAGCATGCCTGCCATATCACAGTAGTTCACATACATACTTATTAATGCACGACTTCAAGCACAATGCGAACATATTCATTCGTAATTCACGTTGGTTCTAACTCGGTGGCCTATTTAAATAACTTCAAAAATTAAACATTCAAGTTACTTGTCTAAGTAATCGGGATGTTGTTTTACTCATTGTAACAAATGAACAACTCTTAAGCCAATTACTTGAAGAATTTAATTATTCGAAAGCATTAACGTGAGAATGGTAGTGCATGCTTAAAGTAAATCAAGTGAGCTTCAACCAAAATGATTCCTATTTCACAAATTAATCACTACGAGGCCTTTAAACACGAATAAGCAGCCTTGAACAGCTGAGATTACAATAGTTTGACATAGAACTCAGCCCATGACACACATATACACACAATATATATGTCTCTAAAAGGAAGGTGGGACTGAACAGGGAGGCCAGTGTCCAATTAGCAGAAACGATCTCCCACAGAACTGTTCTGCTAAACCGGCTAGCCACTTTCCATGTTCAGTTTCATTTCCAACAGGATATAACTCAAGCCAAAGATAATCGAGAAAACACATATTTCCACAATATTCAAATCATAGTTCAGCAAGCTAATGATTCAGTAAAGCGATATATTGACTAGCCAACCAAGCAGATACAAATAAGATGACAATCAAGGAGTGTTCAATCATTAATCATCTCCAATCCACGTGCACAACATGGTCTCCCTCATCACAACATGACCCAAATTCCACCTCGAATTCACAAACATTTACTCACAATCATCAGTTCCCTTCAATACCATCATGAATCGATACGCACTCTTAATTCTCAATCAAAGTCTTGGTATACACATGCTTAATGTAATTCATATCATCACCAACCAAGACCAAATGACTAGATTCAAATAGTTCAAAATTAGTAATAGGTTGAAGTTAGAGAATGACCCTCCTCACTCCAAGCTTAAGGACCTGACATAGGGTTTGGTTCAGTTGGCATGCATGGAATTGGTTCGTTCCTTTGCTCCCTCACCCGCTAGCTGCTGCTCCATTATCGAACTGCTACTGGTAAACCACGGAGGAGCTACCGAGACAAACCCCATAACCTCTCCCTCAATCTCTTTCTCCCTCTCTACTATCAGCTGTTGCGGAAAGGAGGCCAGCAGAGCGTGGCCGACCCGCCGGTGTGCTGTCATTTGGGGGTGTTCAAAAATATCCGCAACCAATAACCCGAACCGAAAACCCGCTACCCGATCCGAAATCTCGGGTACCCGAACCGAAATATTTGAAAATTTTGGTTCGGGTACTTGAACCAATATTTTTTTCGGCTGTTGGTTCGGGTACGGTTTGGGCATTTTGAAAATTTGGGTACCCAAAAACCTGAAACTTTTTTAAAAACTTTTTTACAACTTTTTTTGTATCATCCATTCCCTAAAGACTTTATAAGTCAAGTATTCAGAAACCCGAAAAAGACAAGTACTTTGACCTCGTTGCATTATTTTATTTGAATGTGTTGGGCATGAATATGATGTTAACAAGCTTATGCCTTATGGAAGTGTAGATTAATTGAAATGTGAATGGTGATAAGATATTTGGTTATATTGTGTAATAGTTTAAAGTGCAACTTGGCTCAATACAACAACTTTTTATGGCATAAATAGAAATAATTATAGTATGGGTACAACAAAATTATTAGGCAAAGTAGGAAAAAATATTTTAGAAAAAATAGGTTATTGGGTAACCAAAAACCCGAACCGAAATTTTCGGGTACCTGAATTTCAGTTACCCGAAAGTTTCGGTTCGAATACGGTTCACCATTTTGCCGATCCGAAATTTCGGGTATCCGAACCGAAATCTCCTTTGGTTCGGGTACCCGAACCGTGAACACCCTTACTGCCGTTGCCGCCTGACCGTCGCTAATGCACTCTCTATCTCTCTCTCTCTCTCTCTCTCTCTCTCTCTCGCTCTCTCTCTCTGCTTTGTGATGTTGGGTCGTGGAAGGGGGTTATAGAACCCCCCCGCTCTCTCTGTTCGAGCTTGAGAAGGCCTTCGTCCCCTCCCCCCCCTTTTGTGTTCTTTCATGCCCTTCTTTTTCTTGTTGTTTAATGCCCAACTCAACTTAAGGCTCCTAGCCCACAGTTAAATACGTTAACCCTATTACTTAGTCTGACTTTCGATGAAGTGTTATTTTATGCTCATTAATGCAATGTGAAATTTCAAAGCTAATAATAATAATAATTTCGCTTTTAATAAAGTTACCCACTTAAACAAACACACAGTATTAACCCAACTTTCTGCAATAACAAAATTACTGTTGATCAAATCATTAGGTAAATTCGTTAGCTACCACCGAAATAAAAATTGACGTTATTACAACATGTGACATATAGAGTAAAATACATAAATATAATCACATATTCTCATGTTAAATCACATCATTCGTGTCCCATGCATTAATATTAGTTCACATAAATTAACAAATCAAGCCAAAATATACTCATGTTACCCTTCAGACCACTAGATTACCTCAATCACACGTCTCATACTTGCCCTTAGTTCTTGTTTTCAGTCAAGTCCTTAAACAATTACAACTGTTAGTTTATTCACTAAAGTAATCTTGGTTGTGTCATATCCTTTAGGTTTCTAGTCCTTAGTCAAGTCCAAAAGAAGCGAAATTCGCTAAGTTAAGTTGATGGTCTAGCCATAACAACAATTCACATTAATATAGTTTTCAAAATGCTTAAGTTATAAGTGACATATTCTACTTAGACATAATTTACGCACATACATTTTTTTAATCATCCTAAGCATTCTATATCTTACTTATATTATTTAATTATAAAATTTTGGGAAAATCAACCTACGACCTACACAAGGGATTACCAGCATACTTAAGGGTCTCAAACATATTCTGGTGGATTGGATAGAGCCCACTTAAGGCACCAACCAAGGATTGCTCCAAGAATGTAGTTGCCCTTAATTCACAAACTATGGAGTTACATTCATATCTCGATTGATTGCGTGGAGCCAACTCAGTGTATGAACTAGAGACTTACACAGATCAAACATAAAGGGTCATAAACACAATGTGATGGCCGAGCGGATTCCATTCAAGGTGCTAACAAAGCATACAAACACAAAGATAACTACTACTATGGCACTAGCTCTAGAATGTAACATATAAGCGATGACCCTAAGCAAGACATGAACATCATTCCCCTTAAAATATAACAGAGATATATTATATCTTATACTCTTACAAAAGGCTTGTAGTCATGCTTTTTCACATGTCACCTTATCACAACATACGAATACTCAAATCAAGAAGCAAATAAAGTTTTAATATTTTAAATTATTTTGTTTATGTATGTAATGTTTTCAATTATGCTCCTGTTTTTATTCCTTCATAATAACCCACCCAATTAGACTTCTCAACATTAAGTAGACAAATAATCAATAGTTCACAAGCACTACATAACTCACTTAAAATTTTCATGAGTAGGGATCCACTCACCTAAAAATTTGCAAAAAAAAATTATAGAAAATTATCCCATAATATCATAAACCAACTATATAAATTTCACAATTTTTGGGTAGCCAACAATTCACAAAAATTTTAGATAGTGTGTGGAGGCTAGTAAAAATCTAAAAATAAAAATTATGTTCGTGATGTTTGTTCTTATAACTAAGTTCAAGCTATAACCTTTTATTATATGCGGTGATGTCGTAATTCCAACCCTCAAACAAACAAATAAACTAATTTAATATGATTCTTCAACCATTTTCTAAAAAGGATAGATTTACTTAAAAATTTGTAAATCATGTTATACACATCCAAAATTCCTAAAAATTTAAAAAATTTCTCTAAGTAATTAATTCGTTACACATCTAATAGTGTAGAAATTAAAGAAAATTTGTAAAATAATTTGTAAAAGCTTTTTCATGATTGTTTTCTTAACCAATTTCTAGTGAATCTTTCATCATGTAAGGCATGAAATTTTCCCAATACACCTTCAAATTATCAATCATATACAATGAACGTTCACTCAAACATAACTGAGAATCACAAACATGATAATTTTGAGGTGAATTTACATGTATTGAAATTCGGTTTCGAATATTTCAAATTAAACCTAAATTATCATTTTGAGCATGAAATTTTCAATTTTATATGCTACCCTCACCATTTCTTGACTAAAGGGAAGACTAAGAATTATTCACCTTAAACATCCAATTTCTTCGCTTTCTCCATTTCCTTGCTCCTTGGAAGATTCAAATTTTTTAACTTTCCTATATATCCCTCCGGGTTAGCCGGATGTGCAGATTTTTTTCTTTTGAGGGGGGGGGAAGGGGTAGGCGAATACTATTTTGCAATTGTTGCTATCAATTAATCAAAGGGTTTAATGGATAAGGTTGAGGTTCAATCAATTTAATTTCATCCTTATCTTGCCAATAATTCTTTTTCTTTTTTGTATTTTGCTCACCATTAAGAATTTAACTTTTTTTATGCCCTCAATTGATTTTTTTAATTCACCAATTATATTTTTGATATTCAGTGCTAATTTTTAATAATATCATGACCACTTAACTATGAATCGAGTCCCAAAAAAAAAAGTCTATACATAAGGATAAGTAGTACATTTACGTACATGACACGAGTTAGTAGCTAAAAACTCAGGATGTTACATCCTCCCCCCAAAATATAAGTTTCTTACTCAAGTTAACATGCTTGAGGTTTTGATGTTGACTGCCTCAATTCTTTTCTGGTGACCTCACGACATATATCTTTCCAGCGGAAGTTTTGCTCCTATCATTCTCTATCTTTTTGTTCAGCGGCTTAGAGGCGTCTCAAGCATTTTGATATGACCTCTTGGTATTCCCAGGGGCTCCCTTATTGGGTTAAGGAGAGTTAGCAACTATGTGACCTACTTTTCACAATTTGAAACACTTTCCTGTTGCTCGATAACATTCAGTTCCACCGTACATGTTCTTAGAGAATTCACAATATTCTTCTCAGTAGTCGTACTCCTTGTTCCTGAGCGATGTTCTTGTGTTTCCTGAAGATTGAATTTCCTCCACCAAATTTCTTTGTCGTTGCACTCTTAGCCTTGCTTTCATTATGGATATTTTCTACTCGGATTGCTCTTTGGTGTAGCTCTTGATGCTTAGTGAAGGATAGGGATGATAGGCCCTTATGTATTACTATGTCTAAGCCATTTTCAAATCTTTTCACTTTCCTCTAGTCTATATCCACCAAGTGCCTTCCAAATTGATTGATTGTAGTAAACTTAGTACAATATTCCATCACTATCATATTGGCCTTTTCTAAATTAGCAAATTCTAATTCTTTGGCCTTGGTACATCTATAGAGTACTATTGTTTATTCATCTTCTCTTTCATCTTCTCCTAAGTTAATGGATTTATTCGTTCCTCTTTTTTGTTCAGTTTAACCGAGTCCCACTAATGATTTGCTTCTTTGACAAAGAGGTCTGTAGCTAACCTAACTTTATACTATTTAGGGCATGTCGTAGTTTTAAATATCTTATTCATTACTTTCATCTAACTTAGAAGGATTTGCAATTCCCCTAAACTGAAGGAACTTGTCAATAAGTTCATTCCTATCATAGGGTCAACTTTATTTCCTCCCTCACTAAATTCAGCTGCTCCTTGTTCAGCAACCATCTAAATGAATCAACTGTAGGTTTGTTTGTATGTTAGGCAATAGGTCAAATAAGCTCACAAACTAAGTCAAGTGCATACAATTTAATCAATGCAGCTATGCATTCACATAAACATGTGTTTTCACAATATCAGATAGATGTTCAGACACATGCACATGTCATGGGATTATTGCTTTGATACCACTTATACAACGCCCCACCATAGGTAGATAGGGGCATCACGATGCTATAAGACTTTCACCTTTTTACCCATTAAGTAGGAAGTAATGCGGAAGCTCTTAACAAAAATTTTAGGTTAAAGATGGGCATGGTAAGTCTAAAACGTGCTTTCCCATTTGTATGACCATGTCTGTGGATTCTTCCATGTTTACAAAGCAAAATACATCCATTTATATCCTTATAATATACATAGGATAACTTAAACATGAAGTCAAAAGGTCTACACTTCCAAGCTTAGTTCTCCAAAAGCCATGTGGTCCTTAGCCCTTCTAGAGATTTCTCTGTGCTCTTCTAACTTCAAAAACCCGATAGATGATGAGGTCATGAGCTCCTCAAGTCTAATGAATAATCCTTACCTTTCCTATCATTACACTATGTACATTATCCAATTAACACAAAGAAGTGGTATCTAGTAACAGAAGATATGTGACATCACATATTTGCATGTTGAGTCATACTATTCATGTCTCTTACAGTAACATTAGTACTTCAAGATTTATACCATAAATTTTAAAAACTAGCCAAATATACACATGATAAAAGACACACCACTAAACTAACTTAGCCACTCCTACCACATATTAAGTACAATTCAGGGACTTTAGTTTTTACTCAAGTCCCTAAACAAGCGCCATTGTTAGTTTATTCATTAAATTAACCATGGTTGTTCTATACTAACCACATCATTTGGGTTGTCTTAATTCCCACTCAAGTACAAAAAAAGATGAAGTCCGCTATATTAGACTGATGGCCTAATTATAAAAACAATTCATATAGGTGTAGTTCGCAAAATATTTAAGTAATAATTAACATATTTTAGATAGACATAATTCTAAAACATACATTCTTATTACCATCCCATGTATACTATGTCTTACTTATATCATTCAATTACACAATTTTGAAGAAATCAACTCACAACCTACAGAAAGGAGTACGACTAAACCTATGGGTCACAAACATATCATGGTCGATTGGGGCATAGCCCGCTTAACTTACCAACCAAGGAACCATTGCTATAGGAATGTAACTGCCTTTAATTTACAATCTATAAAATCACGTTCTTATCTTGGTAGGACCATGTAGAACCCACTCAGGACACCAACTAGGGACTTACACATATCAAACATAAAGGGTTATGAACATATCCTGATGGATCGGCAGAGCCTAGTCACAATACCAACGATAGACCCATACATAAAGATAACTAATACTATAGTCAGAGCTCTAGAATGCAACATATAAGCAATAGCCCTAGGCAAAACATGAACTTCATTCCCCTTCAAACTTAACTTATATATTGGATCTTATACTTTCACAAATTTGATTGTAAATAGGTTTACAATCTTATATTTTCACAATTCACCTTATTATAACATACAAACATTCCAACCAAGGGACTAATAAACTTTTAGTATTCTAAATTATTTGTTTGAGTATGTAATGTTTTAAATTATGCAATTACTTTCATTCCTTCATAGCAAGCCCCTCAATAAGACTTTTCAACTTTAAGTATACAAATCATCCAAAACTCACCAAAATCACATAATTCACTTAAAATATTGATGACTAAGGATCCACTCACCTGAAAATTTGTAAAAACTTATAGAAAATTTTCAAATAAAATAAGAAACCAACTACATAAGTTTCGGGATTTTCTTAGCTAGCAAACAGTTCACAAAAATTCACATAGTGTATAGAAATTGGTAGAAATATGAAAATAAAAATTTTATGCCATCATATTTGCTCTCAAAACTAAGTTCAAGATATAACCTTTTATTCAACAATTTAACTTGATTATATGCTATGATGTAATACTTCCAACCCTCAAATACAATATAAACTAATTTGACTTGATTATTCAACAATTGCCTAAACGGGATAGATTTACTTAAAAATTTATAACCTATGATATACACTTCCAACGTCATAACATTTTATAGAGTGCTTAAAAATATTCTATGTAACCTACAATAAAAGTTTCAAAATTTTTACTAACTAAAAGATTCACAGAAAATCAAACAGTACAAAAAACAAAGAAATTTTCCAAAACAATCTTTAAAAGTTTTATCTTGCTTGTTTGCTTAACCAATTTCATGGAGTTCTCATCATATAAGGCATGAAAATTCACAATGCACCTTAAAATTATTAATCATATACAAGTAAAATTCATCCAAACATAGGTAGAATTGAAGAATCACAAGCATGCAATTTTTTGATGTGAATTTCTATGAATTGAAACTAGGTCTTTAATCTTTCAAATTAAACTTAGATAATCATTTTCATGCATAAACTTCTCAAGTTTTTATCTTACCCTATCCATTTTTAGATTGAAAATAGGAGTACGAATTACTCACCTTAAACACACAAGTTTTTTACTTTATCTCTTTTCTTGCTCCTTGGAAGCTTCAATCTTTTTACTTTTTTTGCCCCTTTGGGTGGCCAAATGTGTAGGATTTTTTCAGCAGGTGTGAAAACTATTTTGCCATTTATACTATCAAGTAATCAAGGGGTTTAACTGCATAACATTGGGCCAATTGTTCTTTTCCTTCTTTCTTTTATTTTGCTTCAGTGTCAAAAACTAACTTTTCTAATGTCCTCAAGTAACATGTTTTTTTAATACACTAGTTATATTTTAGGTATTTAGTTCTAATTTTAATAATTTAATGACAACTAACTATGAATTGATTCCCAAAATAAAACAGCTACACATAAGGACAAATAACCCATTCGTGCTCATGACACGAGTTAGTGGCTAAAAACTCGGTGTTACATTGAGAAGGACTGTATGAGAATCAGAGGCAAGAAAGTATGAAGAAGGAAAGATACAATTGTTCCTAAATAAAGAACTTGGGAACCAGCATAATAAGATGAACCAAATACGAAGAAGGATAATAATTTATCTGTTGAATCCTTTTGAGCCAATAGTTGAGGGTAAAAACAAAAATAAAACCTAGCCTTAAATCTCCTAAATTAACTTCGATATTAAGAGAGCCAATTGCCTTGGCAACTGACGTCAAAAACTTGATATGAAGAAATTAAGTTTTAAACTTACAACTTCAAGTGTAAGGTTTATTGGCGAGTACTTGTCCATTGGGAAATAGTTATAATAGCATCGAACTAATAAAGAAATTTAATATAAAGAAAGAAAAGATTGCTAAAGAGTGAGAACTAGCTAAGATAGCAACTAAATTAGACAAAAATGAAGTAGGAAGGACTTGGATTTGGATGAGGGACTGCCTTTTTGCATTTCATTATTGGAGGGAATGCTTTCGATTTTTCAATGACAACTCATAACCTAGAAAGGTTACTTACACCCTTTGGAAATGCCCAAGCCTTCTTTCAAGGAGCTAGCATATCCCCAAACCAACTAATCCTCTTATTTTCATGGGAATTGCTTGATTAGGGCCTAAGCTGAGTAACTCCTTAACCTAGTCGAGACCTAAATTATTTTCATGTCCAAATCCTAATTATGTTCTCTCCCGCGCTAGGTAGTCAACCTGATCACCTTATGGCCTAGGCTAATCACCCAAAAGCAGGAATGAAAGCTCTTTCAAGCATTTCATCAAGCACATGGCCAGTGTGAGAGAAGATCTCCTAGGAAAGAGCAATCAAAGGCAAAATGTAGCAAAACCTACCTTATATAGGCATAATGGACCCTATTCCTAACCCAAGGAAAAAATGTTATCCTTTAAACATTATCAACATAACCAAACAATCACAAGTTACCATGATCAATGATAACAAACAAAATAGCTAAGTAAAATATAGAGATAAAGAAAACAAATTTTAGATTGCTACAAGAAAAATAATGACCAACCTTCAAATTCTTTATAAGGAATCAACAAGCTTAATCTCTAAACTTTACGCCTAACTTAGCTTAACCCTAGAAATTAAGAAGAGAGTATTTCTTACAGAATGGAGATAATCCTAAAATTAGGCAAATCACACCTTTTATAGTGGCTAACATCCACAAAACAACAAGGGGTAGGGAAGAACGTGACCCATTGTGGCCAAAATGATGAAGGTGGACAAGCGGCCCACAGCCGGTGGCCACTTCCTGAGTTTCATCTCTTAATTTTTGCTGCCTGTAGGTTTGTCCATGGCCCATTTCCCTAACCATGGTCATTTGTTGCACTACCTCTCACTTGAATTCTTTGATTTTTCTCGCTTCCTTACTCTTCTTCACTCTATCATGTGTAGGACTTCTAGTGCTTATCACATCTTCTTCCATGAATGAGCATTCTTCCTTCAAATAGCAAGTAAACACCTATAATTTGGGAGGAAGGACATAATGAGTTGATAGTTCCCTAAAGAAGCCAAAATAAGGTTAACTCCTTACCAGTTCAAGACAAAAAGAAGGGAAATGAATCAAGAATGAGAGGAAAAGTTAGTGAAAATCAAGCCTTATCAACTCTCCATGCTTATCACTTACTTGTCCCCAAGCAAGATTACTAGAAGGTGGATCAATGGGGAAATTAACCTCTGTTGTCGTCCTCCGTTAAGGAAATGAGCGCCAATCAATCCAATATAATCATGAAATCAATGGTGGCAAAACCAAAGTGCAAAAATAGCACATTCATGAGACTATCGAGAAGCCACCTCACCAAAGTACAACACTAAATAACCAAATATCAATCACAAGGCAAATCTCACTTTAGGGTTAAGTGGAGCACTCCTCTCGAAGTGTTTGGATTTGTTTCAATCATGTACCAATGGCTTGATTAAGCTCTCAATGCTCCACCACTAGATGTAAAAAGCATGATATTGATCATAAGGTCTTTCAAAAGGGTTATAATAGGGTTTTAGGCTAAAGGTGAGAAGGGGTGAACTTGTTGGAAAAAGTGGAGCTACTGAATCAAATTAGTTACGAATGAGAACATTTTCCATTCTTTCAAAGGGACAAAGCTCCAACTTCACACAATTAGAGATTTCAGCACAAATCCATTGAGAAAATGCTAAAGGGAGGAAAGTCCATTTGAATTCATAGAAAAACGCCATGCCAAACACTTATTCAAGTCTTTCTTTAAACATTCCTTTATTCCTGCATTTTTTTTCTTTTTTTTTCCTCGTTTTGTTCTCCATTTTTTCATTGTCCGTTTTTTTCCAACCTTCTTGGAAAGGAATACCAGTGAATAGTGTGACCACTTAAAATTCTCAACTCTCATCCCCCTTTTCTATGACACGAACTGCCAACATACACATGTAAAAGGTGAATTACTTCCTGAGACAAGCCCTCATCATTGAAGAGTGTTGCCTCACAAGTCACTTTGGTGTGAAAGGATAGGACTTATGCTCAAGCCATAGGTGATATGAATATGGATGTAATAAAGATAGGAAAGGCACATCAATTCAGTGGCTCTTTAGGCACATTTATCTATAGATAACAAAGAGTGCCTTAATCATTTCAATTTGTGCATATGCCAAGTGTGATTTTAGAGAGGCTAAACCAAGTTTTAATGATACAATCATGGAAGAGTCACACATAAAGTGGGAAATGAGACTATTAAAAATGAATAGACTATATAAAGGGGTCCAAAGTCTCACGGGGTGCACTATCTCGGTCATTATGACTTGCATTCCAAGGTGTGCACCACTAGTTAAGGTCAACTAAATCATTTTAAGCGATTTTCAAAGGTAACCATGTGTGCACGAGACTAAGCAACGCCAAAAAGCGCTTATAACCACACATGTCTCATATCAAGGCTAAGCCGCACTTTAACTACATAATTAAATCAATTAATCTACTAACACACCTTATATCATCATCATAGGAGAGGTTTTTAAAAAAAAATTTCTTTTTTTTTTCAATTTCCAGTTTTTTTTTGTTTTTGTCCAAAGAAGAAAAACATTAAAATTTTACCCTAAATGATCTGCAATTAGATTATGGAGAGCAGAGAGAGAGATGTTACCTTACAAGCTTGATAAACACCCCTCTCAACCATATTTCCGCTTAAGATCACAAGTGCAAATAGAAAAAAGAATGATATATGTACAATGTAACATCTACCTACATGCTCTAAACTATATGAACTAAAGCATTTCCTAGTCATGCATTATGAGTCTTAAAAATGCAACTACGTGCTGACTAACTAACTGCTATGTACAAGGCCTCACCAAGCCATAACAACAAACCATCCATCACAATCATCAACTCAAATCAAGGATTCGCTAAGCCTCCCAAAGCAACCACCCATCTCAATCATCAACATAAATCGTGACCACTGAAGAACACCACAAAGTGACAAACATACACCCTGAGACTCCCCCAAGATAAGAGTTTACAAGCTCACCCCTGCCCCATGCCTAAGATTCTCATTGTCCCTAATGAGATATGCATGCATGGAAGACAAAAGTAAGTGGAGGAGGGTACTCACAAAGTGATGAACAAGGTCTGGAGTGGCATATGGTGATGGCTTTAGAAGCTATAGCATTGTAAGCCATGAGTTACCGAAGTGATCATGTACTAACTCTCAGGCATCACATATAATCTCACACCAAAACTCTTAGTCTTTGAAGTCCTCATGTGAACAAGACCAAGGCCACCGAATTGGACTCTTAGATGACAGTCGAACTCTTGAAAGTCCATGTCAAAATGTTGATTGAAAAGGCAGAAATGAATGTGTATATCCCCATTGTTATAATGGCATTTCCAATTAAGTTTAAGGAAGCTAAGAAACTCCTAACATAACTGCTTATAGATTCATTTATCCCATCCCACATAATCAACCCAACCTAGCACTTCAAGTAGCTCATGAACATCATTCCAAAGTTCAATACTTTCTAAAAAGGGCATGTCAATACACTTAATGTCTCGAATCCTATAAGATGCTACTAAGACATAATGATTCATATGATATTGGTCAACAAATATAATGCCATACTTGTTAATGACATGAAGAGGAGTTGGGTGATTACCTCTAGCCGCTTAGGCCTGCCTAGTGGCAGTATTGGCAGTTGAAGTGGTGGCTGTCTTTTTTGCTTTCTTTGAAGAGCCAGAGAAGGACGACCCAAATGTGGTGGTCTTCTTGGCTATCTTTTGCAAATTGCTCTTAAATGCTCCAGACGCTCTAAAAACCCAAGTGAAAAACCCAATCACCCAAAATGCCCAAAATGAGCAACCAAATGGTGAAATTGATGTACCCACTAGCAGCTAGACACCAAATTGAAAAGTTTGAAACCCAACGTGCAAGCTTTCTCTCTCCTCAAGCTTCAAACCCCTTAATAGAGTTGAGGCTTGAAGATAGAGAAAATGGAGTAATAGTTGTGAGGAAAGGATGAATTTATAAAGAGGAATAATCAACTTGAAGGGGATCGGCCACGGCCATGGGCCCTTAGCATGGTCACCTATGGCCAACGCCTAGAAAATGGAGCTTTTATTGCAATGGCGGATGGGCACAGTTGGCTCCTCTGACATTACTACCTATTTTCCCCCATGCTCCCAAAACACCATTTTTAATTCCATTCACTCTCATATACCAATCTCTAAAACCGTCAAACCTCCCTATGTGCAGTACCTAAAACTTCAAACTCTCCTTTTAATGATGTGAGTTTTTTTTCATTTTAAAAATTTTTTCTTAACTTTTTTCCTTCTTTTTTCCTTTCAAAAGTGTTAAATATGTACAAGACTCGAGTTAGCTACCGAGAAGCACTCTTTTAAGGTCTTGAGCTCAACCATAGGGCTTTTCACTTAGTGGATAGGTTGTGAAAGGTGTAAACAACCTTCACCTCAATTGGATCACTAGTAATGTAATATTTGAACCTCTATCCATTAACTTAAATGCTCTGAAAGTTTCACTCCATATATCAATCGCTTCATAGGGGAAAATGTTAAGAACCTTAAATAGCCTAGACCATCTCAAATGGAGCTTTTTTGGGAAATAATTTGAGGAGTGAATTGAACAACAAAGCTTTCCCTCCTTCCTCAGAATACATTTGTCATGCCACTTCTTCTTTTTCTCCTTATACAACTTTAAGCTCTCATAAGCATCTAATCTTAGTTCTTCGCGTTCATTCAATGGCAGCATTCATCACTTTTTGAAGGCCTTTAGATCAAAATTTAATTGCTCGATTGCCCAATAAGCTCTGTGCTCCAATTCCACGAGAAAATGACATGTCTTGCAACACACAAGTCGAAAGGATGTGGTTCCAATTGGAGTCTTGTAGGCGATCTGGTATGCCCAAAGTACATCATGAAGCTTGTCCGATCAATCTTCCCTTGATTGGGCCACCATCTTCTTTAAAATGACTTTCATTTCCTAATTTGAGATCTCCACTTGACCACTTATTTGAGGGTCATACCCCAATCTTTCTTGTGATGTGCCCTATACACCATGAGCATATCTTCAAATTTTAGCTCTATAAACTAGGTTCATCCATCGATAATCAAAAGGCTCGGAGCACAAAACCTTGGAAAGATTTCCCTTTTTAAGAACTTGGCCACCACCCGAGCGTTATTTGTGTGGCTTCCGTCTATTTAGAAACATATTCAATCACCACCATTATGTACTTGTTTCCCCTTGAGGAAGGGAAACTGTGCATGAAATCAACACCTCAAACATTAAAGACCTCAACTCTAAGGATATATTTAAGGTTCTTTGGCATCAGTCAAAAGCTCAAACGTACTCATTGACATCATTGAAAACTATTAGCCAAAAGAAACTGGCTGAAAGATCTTGGCGGTGGTCTTGTAGACACTACATGGCTTCGTAGGGTGAGTCATGGCAATGGGAGATAATAAAATGCATTTTTCTTTCGGGTCCAACCTTCGTATAATTCAATGCCTCTTATACAAACAAGGGTCTTCCCAAAAGAAAGATTTGGCTTAGGAGAAGAGCCACTTCTTTTGATTGGAATTCGTGTTGGGCGGTAAAATCCTATATACAAAGTAGTTCACTTTACACTTGATATGGCCAACGCAAGTAAGAGCTCATCTGGGAAAGAGTTATCGATTGGTGAACCACACTCTCTATCATTCTCCTGGTCAATTAGTAATTGAGAAAGGTGATAGACCCCTATATTTTCAATGCCCTTCTTGTCCCAAATATCATGTATAAACTCTTGCAGGAGAGCAACCTACCTAATTAGAGCCTCAACTTTGCATCTTTTTCCTCCATTAGGTGTTTGATGGCAGAGTGGTCAGTGTATACTATCACCTCATATCCCAAAAGGTATTAACAAAATTTCTCAATGGTAAACACTACTGCCAACATCTCTTTCTCCATAGTCAAATAATTTAATAGGGCCTTACCAAGGGTCTTACATAAATAATAGATCATGAATGGATTTTTATCTCTTCTTTATCCCAAAAGCACATGAACATTGAATTCATATGGACCACACATCAACTCGAATGGTGGACTCTAATTGGGCGGTTGGATAATGAAAACCAATATCAAACCCTCTTGAATCCTATCAAAAGTTTGAAGACACTTATTTAGCAAATACAAAAGGGAATCTTTTGCTAAGAGTTAGGTAAGAGGTTTCGCAATCTTAGAAAAGTCCCGACTGAAGCGGCGGTAAAATCCCGTATAACCAAGAAAGCATCCCATTAGTTTGATATTCGGGGGGGTCATATTCACTCTACTACCTCCGCCTTAGCTCTATCCATATCAATGCCCCTATTAGATACAACATGCCCAAGAACAACTCTCTTACACCACAAAATGGCATTTTTCCCATTTCAAAATCAAGTTAACCTCCTCATACCTATGAAATGTTTTAACCAAGTTTTCTAAACACACATAAAAGGTAGCTCCATTGACCAAGAAATCATCCATAAATTCTTCCATGATGTTTTTCACGTTCTCAGAGAAAATGGCAAGAATAAGTCGTTAGAAGGTAGTGGGAGCATTGCATAAACCAAAAGGCATCTTTCAGTACACAAAGTAATTGTAAGGGCATGTAAATGTCATCTTCTCTTGATCACTCAAATGGATAGAGATTTGAAAGAAGCCCGACTATCCATCCAAGTGATAAAAGAAGGAATGATGGGCCACGGGGAAATAGTCTTTTCAGGTGGCATTATTGAGGTTCCTACAATCGATACACATGCACTACCCGATTACCGACGTAGTGGAAATAAGCTCAACCCTCTCAATCTTGATAACACTGATACCCTCCTTTTTAGGAACTGCTCGTACTGGACTAACTCACTCACTATCCGAGAAGGGGTTGATGATTCCAGCATTAAGGAGCTTAAGAACCTCTTTTTTGACAACTTACATATTAGGCTTTAAGCACTTATGAGATTGTCTAGAGGGTTTGTGACCCTCGTCAAGGGGTATTTTATGCATGCACACCAATTGACTTATTCCCTTAATATCGCTAATACTATAGCCTATGGCATTTCTATGCTTGCAAAGAACATTCGCCAATTTCTCAATTTGGTGGTCATTGAGCTTAGTGCTACCAATAATAAAACATATGGTTGGGACCAAGATATCATACCTTAAGCATGAAGGAAGGAACTTTAACTCCACTTCGGGGGTGCCCTTCTTGTCATCCTTTGAAGATTAAGCTTTTATGTTAAAAACCTCTACTCGCCGATAGCTAAGAAAGTACATTGGAGATGAGTTTAGAAGCTTTGGATAGATCTCCCCTTCCCTATTCAGATGTGCCTCAATTGCATCCCCATAAGCATTGACCAAATAAGCTTTTAAGGGTTCCCTGGGAGGCCCGGGAATAGCCATTTCCTCAATTAATACCCTTTTAAGGGTATCCATTCGCTACCAAGCATCCTCCAAGGTTGGGGTCGCCATAGCTTGCGCAAAGTTAAACTCAAGTTTCTTATCCCTAACTTGGAGGGAGAGTTTTTCCATTTTTTACATCAATTATGGCCCCGACCATTACTAAGAATGGTCAAATTATGATAATGGGAATTTGAGCATTGTCATCCATCTCCATTACCATGAAGTCACAAGGGATGAAGAATTTTTCAACTTGTAAAAGCATATCTTGAAGGATTCCCATGGGATATTTCACCAAACAGTCCGTTAGTTGAATAAAGATTGTGGTGGTTTCAAATTCCCCACTTGGAGCTTTTTGCAAATCGAATGAGGCATAAGGCTCACACTTACCTCAAGGTCACACAAAGCTTGACTAATAGCAACATTAAGAGCGGCACATGGTATGGAGAAACTACTCGCATCCTTGAGTTTTAGAGGTAGCTTGTTTTGGAGAATAGCACTGCACTCTTCCATAGTTCTGTGAGAGAAACCATCACATTCTCTTGAAATTTTCGCTTGTTAGAAATAGTATCTTCTAAGAACTTGGCATACAAAGGCCTCTCTAAAATAGCATCCATGAAATGAATATTAATATGAAGCTTCTTGAGTACCTCTAAACATTTTCTCCAATTTATCTTTAAGCATGACCTTGGCTAGCCTTTGAGGGTAGGGAATTGGTGGGGTCTCAACCGACTTAGACTTGGTGATATCATGGGGCTTGAGCTTGGCTCTTCACCCTTATTATTTTTATCTTCCTTTTCAACCACAATCTCAAAATCTTAATCTTCCACCACTTTGTCTTCATCTATCTTGGGAGCCTCCTTAGGCCATTTAATATCTTCCCATTCCTTATTAAGATCGCATTCATTTTCCCCTCAAGATTTGTATCCAGTTGGCCTGAAAGGTGCCCTTGGGGGCAGGAGAGATGATTTACTTGTTAGCCAATTTGAGCTAATTGAATCTTCATCATCTTTTGGTGGGTGAGACGTGCTTTTAAATTTGGAGTTCAGTTAACTTGGGAACTCACCAAGGGCTTCATTGGTCTTAGTTTGAGTTTGAATGAACTACTCTATCAAGCTCTCCAAATTAGATTTTTGTTGTTGGGGTTAAGAAGGGGGGTACTATGGAGCTTTATATTGGAATCTCAGTGAATGGGGGGATTTTGTGGTAGAGGATGAGGAAGAGGACTAGGGTTCTTGTACGAGAAATTTGAATGGCTCCAGCATCCCGGGTTCAAAATGTTTGTGTAACAATCATTTGATGGTCTATTGTTAAAGTTGCGGATGGCATTTTCTTACTCGATGGTCAAGTCTTGGAATAAATGACCAAGTTGACACTTCCTACCCATGTGGTCTTGGACTCCACACAATTTCCATTTCACATTCCTAAATGGCCCACTCAAGCTAACCCTATGAGGATGTGTTTGGAGATGATCCACCTTTTGAAATAGGGCATCCACTTTACTTGCTAGCATAGTGAATGCATCAACGTCATATCTTCCTACTCTATTAGGGTTCAACCACTCACCACACCAATGATAATTATAGTAAGCCACTTCTTCATGTAATTACTTAGCTTCATTAATTAGCTCCCCTGTAAATGCCCTATCGGTGGCCGCATCAATTAAGGTTTTCACGAATTTATGAAGGGCATTGTAAAAGATTTGAACAAGTAACCAATTAGGCATAAGATGGTGAGGGCACTCACGTTGAAGTTCCTTGAAACACTCTCAAGCTTTATATAAAGATTCACCCTCCACTTGAGTGAATAAGGTGATGTCATTCGTAAGCTTGACGGTCTTCCTCAGAGGAAAGTACTTACACAAGGACCACTTGAAAAGCGCAGCTCAATGGTGAAAGAATTCACATTAGCATTCGTCCACCATGATTTGGCCTTCTCTTATAATGAGAAGGGAACGAGGCGTAATTGTATGGCATTATTTAACACCCCATTCATCTTTATACTGTCACACTTCTCTAAAAATGAGGCTATATGATCATTAGGGTTCTCCATGGGGTAGCCACCAAATTGATCTTATTGGAACAAAGTGGTAAACACATGATTAAATTTGAAGTTATCGACCTTCATCGCGGGCCTCACAGTGCATAATGCGATGGCATTAGGAACTGACATCACAAAGTCCATAGTGGGGTGGTATCAGGATTATGGTCCCCCATGTTTGTGTCCTCTGTATTCCTCCTTTTCCTCATTTTCCTTCTTTGTCTTCTTGCCCTATGTTGGCATGATCGGATAATAGCTTTAACCTCAGGATCGAGGGCACATTGGTTAGCCACTTCTTGACTTCTCCTGAGCATACACCAAAAACACTACTGAGAGCAGTAAGAAATTCCAAGCGAAGATAGCAACTAAGACAAAGTAGGGTAAAACAAAAATAAAACCTAGCCTCAAACTCCAAAACTAGATTTGATATCCAAGAGAATATATTTTCCCAGTAACAGCGCTAAAAACTTGATATGAAAAATTTAATTTTTAAATTTGTAACCTCAAGTGTAAGGTTCATCGCCGAGTGCTTGGGGTATCAACCATAGGGGAATAGTTGTAGGAGTGTTCAACTAATAAAGAAATTTAATCTAGGTGGAAAAAAAAGTTAGGCTAAACAATAACAACTAGCTAAGATGGGTGCTAGATTAGTTAAAAATCAAGTAGGAAGAACTTGGATTGAGAAAGAGTGTAACTATTATGCCTTTTCTTATTTCATTGTTAGAGGGAATGCTTCTAATTTTCTAGTGACAACTTATAACCTAGGAAGGGTTAGTTACTCCCTTAGAAAATGCCGTAGTCTTCTCTCAAAGAGAAAGGATAGCCCTAAACCAACCAATCCCCCTATTTTTATGGGGATTGATTAGTTGGCGCCTGAGATGAGTAACTTCTTAACCTAGCTAAGATCCGGACTTTTTCCATATCTAAATTTCGACTATTCTCTCTCTTGTGCTGGGTAGTTAGCCTCACCCTTCGGCATATGTTAATCGCCCAAAAACAGGAATAAAAGTTCTTTTAAGCATTTCATCGAACACTTGACTGGTGTGTGAGAAAATATCCTAGGAAAGAGCAATCAAAGTCAAAAAGCAATAAAACCTACCCTTATTTAGGCATAATAGGCCCTATTCCTAACCCAAAATAGAAGGATTAGCCTCTAATCATTATCAACATAGCCTAACAGCCACAAGTTAACATGATCAATGATAGCGAACAAAATGGTAAGTAGAAAAGAGAGAGAAAGAGAGCAAACTTTAGATTGGCATAAGGTAAATAATGATCAAACTTTACATTTTTCGCAAGGAATCAAGAGGCTTAATCTCTAAACTTAATCCGTAACTTAGTTTAACCCTAGAAATTTAGGAGGGAGTATTTCTTACAAAATGGGAGATAATCCCAAAGTTAGGTAAATCACCCCTTGTATAGTGACTAAAACTGACAAAACAACAAGGGGGTGCAGGAGAATACGGCCCATCGTGGCCAAAATGACCAAGATCGGTAAGAGGCCATAGTTCTTTTCATTACCACAACTTCCTATGGCACTTACGCTCACTGGAATTCTTCAATGTTTCATGCTTTCTTGCTCTCCATTCACTCTATCATGCTCATGAGTTCTTATATATATCACATCTTCTTCCAGGAATGATCATTCTTCCTTTAATTAGCAACTAAAACGCCTATAATTTAGGAGAGAATACTTAATGAGTTGATAATTCCTTAGAAGAGTTAAAATATTATCAATCTCTACCAATTCAATAGAAAAAGCAGGGAAATGAATCAAGAAGGAGAAGAAAACCTAGTGAAAATCAAGCCTTATCAGTGACCACCTTAACAACCTTTTTTCCTTCTACACTCTTGCTTATGTTGGGACTGGAAAATGATAACAACTCCTAGCTTGTTCAAGAGTTTATGATGTTATTCTGTTGGAATGATCTTAGTGAATACATCAGCCAACTGCTCTCTGGTATTCACATAGGTAGGTTTGACTTGATTTGCTTTGAATTTATCTTGTACATAATAGCAGTCAACTTTTACTTGTTTTGTTCTCTTATGGTAACATTGGCTTTGCTGCTATATGTAGTGGAACCTGATTAGCATAATAGAGTTGAACTAAAGTATAGCTTGGCAGACTTAAGTCTTTAAGAAGGCTAAGCAACCTAGTAATCTCACAGCATGTCACTCCTATAGCCCTGTTTTCAACCTCTCCTGAGGATCTAGGCACAATGTCTTTCTTTTTAGATTTCCATGATATAAGTGACTATCTGAGCAAGACAACATAGCTAGAGTGGATCTTCTAGAATTTGGATAACTTCCCTTGTTTGAATCATAGTTGCCTCTGGAGGACACTCAGAATTTTTGGACATAAATGCTCCTTATGCTGGTGCTAGTTTCTGGCATCTCAACACATGCACCACAGCCTGTATGCGCTAGTCAATTAGGTGATTCATAAACTGGCACAACAATTGCACTGCGTATTGAATGTCTTGTCTAGTTATAGTCAAGTACATTAGTTTCCCAAGTAGTCTTCTATACTGATCTGTATTATCTAGCTACTTGCCTACATTATCGTAGAATTTCAAATTGGATGACATGGGTTGCTTTAGAGGCATACACCCAACTTTCCTACTTCTTGTAGTAGGTCTAACACATATTTCCTTTGAAATATGTATAATCTTCTATAGTTCTTATCACTTCAACACCGGAGAAGTAACTTAAAGGACCCAGGTCCTTCATGTTAAACTGACTATGTAAATGTTGCTTTAGCTTATCAATTTCCTCAATATCATTCCTAGCAATCACCATATCATCTACATACATTAAGACTATTGTGAAACTATTCCCTTTTTCTTAGTGAATAAGCAACAATCAGCCTCAATTTGGTTGAAGTTGAATTCAAGCAAGGCACCAGACAGTTCCATGAACCATTATCTGATGCTTTATTTGAGTAGTAGAAAAAGGGGAAATTTCGGTACTTAGGCTAGTATAGCCCTTTGTTAAACACATGTATACTTCCTTTTCAAGGTCTCCATGCAAGAAAGCATTTCACACATCCATTTAGCATGTCTTCAAATCTTTTATAGCAGCCACTGAAAGAAAGGTCCTTACAGTTGTCATCTCAACCATAGGAGCAAATGTCTCTTTATAGTCCACTCCATATTCTTACTTTAACATTGTACAATGTAAATTTTTTTAAAGCCAACTAACATCTACCATGTGGAAAATTAAATACAATTTATTTTTGGCATGTGTTAAATTAGTTACGTCATTTCCTTAAATTAAATATTTAATGGAAATATATTGCGGCTAATTAAAAAGTGCCATGTGATAAGAATGATGCAGAAAATAAATGATTATTGCTTTTAATAGAGATAAGAATGAAAACCCTGGCTCTGACTTCTCTATAAAACGGGAGCTACCCCCCTTATTCAGGGATTGGCATTTTAGAAGAACTCACATGAGCTCAAGAATTTTTCTCTAGCAAAAGAGAACAATCACTCTAAACATGTGCCGTTCTACGAACGGAGATCAAACTCATATGTTGATTGAGATTTATTAAGCCATGTGGCCCTCCCTCATGATCAAATTCATTCAAGACTATTCAAGAACATTGAATCAGAGGATTTATTACACTTGCTCTTATAATAGTTATATAGAAATTGTACCCATTCTTTGACATAAATACAAAAGTTTACTTTGTTGCCCAATCTCTTGTTTAATTTATTTTAGGCTCGAAATTTATGTTTACAAATTTTTGACACGCCCAGTGGGACCTTCTCTACCTCTCATCTCCTTCTCACAACCACAAACTCTACAGTCCCTTAAAGACGACATGGCCCCTAAGACCGCCATCCCTCAACCTTCAAGCAAAGTTATTCGATCCATATCTTAAGGGTCAACAATCGCTAGCTTTATATCCAGCAAAGTCATAACTAGAAATATGGCAAAAGCTGCTGCTGTGATTGCCATAAGACAATCAGTTGGGATATGTATCGTCGCAATCTCGTAAGATCCCAAGCCTTCATTCTAACCTGCCTAAAGGAGTCAGCAAACCCACTTTGCATCCTTTGAAGCAAAGATTTATTGCTGGCTCCAAAATGCATCAAATAATTCCTCAAGGGATGGATAAGCTCTAGACTTAGGCCAACCCTACATTCCAACCTTTCGATGTAAAAGATCATGGATATACTAGCTGTGACTCCTCATCGGCATCTCCAAGAGAATTAGCTGCTCAATCAGAGACCGAATCCTCAAATTTTGTCATTATGATGATCATGACGATGGAGGCACCAACATAGAAGAATAGCTGGCAAATATAAAAGCAATATTAGAGATGCTCGCTAAGAAGAGTCTAGAGAAAAATGCTCAAATCAAGTGTCAAAGTGAGCATATTGTTGCTTGCTGAAGAAGCTAGAAAAGCGACCATTCGAATCCTCTACCAAAGGTTCAGATGGCAAAGAGTCTGACAAGGAATCTAACCGCAATGAAGACTCTGATGACGAACACATAAAAAATAAGGAATCCTCAGTGGGCTTGATGTCTGTTGAACATATTTAAAGCCTAATTGTAAATGCTGTTAAGGCTCAATTAGGAGGAGGACCTCGCAAGACCCATGGCTACCAGCCCCCTAAATTTAACCAATTTGATGGTAAAGGCAGTCCCAAACATCACATCAGTTACTTCATTGAGACGTGTTGTAATGCTGGCACTGAGGGAGATAGTTGATGAAGTAGTTTGTTCGATCTATTAAAGGGATCGCCTTCGATTAATATACAAACTTGAAGCCCGAGTCTATTACTAGTTGAGAACAAATGGAACATGAATTCCTTAGCAGGTTTTACAGTACTCAGCACACTGCTAGTATGATGTAGCTGACAAATACTAAGTAGTGGAAGGATGAACCAGTCCTTGATTACATCAATCTTTGGAGATCTCTTAGCCTTAAGTGCAAAGATCGTTTATCCGAGGCCTCTGTTATCAAAATGTGCACTTAAGGCATGGAGTAGGACTTGGTTTACATCTTGTAGAAAAGCAAGCCTAGGACCTATTAAGAGCTAACTATGAATGCACATGACATGAAAATGACGATTACAAACTGCTGCAGCAAGCCGTCTTCTTCATATGAGTTCAAGAAGGACATGGGCTATTCTAAGAAGAGTTCTAAGCCTCTAAAGGCCTCAACGAAGGAAACTATGACTGTTTCCACTAAAGAACCCGTGAGGATTTCAGGGAAGTCTAGGCCAGAGGGAAGGAAGACTTCATTCTCTAAAGAGACAACAAAGAAGTGTCCTACCTTGAAGGAACTTCAAGAGAGGAAGTGCGCATTCCCTGATTCAGACTTATAGGGAATATTGGATGATTTCTTGAAAACAAGATCATCAAACTCCCTAAACCTAAGCGACCAAAAAAGGTTGGAAGGAAAAACGACCTGAAGTACTGTCGTTATTATAGAGTCATTAGTCACCCTTTAGAAAAATACATTACTCTCAAAGAGCGTGTCATGCAGCTAGCCAAGGATGGGAGGATCATACTAAACTTGGATGAAATTGCTGAAGCCAATTGCATCGACACTCAATTAGAGTCATCACCTTTACGATGAGAAAGTCATACGTAACTCTACCAAGAGGAAAAACATGATTTGACTCCTTCGCCGAGGATAGAGTTATTCACAATTCAGTTCGGAAGTTTAGAGCCAGTTGTTGTGCCACTAATGGTACAAACTCCTCCTCTAAAAATCAAACCGACTGTCAATATCTTAGAGGATAATGAAGGGGGTGGGCTCTTGTTACTCAGCAAAGGACTAGGAACCAAAAACTAGACTAACCACTCCCCTTCTGCCAGAGGAAGATACAAGGTAGGAAGAAGAAACCTCAGCATGTAAGAGATAGGAAGAGCTCAAAAACAAACAAAAAGTAGGACGTTCAACCTATAGACCTACTTGAGCAGGAGCCACTTGCTCCTGTTAAGTTGGAAGAATTCTTCCCAGTGGGCTTTTTAAATAGAGTCACTGTTAACATGACTTCATGTACTGAGCTAGTAGATGAAGAAAATAGAGAAGGGGAAAAACAGGAAGATTCTCCAAAAGGAGACTATAAAACTCTAATCGTCTTAAAAGCTTTACCAGCATGCATAGGTTGGAGGCAAATCTTTCGCCTACTAGAAGAGATGCGTCAATATGTTGCCACCGCCCTTCACCACCTAGAGCTTTATGCTAACAAGGTCAAAAACATTAAAGAATACTCGAAAGGCCTTGCCCAGTATGCCATTTGTAACACAGCTATCACTTTCACCGATGATGACTTGTTGTTAGGCTGCAAACCTCACAACCGTCCTTTGTTTGTGACTGGTTACATCAGGGAGCAAAAAGTCAAGCACATCTTGGTAGATAGAGATTCAGGCATTAACACCATGCCTAAATCTACAATGAATGAACTGGGAATCACGGTAGAAGGGCTTTCTAAGATTCATATGGTGATTCAAGGGTTTAGCTTGGAGAGTCACTGTGTGATCGACATGTTTCCCTAGAGATAATAATGAGAGATCTATTAACAACTTTCTTCTTCCATGTAATTGACTCCAAAACATCGTACAAATTGTTACTTGGACACTCGGGGCTCTATAAACATGGAATAGTGGCTTCTATCTTCCATTAATGTCTTAAGTATTGCCGTGGTCGTGAGAAGAAGATCAACAGTGATGTTAAGCCATTTACAAAGGATGAATCACATTTTGCCGATTCTAAATTCCTTGAAGAGGGCACTGTACCCAAGGAGACTATGCCTTCTATAATCTTCTCCACAGGTAGGGGTGAGCCAAATGCTATCAATAATTTCAAGGTGGTACTGAGGCATGATAGCGTGAAACAACAGCAGTGTCATAAGAGAGACGTTGAACAAGAGACTATCACTCAACTTGCTAAACACGTCGCTAAGCAAGTGATGGTTTCTATAAATCACATGCCACTGGTCTTAAGATATGTTCCCAAAGCTCATCACAAGGAAGGGGAAACACACTTCAGTGTCATGTCGCCAACGCAAAACACCTACCAACTGAAAGTGAGTAGACCCCCTCTGCTCGGATTTATCTCTTGTTTTAAGGCCTTATAAGACGAACAGAAGAACTTGCCAAATACACAAACAAAGGAAGGATTTGATCAAAATACATATAAGCTTATGAAGAGAGCAGGTTACGATTTTAACAATCCTATTGCATTAGGGAAGGTAGTGGAGGTGGAAACCTATGATCTTAATAAAATGCAAAAGAAGATTCATGAACAAGGAGGTCTAGTAGAAGTCCTAAAAGTGGGTCCTGGTTATACACTAATGCAACCAATCAGGATACCAGGGCAACGCAAGGGCAAGCAGAATGTGGTTTAACATATCTCTATTGAAGAAATAGATGAGAGTGAGGATGAAAATGCTCAACCTCCTATAAAACCTTCTATATTTGATAGATTACAACCATCCGCCTCAACAAAATGCTCATCCGTCTTCACCAGAATTGGGAAGGGTCAAAACCCTAAGTCTTCTGCACTATAGAGAGTAAAGGATCATGCGCAACCAAGGCCTTCGGTGTTCAACAGAATCACAAAAGCAAGAGAACTGACGAATCCAGTACCCCAAGAACGAAAGGATTCAATGTTCAATTGACTTAGTGATGGAAACAAAGTACAAAGTTCTATCCCTTCTCATATGAAGCGGTTTTGACCCTTAATGTGAAGACACATGGTTCACTGAGGGTAAGGAGATGTACTGTGGTCTTTAATGGTCAGTCGAGTAATTCTAACATCAACAAAGGGGATGACTAAGAGGAAATGACTTCTTCTAATCATATCATAGTCAAAGAATGTGAAGACTTAGAGACAAAGATAAAACTTACAGAGACTCTTGAAGATGAGTGGCATGCTACAGTTGATGATTTGAAGGAATTGGATCTCGGAACTATTGAGAAACTCCAACCACTCTGTGTGAGTTCATTGCTTACACCCAAGGAAGAAACGGAGTACCTCAACCTCGTCTCGGAGTTCAAGGACGTGTTTGCATAGACTTACAGTGAAATGCTAAGGCTTGATCCCAAAGTCGCAGTCCATTGCTTGTCCTTCAGGAAGGGTGTTTTGCCCAAAAAGCAGCTTCATCGACGTTTTCATCCGGAGTCAGTACCTAAAATTGAAAGAGAGGCCAAGAAACTTATGGAGGCAGAATTCATTTGTGAGGTAAAATACCCGACTTGGATTGCAAGCGTGGTCCTTGTAAGGAAGAAGAACGAACAACTTTGTATTTGCATAGACTTCCGGGATCTCAACAACGCTTGCCCAAAAGATGATTTTCCATTGCCTGTCATTGAGCTCATGATCGATTCGATAATGATACATGAAGCCTTGTCCTTTATGGATTGTATTACAGGGTACAGTCAAATCCAAACGGCACCAGAAGACCTAGAAGCCATAGTGTTTCATACTCTCAAAGGAATCTTCTGCTATAAGATAATACTCTTCAGTTTAAAGAATACTAGAGCAACCAAAGAGCAATGCAAACTATCTTTGATGAATGCATAAAACAGCTAGGTGCTATGTTGGTGATCTTGCGGTCAAGTCAAAAAGGAGATCAGACCACCTACAAGGCCTTTATTAAATTTTTAATAGGCTAAGAAGATACCAACTAAAGATGAATCCACTTAAATATGCATTTAGTGTCACTTCAAGGAAATTCCTAGGCTTTATAGTTCGGCATAGAGGCATTAAGATTGACTAGGCCAAAATCAAGGTAATCTAAGAGATGCCTGCCCCTAAAAAATTCTCAAAGAACTACGGGCCCTTTAAGGTTGTTTGGCTTATATTAGAAGGTTCATATCCAACCTAGTCAGTCATTGCCACCCATTCCACCACCTTATGAAGAAGGGTGCAAAATTTGAGTGGGACCAGCCATACCAAAAAGCCTTTGATAGCATCAAGAAGTTCTTGTCAAATCCACCAGTTCTAGAGGCGCCAATTCCAAGGAAAACCTCTTGTACTTTACATTACAGCTCAAGAAAAGTCTTTGGGAGTATTATGGGCCCAGGAAAATGAGGAAGGCAAAGAAAGAGCTCTGTATTACTTAAGTCACACTTTGGCTGGGGTTTAACTAAATTACTTCCTGATTGACAAGATGTATTTAGCTTCGATGTTTGCCATTCAAAAATTAAGGCATTACATCTAAGCGCATACATCTTGCCAAGGCCAATTTTAAGTGGGCAACATGCAAAGTGGCTTGTAATCTTGAAGCAGTATGACCTTGTTTAGGTGCCACAAAAGGTCGTTAAAGGACAAGCATTGGCGAATTTTATGGTAGACCACCCAATCCCTAATGCTTGGTAGCTGAATGATGACTTGCTTGGTAAAGATGTGCTCTTCATTGATATCCTTCCACCTTAAAAAATGTATTTTCATGGAGCCGGTGAGACATAATGGTGCTAGTACAGGAGTAGTCTTTGTTTCCCCCAAAAAAACATGTCTTCACTTATTCATTCGTACTAACTCAGTTATGTTCCAATAATATGGCTGAATATCAGGCATTGATTTTGAGCCTTCAAATGACCATTAAAAGGGGAATCAAAGACCTTAACATCTATGGTGATTCTCAATTAGTCATCAAGCAACTCCTCGAGGAATATGACGTCAGAAAGGATGACCTCTTGTCATACCATAAATATGCCTCACGTCTGCTTGATAAGCTTAAGACCATCAAGTTATAGCATGTTCCTAGGAGTGCCAACAAAATGGCTGAAACACTTGCAAACGTTGCAACCACTTTGGCACTGGGGGCAGAAGAAGGCATGAATGTCCCTGTTTGCAACAGGTGGGTTGTTACACCCCTTGGTGAAGAGTTTGAGGAAAACATTAACGTAGTCAATGCTCATCGATTATTTGCTACTTTGCAGCATGGAAATCTCCCTAATGATCCAAAGCATAAGACAGAAATGCAACAAAGAGCTCCCAGCTTCCTTTACTTCAATAGGACTCTTTATCGGCGTTCTTTTCTCGACATTTGCTTACGATGCTAGGGTAATGAAGGGGCAAGACAAACAATAGAGGAAGAGCACTCAGGAATATGTGGTGGACACTAGGCAGGGCCCAAATTGTATGATCAAATCAAGTGGATAGGTTATTATTGGCTTACTATGGTATAAGATTGCATGGACTAAGAGGTACTAGCCTTGCCAATTCCATGCCAATTTTATTCATCATCCTCCTAAACTGCTGCATCCAACTATGGCGTCTTGGCCATTTGAAGCTTGGGGCCTTGATGTTGCGGGACCCATCACTCCAAAGTCTTTCGCTGGCCACTCGTACATCTTGGCGGTAACTGACTACTTTCTAAATGAGCGGAAGCAATTCCCTAAGGGAAGTGAAGAAGGACAATGTCATTGATTTTATTCGGACATATATCATCTACCGGTATAGGGTACCCCGATACATTATCATTGATAATGGCAAACCATTTATCAACAGGTTGGTGACTGACCTCCGCGGAAAGTTTAAGTTTGCCCAGCACAAGTGTTCAATGTACAATGCACTAGCAAATAGGCTAGCAGAAGCTTTCAATAAGACGCTTTGCAACTTACTAAGCAAAGTGGTAGTGAAGTTAAAATGTGATTTGCATGAAAGGCGAAGGGAGGTTCTTTGGACGTATAGAACCACGTACAAGACACCAACTCATTCGACTTCTTTTGCTTTGATATGTAGGGTTGAAGTGGTATTGCCTTTGGAACTTCAAATCCCTTCACTCTTTATTGCCATATAGGAATGCTTGATCGAAGATGAAAATTATAAGCTTCGTTTGGCTGAGCTCAAGGCCCTTGACCAAAAAGACTTCGAGCGCAACAAAAGTTAGAATGCTATCAGGCTCCTTATCACGAGCTTTCAATAAAAGGGTACGACCGCATTTATTTCAGGTTGGAGATCAAGTGCTAGCAGTAAAAAGACCAATCATTATCCCGCACAAGACTGGAAGCAAGTTTAGTTCTAAGTGGGATGGCCCTTACATGATTCGGGAAGTCTACAACAATGGTGCTTATATGATAGTTAGTACTGACGGAGTGCGAGTTGGACCGATACATGAGAAGTTCCTAAAACTTTACTATCCTTAATGTATTAATACATGTAAGCTCCTAAACATGAGCCTAAACCATTCATTCTTTCAAGTTAAACTCCATTGGACTACTCCTGGCCTGCAAGAGTATAAATTGTAAACAGCTAAACAAAAAAAATCTTGTTGCTCGAACTACGTATGACTAGATCCTTTAGGGTTTCCTACTGGTACGCAGGTAACTTTGGTATACACCCAAGTACAGTCATCATAATCAAAAAAAAAAAAAATGAAGTTTGTTGATAGTAAATAAAAAAGTTTGTCTGATTACGGGTTTTATACAACTTGTGAGTTTAAAGGAGAAATATAGAGATATGGCTTGGTATAAATTCATACGTTGTCATAAAGTTAATAATTATAGAATCCAAATTACAAGGAAAATCAACTAAGACACATGTGCAGCGATGAATAAAAGGACATTTTCATATGAGTCTTATTCAATAGATATCAAGCTTACATCATAAAAGTGCAAAGTGCATTAAAAAGGGGGGAGTTAACTATGGATTCCATTGGAAATTCTTCAAATCTTTGAAGGACTCTTTTATGTAGGCTTTAGCCTTCTCTAAACTAGCTTTTGTGGCTACATCCATCACTTCAATGGCATTAAGTATGTCAATGTGACCCTGCAAGCCAATAACTACCTACTTAGCTTCTTGAAGCAAATGCTTGCTGGCCGCTACTTGAGAGCTAAGATCTTTATTTTGATCTTCCAAAAGTTGAAGCTCTTTTAGTAGCTCCTCATGCCTCAATTTAACCTGCTTCAGCTTAGCTGTATTTGCTTCATAATGGGCGCCTTTTGTGTTCAGCTAACAGGAGGCCTCATTGAGCTTATCTTGCACCCCTATGCAAAAACTATCATGTTCTTCAATAGATGTTCGACCGGAGTAACTATGTTACAATTCCTTAAAGTCACATGCTTGTTTGATCAGCCCTTTAACCTTGCTCTCTAAAGGAGTGATGTTGACACATCTTTGAAGGATAGTGGCATAAAGGCTGCCAAAATCGCCTTTAAGAGAAGGAAGCCCATCAAAAAGTGTGCGAGACACCTTGTCAAGTATGACTTTACCAAACGCTCGTACAACATTCTTATCTACCTCCTTCATAACAACATCAGCATTAAAGATGAAAATCCTTGTGGAGCCCTCAAAGGGTACTGTGGGTAGGGTACCAGTGAAGGAGTGTTAGCTTTACAAATTGACTTAACCTCGTCATCATCCGGCGAACAAACACCTTTCGAGTCATCTAATCTCGATCAACTGCCAAATAAATTCTTACCAAATTATGGTATTCGTTCAATTGACAGAAAGCATTGGCTTCCCAATGGCAGAGGAATGGTGTCAATTCCGCCTCGAAGCTCACGTCATTGCTTTCTCCCTATTTAAAAATAAAATAAACTAAAATAAAACGAAGAAGGTGAGATACGCATTTGAAAAGAAAGCATGTTTCTATTAAAAAAGGGGGGGAGTACCATGCATTCAGTAGGATTAAGCTCGACATTTAGGATATCCATGATATTCTCAGCATCTTTTGGGGGAGGCTCAATTACCTTTTCGGTACTTGACTCACAAACTCCGATGGCTAGCTTGTCCTATCCATTCATAGCAAGATTAATCATAGATTTAGTCTTTTGTCTACATATCTCAACAAGTGAAAGATTTGAAATGTTCTTTAATCTCATTTGTTACCTATGGTAACGATGCAATGCTTTCAATAGGGGTTGTAGGGATGGGTGTTGTTGGGATGGCAACATCTATTCCTGGAATCTTGACAAGAGAAGAACCATCCTCCATCAGCGGAACAAAAGGCTCTAAGGGCTTCCCAGAATGAACAATCTTCAACTTGGACTTAGAACCAAGTTTGCCTTTATCCTTTGAAATGTTCATCTCAAATAAATCACTTTGTTTCCTCTTGCAGTCACCGACATGTGGACTGCAAGTCGAGGAAATGAACATCTTAGACCACCATTTATGAAATGCACGATTGGTATTTCTCTCAAGTAAAGAAGTAATACTTGAGACCCTGTTCCATAGCATATGAACACATGGTGATAGCGAAGCATTGTTTCCAAATCAGGAAGATAATCAAGGTCCAGATCAGCAGGAACATCCTGATGGAGACCTAATTGTCTACTGAATCAGTCAGGGCAGTAGTACTCCATGACAAGGTTGTCCTCACAATGGTAACAGAAAAAACTCAAGCGAATGCTGACAAAATAAGCAAAGTGAACTCTTGATAGCTTGCCATCATCCATGAGAGTCTCCTTACGTCGATTGATGATGGATGAATGCCAGTGAAAGCCCCCTCTAAAACCAATGATCGGCCCCCTTTGAGCTGAAACAACTTGGCTTGACCAAGACCACTAAACTTCACCATGCTTAGACTGAAGGAAACCTTACTAACTTACTTGTATGTATCAAAGTTTTTGGCTAACCAAGCATAAAGAAAATGGGCAGGAAAATGCCCCCCGTCTACCATGATCTGAAGAACGAGAGATCTCATTGAATCCCTTGTAGATACTCACAAGGATTACCGTAAGGAGGCAATACCCTACACCTGATGGCATGAATGATGCAACGCTGAAAGTGCCAAGGCATATGTAACCAGCATCTCTAACTGGCAAGATGAATGTGCATAACCAACATGATATAAATGCAGTGAGAAAGGTCTCGGTACGTTGGGCTTTAGCCACTCCCAACTCATCAAATGGTCCTCACATCACCCCCCAGGGGCTCCTGTATCGATGATGGAAGACAATGTTCCTAGATGAGGGGTCCGGTTTTCCTCATCAGACTTCTTGGAAACATAGTACTTGTTGGGTCCTGCAAACCAAAAGACAATCTATTGCTCTATGGTCGGCTTGCCCTTGCGATCTTGCATAAGTTTGTGTTAAGTAGTGAACAGATAAGTGCAACTTAGGGGAAGGTTATTTGCGAGTTCCCGTTGGGTAGGAACAACTTCATCATAAAGATGCCCTGAAAGTAGTAACCCTAGGAAAATATGAATATCAAAAATAGATGGGGACACTTTGCCTTTAAAGTATGTAAGGTGTTTCATTTCTAGACACCAATACTCACACACTACTCAGATGAGGTTCGAAAAATGATCATAAAGGAAGAGCAAAGCATACAAATTATTAAACAGATGAAAGGTTGTAAGTTTATCTTTGCAATGAACAAGGTATCTTCTAACCACTACCAATGGAGCAGCTTGTAAGAAAATTTCCCATGCACCGGTAACCTAGCCCGTGATTTGTGCCCGAGCTCTATGCCATGACACAACAATTGGTAAGATGGGAGATTCTCTATTACTTTAATGTGACTAGACAGCAAAAATATTTCGCTTGCCTTCAAATTCTCCTTAGACCACTAAGGAAAGCTTAGAGGACCTCCAATGCAGTTGGACTTGCACAAGAACGTTATAAAACTACAGATGGGCAACTTTGTCTCTTCCTCTACATCATTTTCACTTGGTTATACATGTAGATAGCATCGACCATTAGTAGTTTTATCTATAAAAGTAACCATTTCGAATAAACCCTGCAACAATAGTAGAAATAAAGAAAATTAAGTTGTAGGACTTGTCAGTTAGGCAATCATAGCATTCACGAATCAAATGTGGACCCAAAAAAAAAAAAATTGGACAAAGAGGCACTAGAGAACAGGAAAAAAAAAGGACAGGAACAAATTCAAGCAAAGGCTCTTTAGCAAATAGGTTAACCTATTGATGTATCCAAAGGGTTACACATCCAAAGGTTAACTGCTAATTAAATCAAATTCGCTTCTTGAGAATTTTCACTTTTGGAAGTTCGCTTTAGGAGGATTCAAAATTAACCTATTAATATATCCAAAAGGGTTAAACATTCAAAGGTTAATTGATATTAAGTCAAAATTCACGTTGTGGAGAATTTTGGTCTTTAGAAGTTCCCCTTAGAAAGATTCAAAGTTAGACCATTGATGTACGTAAAAGTGTTAAACATTTAAAGGTTATCTAATATTAAGTCAGAATTCACCTAGTGGTGAATTTTCTCCTTTGGAAGTTCGCCTTAGGAAAATTTAAAGTTAACCTATTGTTGTATCCAATAAGGTTAAGCATTCAAAGGTTAACTAATTTTAAGTCAAAATTCACCTTGTGAAGAATTTTCGCCTTTGAAAGCTTGCCTTAGGAGGATTCAATCTTAAACCGTTGATATACCTAAAAGAGTTAGACATCTAAGGGTTAACTAGTATTAAGTCTAAATTCACCTTGTGGAGAATTTTCGCCTTTGAAAGTTCACCTTAGGAGGATTCAAAATTAACCCATTGATATACCTAAAAGGATTAATCATTCAAAGGCTAACTAATATTAAGTAGCTCACCTTAGAAAGATTCAAAGTTAAGCCATAGATGTACCCAGAAGGATTAGACATTCGAAGGTTAACTGATATTAAGTTAAAATTCACCTTGTGAAGAATTTTTGGCTTTGGAAAGTTCATCTTAGGCGGATTCAAGATTAATCCGTTGATGTATCCAAAAGGATTATACATTCAAAGGTTAACCACAACAAACTATTGTAGATTCCAACGGGAAATAAAGAACTAATAATATTGCATAAATTTGCAAAAAGTCCTTCACACAAATAAAAAAAGGGTAGGTTGAGACAAATAAGTTAGAAATATGCAAATTTTGGTTCAAGTTTATATTATCTAAGCCCAAAAAAGGACATAATCGATTTCATGATATGAGATTTGAGATCCGCAAGATTATATTGCATCAAGGCATTGATCAAGCATTATGGCATAAGTAGCAAAAATTTAAAAGGAAAGGGGATAAGAAATTAGATAAAATTACCTTCAAGTGTTACTTCGTTAGAATGTTGACAAGGAAGTGTTGTTGTCGCTAAATGATGTCCATTTGCAAACTCGCTGCCCCAAGATTCTCTATAATTTTGTGCTGCAAAGGGGCTATTGCAGACAAAGAGAAATAGGAGCATGAGGACTCTAGCCTTGCAAAAAAATATATACATGATGTATTCTTCAATGTAAAAAAAGAGGCATTACCTTCATTAATAAATCTTCATACTTTCGGCAAGAGAAATAAATATTTTGAAATTTACATCTTACAAAATTGCACCAAGTATGATGCAGGGCCTGCTCATAATTAAAAAAATAATCGAGACATTAGTCACGCTTAAATGCCAAGTTGTGTACGTGACCTCGTCTTGAGGGTGCATTTGTAGAATGTAAATTTTTTTAAACCAACCAACATCTACCATGTAGAAAAATTAAATACCTTTATCTTTTGTTCAATTACGACACATCACGTGTTAATTCAATTACGACATTCCATTAAATTAAATACTTAATTAAAATATATTGCGGCCAATTAAAAAGTGTCACATGATGTGAATGATGCAGAAAATAAATGATTATTTCTTTTAATAGAGATAAGAAGAAAAATCCTAACTCAGACTTTTCTATAAAGGGAGCTACCCCCTTCATGTAGGGGCCAGCATTTCAGAAGAACTTACAAGAGCTCAAGAATTTATCTATGGTAGAAGACAACAAGCACTTTAAATACGGGTTGTCTACGTGCGGAGATCAAACTTATATTTTCAATGGGATTAAGCCACGTGACCCTCTCTCAAGATTAAATTCATTCAAGACTATTCAAGGAAATTAAATCAAAGGATTTATAACAATTGTTCTTGTAACAGTTGTACAATGATTGTACACATTTTTTGATATAAATACAAAAATTCAATTTTGTACTCAATTTCTTGTCTAATATATTTTAGGCTCAAAATTTGTATTTACAAACCTAACACACCAAGTGTTGCGTTATGTCTCTCAATAGTCCCATGTAATCTAAACTTTGTTTTAAACAACCATTTGCATCCAATTAACTCTCTATGGGGAGGCAATTGAGTAATTTCCCAAGTCACATTGTCCTCAAGAGCTTGTAAGTCTTGATGTGCAGCCTCACACCAATGGAGATGTTGAATAGCTTTTGTAAAACTGAAAGGATCATCTGTTGAATCAACAAATGAAACAAAGGCTAGATGGTGTGAAGGCATTTTTGAAATTGACATAATTGTTGATTGGATACTGTACTAAGGAAGCTGATTCATGAGCAGCATAAGCAAGAAAATTAGCAAGTGACTTAGGTGCCTTTCACACTTTCACGAATTTTCTTATAGCTTGAATGGGTACAGAGGAATATATGGCTGATGTAACATCATATTGATTATTAAACACTTGACCAGGAATCTTATATTGAGGTTATTCTGTGGTAGTAGGAATAATAGTAATGTCAAGTGTATGATTTTCTATTGTATTGTCTAAGATATTGTCTAAATGATCATAATCAAGGGTTTAAAGCCAGAAAATAATAATCATCTAACGAGCTTCTAGTGCCAGGGATTGGAGGAGGTGTAGGCTGCATATACAATTCATGACTTCCTTGCTAAAAGGGGAAAACATACTCATAAAAATGAACCTCTCTTGACACACAACCGTTTTTTTGTCAACATGTTTGGCATTTGTTTCCCTTTTGTCTATTGCAATATCCCAAGAACACACAAGGAACAGCTCTTGGGCTAAATTTGTCGATGGTGCTAGAAGGACTACTAGCCAAAGCTAAATGGCCAAAAACCCTCAAGTGCTCATAGTTTGGTGCTTTGGCTAGCAAAATCTCATAGGTGGTTTATTTTGTAATAGTGTTATTGGTAATCTATTGGTGGTGTGAGTGGCAGTCAACACACTATCTCCTTAAAAAGGCAAAGGTAACGCAGCTTGAAACCTCAACACTTTTGTAATTTCCACGACATGTATATGTTTCCTGTCCAGTAACCCATTTTTCTTGATTCTATCTACAGAAGAAGTTTGATGAAGTATTCCATTGGCATTGAAAAATTGTTGACAAGGTCTTGGCTCAAACTGAAGGCCATTATCAGACCTTAAGTTCTTACACTAATGTCAAACTGAGTTTTAACATAGTTGCAGAACATCTGAATATGTGCAAAAGACTGAGACTTTTTTTGTAATAGGTATGCCCAAGTTTCTTTACTAAAATCATCCACCGCAGTGAAGAAGAATCAAAACTTTCCTCGAGAAAGTATCCTATAAGGGCGCCAAATGTCAATATGAACCAATCCAAAAGGCTTGACATAGGCATAAGTACTAACAACACAAGGCAGCTTTGTGAATTGTCCTATAGGACAGATCAAACACAATTCATGCTTATTATCATTGGCAAAAATACAAGAAATAAGCTTCAACGTAGACTTAGGAACATGCCCTAGTCTTGTTTACCACAAACAAAACTCAATAAAGTCATCAGTACATTGTACATTATTCAGAAAGTATTTATGAACGAACTTGCTTTTTCCGGCTATAATAGATGTCTTTCTCAGAATCTCATTACAGGCTTACTACACTTTAGCAGTAAATTGTTCCATAGGCACATCCAAACATAATACAAACCTCCTTATTATTTATTTATTGCCTTTAATTTGTGTGTTACACAATCTTCAATCAGGCAAATCCCAGGATAAAAATATGACACAACAATTGTTATCTTCAACTAACTTGCCAGAAGAGAGCATATTGTACTTAAAATCAGGAACAACCAAGGTATTCACCAGAACAAGACCACCTGCCAAAGCCGCATTGTCAACTTAGAAAATGCGAGTGATAGTACTATTAGGAAATTAACATGTGACTTAGAACAAGACACATGTAAAGCATTAAAAGCATTAAAAGCATTAAAAGCATTATCCTTATAAATGACAAAAGCATTAAAAGCGTAACTTGTAAAGTTACTCTCCAACTCCTCATTAGTGTCATCTATAGTTGACTTGCCTGATTGAGGAACCAATTGGATAAGTTGCTCAATCTGATGTTGTGTTAGATTGTATCCAGCATTAGGACCAGAACATGAAGCCTCAGCTTGAGCTCCAAATTTGCGTTCACCTTCTCTATATTTGTTAAATCCTGGCCCTCCTTTGTACTCCTAATTTCCCTGAAACTTAGGTTTTTTTTTTTTAAGGTGGAAACCTCTTGGGCTTTGGATGCCAATTGGGATATCCAATCACCTCCCAACACTTTTCTTTGATATAACCCTTTCCTTCATAGGCACTACATTTGAGATCAGTACCTTTATTTGGTAAGGTTGTGGACTCCTTGGAGGATTCAAATGCTGGTCCTTGATATTAAAGCTATGCCACAATTTTTCACATCTGCCTCCATCTCCCTTGTTTTTCAGGAAGGCAACTTGGCAGCGGATTGGATTGCAAAGTGGGGGGTGCCGCTTAAAAATGATGTAACCTTTTTCACCTCTCCTTCTCTTGAGTTCACATATATTCTTCAGGATGATTATGCAGGTAGAACCCTTGAGAGAAGGACTACCTAGCATATGTTTGCACTTACCTTTGGAAAAAAAAAAAAAAAAAAAAAAGGTTGGGGACTCAACCAAAGGTATCTCACTTTTGAGGACTTCTCTTTGAAGTTCTTCTTGCTGCAACATTGCACAGGCAATGTCAACTGAGGACAATGGATGCACAAACAATATCTAACTTCTTTGTGCTTGATAACCGTCGTTAATTTTATTCAGAAACTAAAACAGCCTTTGCTCTTCCTTTTGCTTATTCGAGGCATGAACAAAGCTTGTGACACCCTCAGTCATAGTTATGATTTGAGATAACTCACTCATAGCATCAATCTTCTCCCATATGCCTTGTAATGTGGTAAAATACTCATTCATGGAACTCTAATTTTGCTTCAGGGCACATATATCCTTGTTTAGTGTGCATTTGCAAGATCCATCGCTCACAGCAAACCTTCTTTCAAGCTATACGTACACTTCGTGAGCCACTAAACAAATATAATTTACTTATACATTGGATCAGAAACTGCATTCATGATCCATGAAATCTTTAGGTTACCACATGCCTCCCAGTGCTCAGCCTTTATAGGATCATCTTAAGGTCTAGGAAAAGTTCCAAGAATACAAACTGGTTTCCTTTTTATCGAGGGTCCAATCTCTATAGCTCATCTCCAGGTTCAATAATTTGCAGATCCTATGAGATTTTCAGTAGTAGACAAGGAACTTGCTCCATTAGAAGGGTGAATGGAGAGAGGATTTTGCATATCAGCAAAACTCAAATGATTGCGTTCAATATACATGATCATCAATTAATTAATCGCACCAAAGATCAAGACTCTCAATGTTTGAATTCTAAATCTCTTAAAGCGACAAGTAGATTGGTTGAGGACAAATCAACCCATTGAAGCTAACAAACACTGAGTACAACAATGATTTAGGGTTTGAATGAATGATGAATTAAACCAATTGTTCAAAAAAAAAAAAGAAATATCAAACAAATGACTCGAGATTCAGAGAACAAGAATCAATAGATTAGGATCAGATAAATTGCTCTCGGTTCTACTCCATGAGCTCTGATACCATGTTGATTTAATTAACCATGAAGAAAGAGAGAACTTAGAGAGAGAGTATTTGGAGAGAGAGAATTTATTTTCATCATTCTGATTCAAGACACATACAATCCTGTGTTTATTATAAGGAGACAGGAATCATGCCATACAGAATGCCACGTCAGCATAACCACCTTAACAACCTTGTTTCCTTCAACACCTCAAGGGGATATTAGTTCACTGTCCTTTATTGATCCTTCTGAAGAATGTGCAAGGTACGAGCTCTAGTAGATTTTGTTTTTGTGATATGTGACTACATGTGATGATTTTTAAGAAGCTTGTAATTAAGCACGGGAGTCACGGGGTTCAAGAGTCCCCTATGTTCCAAATGGTGACTAAGATAAAGCTGCTCAAGAAACCTTTCAAGCAACCAAATGCAAACATGTTTGGGGATGTCTACCAAAAGTTCGAAGTTGCTTATACTTTGTTATTAGACATTCAGTCCAAATTCAATGGGACGTGTATAACAACGACCTATACACAGAGGAGAATAAAGCTTTAACAAAGAACAAAGCTTTAATGTTACCTCCATGCCACTATTGGAGCAGGAAACCAAAAAAAAAAAAAAAAGAATGACTAAAATAGCATGACGAGAATACCTTATTTTTATCGTGATGCAGTCAAACAAAATAGGTATGCAAAAAAATTTCTATCTATAGAAAATCAGAATGGCTCTTTTCTGACTGACAAGGATTAAGGATTAAATTGGTAATCACATAGTAGAACATTTTAAGTCTTTTTTTTTGCCCCAAATTCTCTGTGGGTGAAAAGCCTTATTGGGAGGTGATTATATAGGGTAATAGACTAACTGATGAGCACCTTATTAGTCTGTTTAAACCATATACAACTAAAGAAGTGAAGCACATTGTGTTTGCCATTGATACCCACAAAAGTCCTGGCCCCTAATGGCTTTAGCTATTGAGTTTTTAATGAAAGCTTGGGCTATTGTGGGAAAGGGTATTACTTAAGTACGGTATTTTTCTCTTCAAGCACGGTGAGCTGCAAAAACAAGTGAATGCCACTATGGATTCTTTGGTGCCAAAGGTTTTAAACCCAAATACTACTGGGGACTTGAGACCAATTATTTGCTATAACGTTCTTCACAAAGTGATTGCTAAAATTATCTATCATTGAACAGAATCACTGTGCTTTTGTAGAAAATAGGTCAATTATGCATAACATTATTATTAGCGAAGACTTAGTGAGATGCTACAACAGGAAGAGTATCTCGCCACGATGTTCAATTAAAATTGTCCTAAGGAAGGCATATGACGCAGTATGTTGGGAATTTCTTGAGTTGTTGTTGAGTGCTCTGGGTTTTGCTCAACTATTTGCGGATTGAGTAATGACCTGTGTGTCCTGTCTAACCTTTACTATTAAACTCTTACTGGGTCTTGTTACAGTTTCTTTCACAGTTCAAGGGGATTGAGACAAGGAGATCCTATCTCTCCTCTTTTTTCTTTTTTTTTTTTTCCTTCTTTTTTTGGCCTGGGTTGTGGAATACCTTAGTAGAGCCCTAATTGGCTACCCAAGATCTTGGCTTCGAGTTTCATGTAAATTGTAAGGATTTGAAGTTGGCTCATTTGTACTTCGCTTATTACTTGCTTTTGTTCTGCAAAGCTAATATTGATTGCGTGGGTTGTCTTATGTCTACATTTATCCATTTTTCTAGATGCGCAGGGTTACAAGTTAATGCTAGTAAGTCCCAGATGATGAAGGTAGGGACATATGAGGAAGTGGAACTGAAACTACTGTAGTTAACAGGTACCAAAAAGGTTCTTCGCCTTTTAGATATTTAGGTTTACCTGTTAAAACTCACTAAGATAGATTGTCAGATATTGATGGAGAAAACCTATGCTAGAATCAACAAGTGGGCACTACAAAGACTTTCTTATCCTGGAAAGATGGAGCTGTTTAATAGTGTATTAATAAGCATGCATGCATATAGACCTATAAATGGGTCATTCGGTTCAGGTACAGATGGAGTTAAGTTTGGGTTGTGCATGTTTACGGTTAAGTGGCATTTTGGGTCGGTTCGGTTTGGGTCGGGTGAACTTCGGTTCGGATCGATCGATTTTTGGTCCAATACGCTTGTCATGCAATTATAAGCAACTTTATAGAAAATTTCGAATCGACTGTGATCCAATTTGAGTCAATTTGGATTTTGAGTCCACTTTCAGGTGAGCCTATTCCGAATGTCGGGTTGGATATGAGTCCGGATCGTTCGATTCGAATTTCGGGTATCAAGTCAGTTTTGCCAGGTCTACATGCATAGGGGGGATAGATCTTTCTTCTTCACTAGATCTAGAGTCTCATTGGTAAAGTTAAATAGATATTCATGTGATATTTTATTGGATGTAATGTAATTGCAATATAATGCAATTAACTGTGCAATGCAATTATGATTACTTAGTTTGTGGTAATCATAATTAGAAGATGGTTCTTTCATTACAATACTCTTATACAACCAAATAAGGTAATGAAAACACAATTACAAACTTGTTTGCATTACAAGGTTGATTACATCTAACCAAACATTACATCAGAGTCTTCGCATGGGGTGGAAGAATAAGGGAAACTTCACCCATTGCTTGGGGGACCTGCTGCTTATCAAGGAAGCAGGTCCTAATGCAAGAAGTATGAAGCACTACGATTATATTGCTTTATGTAAGCGTACATTGCAAAGTGCAATGAGAAAGGAAACGTTATGGCTAAGGTGGATTCAGCATTACTATTTGAAAGGGTCTTCCATTTGGAATTGCAAAGTCAACCATGATAAATCATGGTACCGAAAGAGAATGACTAAAGTAGGAGAGAAGTTACAGACAAGTTTCATTGTTTCAATATACAACAAATATGGAATGTATTCGATTACTATGGCAGCGGCTACAGGTGCCAGCTTCAAGCTCTAAGGCAAGTACCTACCGTAGTACCTCTTCATATGGATTATCGAGTAAATTTAGGATACCTAATTAAGTTTTCCTTTATATGATGGCTATGGATCCACAAGTAGTTGTTTACCACAGACATACCTTAGCTTATAGGAATTAATGTGGACTATGAATGTTGTCTTTGTGGTGCAGCTAGAGAAAGTAATTAATAGAGTTGGGAAAGTTTGAATCGACCCGATAGTATGACCTAAATTGGACCTGAAATTACTGAGAGAGACCAGAATCGCATATGAATCGAACTGCTTTTGACAAGAAGTCGACATGATTTGTCCGTTTAACTTGAAAACATACATGTTATTTTTCGATTTGAAGTAAATCCAAGCTATTTTTAGGCCAATACGAAATTTACCTGTTTATTAAATGGGTTTACCAGACCTATCCGTTTTCCAGCTCTAGTAATTAACACATTTTTTGAATGCAAATATATATGTGAGATTGCTTGCAGGGTGCTAGGACAACAGTGGAGTTTAATACAGAGGTGCGTAGAATGGATGCAGGACATAGGTTCCATCAGATTTGAATCAAGCAGAGCCAGGCATAAGTTTTTCTTAACCCTGATAGCACTTATTTACCGTGTGGTTGGAGAGAAACATAAGATTACAGTCAGAAGCGTATAGATATTGGTCGGCAGTTCTTTTTTATTAGAGGTCATGTAAGACTAAGAACGAAATGAACAGTTTTTTACATTTAGCATCCTTCAAGTTTTCAATATTAATTTTTCTAACCCTGACATCTTCTACTTAATTACGATCATCTTGGATTTTCATTAGTCTATGAATTAAGTGGATTTTTTGGCCAAAGTTTGAAAATAACGGATATTGGATGACGGTTTTGTCCTCATTAATGTCATTGTCTGAACAACTATGTTTTTGTGTTTGCGGCGCGATGAAATAATGGGCATTAAGCGGCGCGATGAAATAATGGGCATTAAGTCCTCTTTTACTCACTCTCTCACAAGAAAACTCTCTTTCACTCAAATTTACTACCTCTCTCTGTCATTTTCAAGAGTTTTTTTTTTTTAAAATTCACTCCACCAATTTTCAAATTACGAAACCCAAACCACTAAAAGATAGGTAATTGACACAATCCAAGATTGTTTTATTTGTCACGTCATCACCTCATCAACGTTGGGTCATATATCAAATCTGCATTAAAGGTTAAGGGTGGTCACAATTAAGTAGAAAATGTCATGACCGAAGATAATTAATTTCAAAAACATGAAGGTGAAAAAAAAAAAAAACACCTGATATATCATTTAAATATACTTTTGGTGGCTGTGTTCTCTTTTTTTTTTTTTTTTAAATGTAAGCTGTCTAGGTATGCCTAGAGTAAATTGTAAATATTAAGTCTTAGTAATGGCAATTTTCTTCCTTTTTTACACACACAAAAAAATGAAAATACTCAGACCCCATGCCTCAAATTAATGATGACGTGCATCTTCGACCAACTTTGCTACCTGCCATTTCTACTAAGCTTTGCAAACAAATAATGTATACTGAAATTAGGAAGGGGGGTACCATGGGTCCCCGTGGCAATCGGCATGCACGTAGGTCCGGCTCTGATTGAAAGTAATGTTGGATGAGGTAGTGTCTGATTGGTTAGAAAATTATTTTTCATAAATAGTGTTTTTTCAAAGAAAATAAATTTTAACATCAAATTTTCCATCTTTTGATTCAAGGAAAAAAATTCTTTATGAAGAAAAAAAATGTCAAGTGAATTATTTTAATGGGAAAAAAAATAGCAATTAAATTATTGTAGTTGAAATCAACTTTAATCAAATAAAAGAATTTTGCGCTCAAATTTTAGATTTATACTTCTTTTAATCTGTCTCACTGGATAATCAAATTTTAATCTAAATTATTTAAATTGTTTTAGTAATAAAAGATGTCAAGATTCTTTGAGGACAATATAATCTTTCTCAATTATCAAAATCTTGTAAACTACAACATTGTCAACTTCATTTGGGAAATATTAGAAGGTACTCTTTTCCGCTCTCAATTCTCATTCAAGTAATAGATTAAATTTCATACTGTGATTATATTGTCCATATGCTTGATAAGCCCTTAAGATAGCTGGTTCGTATGTTATTTCTCACCTACTTTGCTTTCCATTGCCTAGTAGGTTTCCAATAGCTTGCAATCAAATCTATCAAGATTAAAGATCCTATTCTTCTTCTTTGCTTATTTGGACTCCCTTCTTTCACATGTTCTTCTCAATCTTGCCTCAGGGATATGATTAGCCTCAATGTGCTTCATATTTTAAATACAACTGAGGTGACCGCTAACTATTATGGCTCCTTAACTTACTCACCTGGCCTATCTAACTTCCAAAGTATTCATGATGGCCACCCACCACTTGAAAACTTACTTTTCCATTCTTTGCTCATTATGCACTTTATGTGTTTAACATATTTTACAGTTCTTTAGATTAGGTCTGTGGACAAGAGCACTAATCAAACTGCCATTCCTTCGATTAACTAGATATAGTTTCTTAACAATCTCAATGTTCCGCAAAACCTTTGCTTAGCCACTTTGGGCACTTAAGCTAACTGGCTTGCTTAAGTAACTTTGCTAACCCAAAGAATTCTCAAAATGCTCATTCAACTAACTAACTCTTTATATAAATTGGGGCTTACCTTGAAGTCCAAGTTCCTTTGAAATTGACAAAGACTCCATAACTAATTTTTATTCCAGTTTTTAAATTAGGAGTAGGTCATCCAAAATGTATATTTAAATGTTCCAAAATACTCACTGTTTTATTTATTTGCTGTAGCCCTCTAATCAAGTTTATACACAACATATTACTTGTTCAATTCTATCTCAAAGTTAGCAATCAACATAATTTAACAAAATAATCCAATTCTCACTCAATTGACCAACCTATTTTTCACCACCAACTTCCCAATGGATTCTTACATGACACTTTTAATTGATTTAATTTAACAATTGACAAATCCTCCATCGTGAAGTTCATCTGCATCTCATATTCTCATCTTGCCAAAAAGCTTAATTCTCAACAAAGCATGTTTCATTCATAAACTCAAATTAATCTCGGTCATGATCTATGTATACTTAAATAATCTAGTCTAATAAAATAAAATAAAATAGATCTGAGAAGGAAAGAGGGCAAGTCTTTCACTTTGGGTTAAGAGGATGACTAAGGGGTGGTCAGAGGTTACGTCGGACACGAACCAACGGCCGACTAGAGAGGCCCTTGGCGGCGGTAGAGGGAGACAGTGGTTGGGCGAATAAGCCGCCCAGTATTTGTTGCTACTCGTACAGACTAGCGATGGGGTGAGGGAGAAGGAAAATGGCAGTGGTGGCCAGTCGGGCAACTGGTCGGGGACTACGTAGTCCGGCGGCGATGGCCAGAGCTGGCCTTCTGGGGTGGGCGGTCAGCAATGGGAGGAAGAAGGGAATCTATTAATTGAGAATAAAACTAGCTAGAGGTTGTTTTAAAACTCCTTCTGTCACTTGTACAGTAGACATGAATTTCATGCTCCTTGTTTTCTCTCTTTTTTTTTTTTTTTTTTTGGGGGTTTCCTTATTTCATCATATTTAATTTCAACTTTATCTTATAAGATATAGTCATATGTCAAAATTCCTAGCCATAAAATTTAAGACCCGCTTTCTTTGTTATAAGTTAACCTGACTGTCTTACCTTCTACGTTATAAGTTATAAAATTCGTATTTTTATTAACTTTACGAGTTAAATTAATATCGATGTGCATATGTAAACGATAATTTAATTGAAAAGAATTGCTATTGCTATTATTGATTTTGAGATTAATTCGTGCTAATTTGCGCCGATAGTTTAATTTAGTCGTTTTCCGAATACGATTAGGTTGTTAAACTTACAAGCAGTTCGATATTTAATAAATCGAACTTTTATATATTTGGGAACGAATAATCAATAGAAGGTCGTATTAACGATTCGGGTTTAGACTTCAGGATACAAACTAGACTAGCGGTGCCAATTATTGAACAACTTGAGACCAAAAAAATATAAAATAAAATAAAAACGAGTAAGGGGCCAAAGCCCCTTACTTTTCCAACAAAAGAGGCAAGTGAAGGTGGGGTGGTTCTCAACCCAGCCCATGACCCCCAGCGCCGAGAGAGAGGGGAGGATGGAGCCGGCCGGCCAGGAGGCGCAACGGCGGCGGCGCAGCGCCACCACGGTGCGCACGGCGACACTACGACCTTCCCTGTGACAGCCGCGAGCCAAAACAGTCAGAGAGAGAGAGAGAGAGAGAGAGAGAGAGGCAGATCGAGCAAGAAGGACAGAGAGGAGAGAGGTCGTCTGGCGATCGCAACGGTGACGATGGCGGTCGACGGCGAGAGTCTTCGGTAGGCTTGAGTCCTGCAACAGCTACGAGCCATGCAAACCGAGGGTTAGAGGGCTAGGGTTATGAACCCTAGGTGTCAGAGACCGTTGAGACTCACGCCACCGGCGGTGGGGCTCGATTCCGGCAGCTAGGCACGACTCTGACGACTACTAGTATCAGCAACGTCAGTAGCAACGAAAATGGGGCAGAAGCCGGATCTGCGTGGTTGCTTTGGGTCTAGGTCTAGCGGCACAAAGGGGGAGTTTTCGGGTTCATAAGCACTCAAATCAGCCCCAGAGGCCCTTAGAACGGGTCCGTAGCTTGGAGTCAAGGTGGGTGTTTCTCGCCTCCTAACTATTAATAGTTTCGAAATTATTTTAACCCTTAAGTTGCGATGCATGTCAGTTTAGATTTAGTCAGATTAACTAAAATTATGCATGTCACATTTCAGCTGAATTTAGTTTAAATCGATGCATGTTAAGTTTAGTTAGTTTATGCCTGAAAGTGACTTCGAAATAACCTAATGATGCCTTGAATCGATAAATATTAGTTTAGTTAACTAATGCTTGAAAATGGCTTCGAATCGATATATATTAGTTTAGTTAACTAACGCTTGAAAATAGCTTCAAAATGAAATGAGAATACTTAGAATCGATACTTGTGTGATTAGCTAGTTTATACCTGAACAGCGACTTCGAAATAATAAATGAACACCTCGAGTCGATGTCTGCCTATTTAGTTAAATCACGCTAGTATCCTTGGAAATAATTTATGAATGCTGAAACAAGCATGTTTACCCCTTGATTGCAGCACATGAATGTAATCGAGTTTCATGCCTTGTAAGTTTAATTCAGCTTGCTAAGCGTTCATTTCAAGTTAATGCGATATGGATATATATTTATGTATATATGGTTATAACTGTTAGCTGTAGCGCATTACTGAATCATATCTGCTTGCTCGGTAAGTTATGCATTGGTAAGTTTACATACCGCTTTTCAGTATGACCTAGGGGTTAGAATGTTAGATTATGAAATTGAGACTGAGATGGTAGTTGGATGGCTTAAGGTAGAACTATGAGTGGTTCGAGGTTTCCTGTGGCTGGTTCTTATGTGAGGAGGGAGCCTGGGTTGTGATTTACCGTAATCATGTGGATTGCAAGGCCATGTGTGGCTTGTTCTGTTAAGTTGGATTATGAAGTGTCATGAATATGCCATGTCTGAAACCCTTCCCTCTTGAAATTGTTAAATGATGCTATGTGAATGATTTGCGAACTTAGTAATCTTTAAAGGGTTCGTTAAAAGCATGTTTGCATCATAAGCTATGTTAAGATGACTCAGGGATGGTGGTTTGAATCTCGCCTGAAGTCTCAGTATGTAAGTTATGTCTTAACATAGTATGATGTCTGTCCGGATAGGCGCATGTTGCCACTCGAGTTAGGCCGGTTTGGGATGGCAGTAACAAAGTACCTCTAAGAGTTTAGTCTCCTCACTTATATGATCAAATCGTTATGTATGTTTCTTTTAATAAACAATGATCTTACACCAAGGGTATTTTCCTAATGAATAAGAAAAGCAGTTGGCATTATGCCTTTTTAAGTATTTCAGAAAGAAACTTTTTAAGGGTCATTATAGGACCAATACGAAAGAGATTCTTTTAAAGAATAACAGCCTCAAAGAGGCTAAGAAAAGAGCTTTATGAGCCTCAAGATTGCTAAGAAAAGAGTTTTTATGAGCCCTACGAGGCTAACGAAAGGGTTTTCAATGAAAGAAAGGAAAATTTCCATGAATGCCTAATGAAAAATGTTTCTGAGCACAGTTGCATGCGATTTAAAGTAATATGTGTCCATGCTCTTATAATGCATCGAGCATATGAGATTGAATGTGCATGTTCTGTGAAAGAAAGCTCCTTGCATAATCTCTACTTCCTGTGTTTAAGCACCTCGTGTAAGTGCATTGGGTAGGCAAGGCACAACTCACATGTATAACACGTAACCTATGAAAGAAAGTTCTGTGCCTAACCTCCTTGCTTGCTTGTATGTTTAACTGCCTATTAATAAAGGAACTCAGTCATTCAGGGACCTAGAAATGTGTTTGAGTGGTTAAAATGAAGTTTATGGTTAGTGATCCTTCCATAAGGGTTTTATAAATGCCTAATATGATAGTAAAGTATGAATACGTGATATGGGACTATTAAAGATATTATTGCCTACAACGGTTTTGATTTTAAGGGGGTTGGGGGACACTCATTGAGCGTGTGGTTGCTCATCCCACTACTCTTTCCCCTTTTTTCCCAAGTTTTCTTTATGACAGGAAGAAGTTGAGTCGGCTATGCTGAAATGGAAGTTACCCTTGCCTAAAGGGAGTTAAGTATGCCCATAATGAAGGAGTCTCGCTGCTTGATGATGTTATATAATGTATTCTTAGTTTGTAAACGTATGTAAATCAAGTATTCTAGTTTATGTAATACACATGGTATAAAGGCCGCTTTGTACGGCCGTATGAGCCAACCATCTAATTAGTTAGATATCTTCTTGATCAAAGTTAGTTATGTTTTGGGATGTAAACCCCATTACTCTGGTTGTGTGAACCATTGAATTGTATATTTCATTTCTTCTTTGTTAATGAACTATACTGTTTGAGTGCTCCGAGCGAATTGCTCGTTAAGTTATAAACTCCAGCGCGTAGCCGTTGAGCTTATTTTAAACTGTTGTACGCTTCTATTGGTTGCAGGGGTTTGCTGTGAGGCTTTTAGCCTTGAAATAGTCAGTTTTTAGGGGAAATTCTATCCGTTTCGCCCTAGAAATTTAAGTAGAAAATTAAAAGAACGTAACGCTCCCGGCCGTAGAGGCTGGGGGTGCTACAGTTGATGGTATCAGAGTAAGGTCCTGCGACCACAAGTTATAACCTGAGTCTTGCATTTCATATAGTTGCCTAGGAATGCATTCATGATGACGTTATACATGCCTGCCTTACATGCAAATGTGAGTTTTATGTGAATGCTAGTCATTTTCCTAGTTAGGTGCGGCTTGAGTGAGCTCATTAATCGAGTGAATGAATGACTTGCTAACAGTATAGGCCAAATAGCTTGTACTCTCATGAATGAGTTAAGTGATAGCTCAATCAAAGTTGTTTTGCTTATAAGCCTTGGTGATTTCAATTGCAAGTTTAAAGAACACATGATTTGAATTTAAATTATTAGAAAAGCCTTAACTGTAAGCTCATCTTTGCCCCTAAAGTACGATTTGCTCCCCAGGCCCCATAATGGAGTGAGCAGACGCACTCAATAGTTGAAAGGAAATGAGCTAGAAGCTGTTAAGCCATTCTCCTTTCGAAACATAAAGACCTTGAAAGCTGAGATCCTTCCCAAATAGTAGTTAAGGTTCTTCTTTTGCATAAAAGACCTTTCCAATTCCATAGTTAGGCCTTACTGTTGCATCTGAAAACTTGCATTTGCATTACAATGATGTTCGTGCCTTATTCTATGAGCATAACTTTCTATGTGTAATAGGACATATTGAATACTTACTTGTAAAGATGCATTCGTTGCTTGATGTGTTCATGACCAGTTATGTGTTTTATGAATAAGTTGTTACACTTCTTGATGTTTGCTTGACTTAAGTTAGTTTATTATATGACTTCGTCGTTTAGATAATGCAAGTTTTGTAATTCATAGCATGACATGACCACTGACTCTTTATTTGCATTCTGTGACTTCTATGATTTCATATTATAGCTAAGTAACTGCATGCACCCGTGTTTGAGGCATGATGAGATGATCATAGAAACATGCATTGATATTCTTGCCCTTATTTGATTGATCAGAGTGGCACAGCGGAAGCATATAGGCCCATAAGCATAGGCCCAGGACTTGTCTAGGAGCATAACCATTCATTTGTATAAATCCATGATTTAAGAGACAATCAGCTCCACGTAGTGACCTTAGGAAAAGCCTCCCCACCATCAAAGCCATCAACCCGCATTTCTGCATTAGCACCTTTTCTCCAAGTTGTTCTTATCGACATGATTATGCTAGTTCAAGCTATTCGTGATTCTTGATCTTCAATGCTTTGATGTTAACCCTATGTGATGTCTATGTGATCTTGAATGCTACTTCAAGTTCTTTCGTTGCCAACATGGCGTAATTGGTATCTCTGCTATCTTAGTGTAACGTAGTAACCTTCTAGTGAATGATTTAACCTTAAATTGACCTAATATCTTTATACTTTTGAATGAACCTGATTAAGTTAACTCATTCATACGACTTTAGCATGCCCTGTCTAAGTTGCCATGAATAAAATACTTAAAAGTTATTCGGAATTGATATAAAAGCATAGAAATGTCGGTCACATATGCTTCCGTTATGTAATTGCTTACTCTATGCATATTAGATGTCTTCATGCTGCTTGGGATCGAATCCTAGACTAAGAATACTAAATTACTGATACTATGCAATGCTATGTGATCCTATTATCCTTAAATGATACTATGTGGTGCTATGTGACGTTCTTATTGTTCTAATGTATTATAGGAATCTCTGAGTTAACTATTGCGATCCCAAAGGTGACTTGACTACTAGTATATTGTCTCAGGTTTCACCCCTCTAAATGCCCACCCGTAGGTGCAAATGCATGGAGTTGCTGTCTACTATGCAAATTGAGTCTATACATTCGAAGTTCTATGTTCATTTTTTTTAAAATAAGCCCAGTATGGTTTTCCATGCTAACTCAGTTGCCCCTCTTTAATGCGATTTTTCCTCGGCGCCTAAATAGAGTGAGTAGACGTTTGAAGAGGATTGGCGAGGAGGAGACTGGATACCATAAACCTTTTTCTTTCTATTTAAAAGAAGTAGTGATTGCAAAATGAAACCTTTTGGAAACCTACGATGTAGATCATGGTTTGGGTGCGTACATTCTAGGAATGACATAACTTAGTTTTATAATTTCGAGGACGAAATTCTTTTAAGGGCGGGAGAGTGTAAGACCCGCCTTCTTTGTTATAAGTTAATCTGGCTGTCTTACCTTCTACGTTATAAGTTATAAAATTTGTATTTTTATTAACTTTACAAGTTAAATTATTATCGATGTGCTTATGTGAACGATAATTTTATTAAAAAGAATTACTATTGTTATTATTGATTTTGAGATTAATTCGTACTAATTTGTGCCGATAGTTTAATTTAATCGTTTCCCGAGTGCGATTAGGTTGTCAAACTTACAGCAGTTCGATGTTTAATAAATCGAGCCTTTATATATTTGGGAACGAATAGTCAATAGAAGGTTGTATTAATGATTTCAGTTTAGAGTTCAGGATATGAACTACACTAGCGGTGCCAATTATTGAGCAACTTGAGCCAAAAAAAATAATAAAATAAAATAAAAATGAGTAAGGGGCCCAAGCCCCTTACTTTTCCAGCAAAAGAGGCAAGCAAAGGGGGGTGGTTCTCAACCCAGCCCACGACCCCCAACACCGAGAGAGGGAAGGATGGAGCCAGCCGGCCAGGAGGCGCGACGACGGCGGCGCAATGACACGACGATGCACACAGCGACACTGTGACCTCCCCTGTGACAGCCGCGAGCCAAAATAGTCAGAAAGAGAGAGGCAAATCGAGCAAGAAGGAGAGAGAGAAGGGAGGTCATCTGGTGACGACAACGATGACGATGGCGGTCGACGGCGAGAGTCTTCAATAGGCTTGAGTCCGGCGACCGCTATGAGCCACGCAAACCGAGGGTTAGAGGGCTAGGGTTTCAAACCCTAGGTGTCAGAGATCTTTGAGGCTCACACCACCGGCGGTGGGGCTCGATTCCGGCAGCTAGGCACGACTCTGGTGACCACTAGTAACAGCAACGTTAGTTAGCAACGAAAATGGGGCAGAAACCAGAAATACGTGGTTGCTTTGGGTCTGGGTCTAGCGGCACAAAGGGGAGTTTTCGGGTTCATGAGCACTCAAATTTGCCCCAGAAGCCCTTAGAACAGGTCCGTAGCTTGGAGTCGAGGGGGGTGTTCCTCGCCTCCTAAGTATTAGTAGTTTCGAAATCGCTTTAACCCTTAAGTTGCGATGCATGTCAGTTTAGATTTAGTCAGATTAACTGAAATTATGCATGTCCTATTTCAGCTGAATTTAGTTTAAATTGATGCATATTAAGTTTAGTTAGTTTATACCTGAAAGTGACTTCGAAATAACCTAACTATGCCTAGAATCGATATATATTAGTTTTGATAACTAACGCTTGAAAATGGCTTCAAATCGATATATGTTAGTTTAGTTAACTAACGCTTGAAAATAGCTTCGAAATGAAATGAGAATACTTAGAATCGATACTTGGGTGATTAGTTAGTTTATACCTGAATAATGAATTCGAAATAATAAATGAACGCCTTGAATGGATGTCTGCCTATTTAGTTAAATCATACTAGTGGCCTTGGAAATAATTTATGAATGTTGAAACAAGCATGTTTACCCCTTGATTGTAATACATGAATATAATCGAGTTTCATACCTTGTAAGTTTAATTCAGCTTGCTAAGTATTCGTTTCAAGTTAATGCGATATAGATATATATTTATATATATATGGTTCTGACTGTTGGCTGTAGCACTTTGCTAAATCATATCTGCTTGCTCAGTAACTTATGCATTGGTAAGTTTACATACCGCTTTTCAGTATGGCCTATGGGTTAGAATGCTAGATTGTGATATTGAGACCGAGGTGGTAGTTGGATGGTTTGAGGTAGAACTATGTGTGGTTCCTGGTTTCTTGTGGTCGGTTGTTACGTGAGGGGGGAGCCTGGGTTGTGATTTACTATAATTGTGTGGATTGCGAGGCCATGTGTTGCTTATTCCACTAAGTTGGATTATGAAGTGTCATGAATGTGCCATGTGTGAAACCCTTCCCTCTTGAAATTGTTAAATGATGCTATGTGAATGATTTGCGAACTTAGTAATCTTTAAAAGGGTCGTTAAAAGCATGTTTTCACTGTTTTGAATGTTTCTAAGGGTTCACCAATTGCCTGTTGGTTTGTAAGATGTTTGTAGCATAGAATAATTCTAAATCGTCGAACTAATCAGTAACTGACCCAACTGGATAGTCGATAGGTTTAGGAAGTTTAAAAGCGAACTAAAAGTAAGTTTGAAAATGTTTTAAGGCTTTGGTTTGTTTATGTCTCCTCCTTTGAGTTCAAAAAGGATTGAAACGAAGTGACAAAGGGCAACTGAAGGAGTTTTATTACGAAACTTAGTTTGAGTTATATGCTACCTGCGTACTTTAAGTTTCGAATGAGTTTTGAATTGCGAGTTAGCAAATTCATTACGATTTTAAAAGGGTTTGCAAGTTGAAAATGAAAGACCCATAACTAATGGTAGGGTTATGGACTATTTTGCTAGATAAGCATATATATATGAATAAGCATAAGTGTGCATATGTGTAAGTAATTATGTTTATATTTATGTGTACATTGAGGAGCTACTCTAGAAACTTTAAGCTTAAGTCTGAGAGCCAGGGATGGTGGCTTAGTATCCTACCTGGCATAACATAAGCTATGTTAAGATGACTTAGGGATGGGGGTTTGAATCCCACCTGAAGTCTCAGTATGTAAGTTATGTCTCAGTATAGTATGAAGTCTGTCCGGATAGGCGTATGTTGGCGCGTGAGTTTCACCGGCTTGGGATGGCAGTAACAAAGTATCTCTAAGAGTTTAGTCTCCTCACTTATTTGGTCAAATCATTATGTATGTTTCTTTTAATAAACAGTAATCTTACACCAAGGGCATTTTCCTAATGAATAAGAAAAGCAGTTGGTGTTACGCCTTTTTAAGTGTTTCAGAAAGAAAGTTTTTAAGGGTCATTTTAGGACTAATACGAAAGAGATTCTTTTAAAGAACAAAAGCCTCAAAGAGGCTAAGAAAAGAGCTTTATGAGCCTTAAGATTGATTAGGAAAGAGTTTTTATGAGCAGTACGAGGCTAAGTAAAGTGTTTTCAATAAAAGAAAGGAAAATTTCCATGAATGCCTAATGAAAAAGGTTTCTAAGCACAGTTGGATGCGATTCAAAGTAATATGTGGCCATGCTCTTATAATGCATCGAGCATATGAGATTGAATGTGCATGTTCTGTGAAAGAAAGCTCCTTGCATAATCTCTACTTCCTGTGCTTAAGCATCTCGTGTAAGTGTATTGGGTAGGCAAGGCATAACTCACATGTATATCACGCAACCTATGAAGGAAATTTCTGTGCTTAGCCTTATTACTTGCTTATGTGTTTGACTTCGTGTTAATAAAGGAACTCAGCCATTCAGGGACCTAGAAATGTGCTTGAGTGGTTAAAATGAAGTTTATGGTTAGTGAATCCTTCCATAAGGGTTTTATGAATGCCTAATATGATAGTGAAGTATGAATACGTGATATGTGACTGTTAAAGATATCATTGCCTGTAACGGTTTTGGTTTTAAGGGGTTGGGGGACACTCACTGAGCGTGTGGTTGCTCATCCAACTAGTCTTTCCCCATTTCCCCAGGTTTTCTTTATGACAAGAAGAAGTTGAGTCAGCTATGCCGAAATAGAAGTTACCCTTGCCTAAAGGGAGTTAAGTATGTCCATAGTGAAGGAGTCTCGCTGCTTGATGATGTTATAAAATGTATTCTTAGTTTATAAATGTATGTAAATCAAGTATTCTAGTTCATGTAATGCATATGATACAAAGGTCGCTCTGTGTGGCCGTATGAGCCAACCATCTAATTAGTCAGATGTCTTCTTGGTCAAAGTTAGTTATGTTTTGGGATGTAAACTCCATTACTCCGGTTGTATGAACCGTTGAGTTGTATCTTTCATTTCTTCTTTATTAATGAACTATATTGTTTGAGTACTTCGAGCGAATTGCTCGTTGACTTATAAACTTCGGTGCATAGCCGTTGAGCTTATTTCAAAATATTATACGCTTCCGTTGATTGTAGGGCTTTATTGTAAGGCTTTAGTTTGGAAATGGTCAATTTTTATGGAAAACTCTTTCCGTTTCACCCCAGAAATTTAAGTAGAAGGTTAAGAGAATGTAACGCTCCCGGCTATAGGGGCTGGGGGTGCTACAATTGATGATATCAAAGCAAGGTCCTATGACCACAGGCCGCGACCTAAGTTTCGCATCTCATATAGTTACCTCGGAATACGTTCACGATGACGTGATACATGCCTGCCTTGCGTGCAAATGTGAGTTTTATTTAAATGCTAGTTGTTTACCTAGTTAGGTGTGGCTTGATTGAGCTCATTAACTGTAACACCCCCAAAATGCTAACGATATGATTTACAGAAAACTGCAGCGGAAGATTTAATAATAGAAGGCGCTACTGCTGTCCTGATAAGGACAGGGCTCATTGAAACCATTTAATCTTGCAACCCATGTTCATAATCACAAAATCTATTAACTGAAGCACTTGAAGACCAAATTCGATAATAGTTCAACTTCAATACTATCAACTTAGTCATACCATGTGCTAACTTGCATTCCACACTGCACAAGTATATTGAATATAGACCCAACTTGATCCGGAGGTCGATTCCAACAGTTATGCTATGTTGAATCCACTGTGAGCATCTGATGACTTCCGAAAAGGCTTGCTAAAAGGAGAAACATGTGATACTTCATCATCTAAAATGGAAAACATGAAAATAATTCAAAAATGTGAGCAAAAACTAAGTATATGCATTCTTGTATTGTAAAATGAGTATAGAAACACTGTTGATGAGCACCAACTTTTGCAATTTATTTAGTTCGTAATAACAATGAAAATGAGAGAGTAATACCAAACTAAATTGCTCATTATTGTCTGGATGTGAACTCTTTGCAATGATATGATCTATACATAGGTGTACACCTACAATCCAATCAAGAGTTGGCCTAAAGCCACGTGGGTAAATGATGGGCTGACGCCCTATAGATGATAACTGACGAGGTCACAAGTTAAATGAAAAATCACTGTACAAACTGATTCGTTGATAAACTCATTAAGAGTTGTACCTTGATAACATGTTCTGCTTTCTGAAGATACAGACAATGGACGTATCTTGAATCTTTAAAAATGTCATATGACTTGATACAAGTCAGCTGTTTCATAAATGTCATCTGACTAGATAAATATGTTCTGACTTGATAATACTTATGCATAATGGGGAACAATAACTAGGCCTCAACTCTGTTTCATAAATGTTATTGTAAGTATGTGTAGTCAGTAAATAATCTTTACTCACATAATTAAGTAAGTAAAAGTATGTGTAGTAGAAATTGAGTAATTATATGGCATATATATAACTTGTGTATTTCAATATAACTTCAAAACTAAATTGGTAAAAGCAATTAAATTTGACATAAAGTAAATAAAAGTAAAATAGACAATAGTAAGATAAATGAGATTACAAAGGAAAAGACCTTGATGGTGACAAATGAGGGAGTGGTTGTGGCCTTTTCTGAGATAGGTTGCTGATACGGGTTTAAGGCTCGCTGATGTATAGTTTGGTTCAAGATAACAGTGAGTACACCAGATTGCCTTGATTAATATATATTTAATACATTCTGAAGTGAGTTAGTAATAAAGGTTTGAGGCCAAGGGAGATATATCTTGGTTCAAAATAGCATAAACTGCAATAACTTGGTTCGATAAATATAGTTTCTGGGCCACAACTCTCCCCACTTCTCATGTTTTATTTATAAATCCATTAGATATAGAATTTCACCCCAAATAAATCATTGAACGCAAAAGAAGCTATTAAGGTCACTAAGCTTAGTATTTTCTTTGTAAAATCCATAAATAATTCAAATCTCATAAACAAGCTCCCAAATTGTATAGTTGTCTTCTTTTTTCTCAATGATCAAGCTAAAAGCTCTATGAAAGTCCATGAATATTCATTTCCCCCTTAAATAACCTTACTTGGCCCAAATACACAAAATGAATGCATTATCAATCTCACTCAATCTTTATTATTACTCTTAACACAATTACTCAAAATGCTTCCAAAAATCACGAAACTCAAAATACTCAATCAAAATTCATAAAATCTTATAGAAAATTTGAAAATAATATGAAAAATCTACAGTAAAATTTTTTAAATTTTCCTCCAAGTACATGCTACACAAAAATTGCAATAACAGCCTAATTTGCACCAAAGCAGGTTAGTTCACTTCAAAAATTCATAACTGTCACCCTAGACCTCAAATAGAGACCTAAAACCCCCATATGAAAAGCGTAGGAAGTCCCAAAAAACTTTTATGTACAACACAAAACGTGATTCCCACAATAGGCTTCCCAAAATGGGGCTAAAATACAAGTATGTCAGTGTTTGGTCCAATTTGCATAACTTTGGTAAAACGCCCATAACGTTTTCCACAGACCTCGGATTAAGGCGATTCAAAATCCATTTGAAAGCTAACATGCTGAATCTATCTACCTACCAAAAATCGTAAGTTTTCCATGTCCCAATCATTACCAGTTTAATTCCGAAATCTGCCCTGGTTTCCTGAAATTTCCAGCATGCATTGGTTTAGTTTTCTCTTCCTTTTTCACATAAATCCTCACTTGAAAGCATTCCAAATCACCAAAAACATCATCATAATCATCAATAAAACTAAATATTATGAAATCAAATACAAAATAATCATCATAATCATCGTAACCAATCCATAAACATGATTTTAACTTAAGCTTACATGAACATGATCATCCCTAAACCCTAGCATGAGTCAAGCTCAACTTCACCATAATCAACACCAAAATAACTCTTATTTCTTATCAAAACAACATGATCAATGATCACAAACATCAAAATAAGAATCAAAACTAAAATAAAAATCAAAATCAACAAGATCAAATTTCAAGATTACTCACTTTGATTGCAAATAAGTTGAGATGGAGATGAGCTTTAGTGGTTTTGATGATAGAGGATGGTAGCTTGAGGTACTAGGATGTTGAGAGGGTCAAAAACCACCAGGGCTGATAGAAAAAATGGCCAGAAGACACCTAAGAAGTGCTGCCCACCTGCTGTGAGGGAGGTGAGAGAGGAGACAGAAAGTGAGTTTTGGATTGAGTTGTGTGTATTTTGACTAATCAATACACTTGGCTGAAATTTTATCTAGTAAAGCCACCTTTTTAAGCTAATCATGGTTAAATTTAACCATGGTAATTAGTTAGATTAACAGGCAACTTGGTGGGGCTTCAAACCGGCTAAAATAAGTTGGGTTCGAGAATAAAATGCTTCATAACGATAACGATTTTGCGTAACTCAAAATTAAATTTTTGTAAGGTTATAATAATAATAATAATAATAATAACAACAACAACAACAACAACAACAACAACAACAATAACAACAACAATAATAATAATAATGATACTAATAATAATTTCTTAAATCATAATTATCGAGGCCTACTACCGATTCACCCGATATTTAATTAATCAATAAAACTTGAATTAACAAATCAATGAAACTTAAATTGCAAAATGGGACCCCAATAAAATATCCCCAACCGGGATGATTAAATACGATAAATGAAAGCGGAAACTTTAAATGACACAAGGCAATTCAGTAAACATACAAATTGAGTGCAATTGAATTAATAAACATGATTTGGTTAAACAAATAACTATGAGTGATTAAATCCATAAACATGATAAATTAAATGAATAATCAAAATTATTTAAATAAATAAATATGATTTAAATAAATAAGTATGGGTTAGGGTCGGGTTATTACAGCCTTCCCAAGTGAATGAACCAATTACTAAGAATATAAGCCAAATAACTTGTACTCTCATGAATGAGTTAAGTGATAGCTCAACCAAAGTTGTTTCGCTTATAAGCCTTGGTGATTTCAACTGAAAGTTTAAAGAACACATGATTTGAATTCAAATGATTGGAAAAGCCTTAACTGTAGTTCATCTTTGTCCCTAAAGTACGATTTGCTCCTCAGGCCCCATAATGGAGTGAGCAGACGCACTCAATGGTTGGTAGGGAATGAGCTAGAAGCAGTTAAGCCATTCTCCTTTCGAAACATAGAGACCGTGAAAGTTGAGATCCTTCCTAAATAGTGAGTTAACGATTTTCTTCGCATAAAAGACCCTTCTAATTCCATAGTTAGGTCTTACTGTTGCGTCTGAAGACTTGCATTTGCTTTACAATGATGTTCGTACCTTGTTCTATGAGCATAAGCTTCTATGTGTAACTAGATGTATTCAATACTTACTTGTCAAGATGTATTCGTTGCTTGATGTGTTCATGACTAGTTATGGGTTTTATGAATAAGTTGTTGCACTTCTTGATGTTTACTTGACTTAAGTTGCTTTATTATATGACTTGGTCGTTCAGATAATACACGTTCGATAATTCATAGAACGACATGACCACTGACACATTATTTGCATTCCGTGACTTCTATGATTTCATGCTATAGCTAAGTAACTACATGCGCCCGTGTTTGAAGCATGATGAGACGATAATAGAAACCTGCATTCATATATTCTTGGCCTTATTTGATTGATCAGAGTAGCACAGCGGAAGCATATAAGCCCATAAGCCATAAGCTCAGGACTTGTCTAGGAGCATAACCATGCATTCGTACGAATCTATGACTTAAGGGACAATCAGCTCCAAGTAGTAACCTTAGAAAAAGCCTCCCCATCATCAAAGTCATCAACTCGCATTTCTACGTTAGCACCTTTTTTTCAAGTTGTTCTTATCGACATGATTATGCTAGTTTACGCTATTTGTGATTCTTGATCTTCAATGCTTTGCTGTTAACCCTACATGATGCCCATGTGATCCTGAATGCTACTTCAAGTTCTTTCGTTGCCAATATGTCATAATTGGTATCTCTGCTACCTTAGTGTAGCATGGTAACCTTCTAGTGAATAATTTAACCTTAAATTGACCTAATATCTTCATGCTTTTGAAAGAACCTAATTAAGTTAACTCATTCATGCGACTTTAGCATGCCCTGTCTAAGTTGCCGTGAATGAAATGTTTAAAAGTTATTCGGAATTGATATAAAAACATAGAAATGTCAGTCACATATGCTTCCGTTATGTAATTACTTACTATATGCATATTAGACGTCTTCATGTTACTTGGGAATCCTAGACTGAGAATACTAAATTACTGATCCTATGCTATATGACGCTATTATACTTAAATGATACTATGTGGCGCTATGTGATGTTCTTATTGTTCTAATATTTTATAGGAATCTCTGAGTTAACCATTGCAATCCCAAAAGTGACTTGACTACTAGTATGTTGTCTCAGTTGTCACACCTCTTGATGCCCAGCAATAGGTGCATATGCATAGAGTTACCGTCTACTATGCGAATTGAGTCCAGACATTCGAAGTTCTATGTTCATTTTTTTAAAAAACAAGCCCAATATGATTTTCTATGCCAACTCAGTTGCCCCTCTTCAATGCGATTTGACCTGAGCGCCTAAATATAGTAAGTAGACACTTAAAGAGGATTGGCGAGGAGGAGACTGGATACCATAAACCTTTTTCTTTCAATTTAAAGAAGTAGTGATTGCAAAATGAAACCTTTTAGAAACCTACCATGTAGATTATGGTTTGTTTGCGTACATTCTAGGAATGACCGAACTTAGTTTTAGAATTTCGAAGACGAAATTCTTTTAAGGGGGGAGAGTGTAAGATCCGCCTTCTTTGTTATAAGTTAATCTGACTGTCTTACCTTCTACGTTATAAGTTATAAAATTCGCATTTTTATTAACTTTACGAGTTAAATTATTATCGATGTGCTTATGTGAACGTAATTTTACTAAAAAGAATTACTGTTGTTATTATTTGATTTTGAGATTAATTCGTGCTAATTTGTGCCGATAGTTTAATTTAGTCCTTTTCCAAGTACGATTAGGTTGTCAAACTTAGAAGCAGTTCAATGTTCAATAAGTCGAACCTTTATATATTCGGGAACGAATAGTCAATAGAAGGTCGTATTAATGACTTGGGTTTGGAGTTCAAGATACGAACTAGACTAACGGTACCAATTATTGAACAGCTTGAGACAAAAAAAATAATAAAATAAAATAAAAACGACTAAGGGGTCGAAGCTCCTTACTTTTCTAGCAAATGAGGCAAGCAAAGGGGGGTGGTTCTCAACCCAGCCCACGATCCCTAACGCCGAGAGAGGGGAGGATGGAGCCGGCCGGCCAGGAGGCGCGATAGCGGCGACGCTGCACCACCACGGTGTGCACGGCGAAACTACGACCTCCCCTGTGACAGCTGCGAGCCAAAACATTCATAGAGAGAGAGAGGCAGATCGAGCAAGAAGAAGAGTGGGAGGTCATCTGGCGACGGCAACGGTGATGATGGCGGTCGACGGCGAGAGTCTCGGTAGGTTTGAGTCCGACAACCGCTACGAGCCACACAAACCGAGGGTTAGAGGGCTAGGGTTTTGAACCCTAGGTGTCAGAGACTGCTGAGACTCACGCCACCGGCGGTGGGGCTCGATTCCGACAGCTAGACACTACTCCAGTGACCACTAGCAGCAGCAACGTCAGCAGCAACGAAAACAGGGAAGAAACCGGATTTGCGTGGTTGCTTTGGGTCTAGGTCTAGCGGCACAAAGGGGTAGTTTTTGGGTTCGTAAGCACTCAAATTAGACCCAGAAGGCCTTAAAACGAGTCCGTAGTTTGGAGTCGAGGCGGGTGTTTCTCGCCTCCCAAGTATTAGTAGTTTCGAAATCGTTTTAACCCTTAAGTTGCGATGCATGTCATTTTAGGTTTAGTCACATTAACTGAAATTATGCATATCCTTTTTTAGCTGAATTTAGTTTAAATCAATGCATGTTAAGTTTAGTTAGTTTATGCCTGAAAGTGATTTCGAAATAACTTAACTATGCTTTGAATCGATATATGTTAGTTTAGTTAACTAACGCTTGAAAATGGCTTCGAATCGATATATGTTAGTTTAGTTAACAAATGCTTGAAAATAGCCTCGAAGTGAAATGAGAATACTTAGAATCGACACTTGTGTGATTAGTTAGTTTATACCAGAACAACGACTTTGAAATAATAAATAAACACCTCGAATCGATGTCTGCCTATTTAGTTAAATCACGCTAGTAGCCTTGGAAATAATTTATGAATGTTGAAATGAGCATATTTACCCCTTGATTGCAATATATGAATGTAATCGAGTTTCATGCCTGTAATTTTAATTCAACTTGCTGAGCATTCGTTTCAAGTTAATGCGATATGGATATATATTTATGTATGTATGGTTATAATTGTTGGTTGTAGCGCATTGCTGAATCACATCTGCTTGCTCGGTAAGTTATGCATTGGTAAGTTTACATACCGTTTTTCAGTATGACCTAGGGGTTAGAATGCTAGATTGAGAAATTGAGACCGAGATGATAGTTAGATGGTTTGAGGTAAAACTATAGGCGGTTCGAGGTTTTCTATGGTCAGTTGTTACGTGAGGAGGGAACCTGGGTTGTGATTTACCGCAATCGTATAGATTGCGAGGCCATGTGTAGCTTATTCTGCTACGTTGGATTATGAAGTGTCATGAATGTGCCATGTGTGAAACTCTTCCCTCTTGAAATTGTTAAATGATGCTATGTGAATAATTTGCGAACCGAGTAATCTTTAAAAGGGTCGTTAAAAGCATGTTTTCACCATTTTGAATGTTTTTAAAGGTTTACCAATTGCCTGTTTGTTTGTAATATGTTTGTAGCATAGAATGATCCTAAATTGTCAAACTAATCAGCAACTAACCCAACTGAATAGTCGATAGGTTTAGGAAGTTTAAAAGTGAACTAAAAGTGAGTTCGAAAAAGTTTTAAGGCTTTGGTTTGTTTATGTCTCCTCCTTTGAGTTCAAAAAGGATTGAAACGAAGTAAAAAAGGGCAACTGAAGGAGTTTTATTATGAAACCTAGTTTGAGTTGTATGCTAGCTAAATATTTTAAGTTTCGAATGAGTTTTGAATTGCGAATTAGCAAATTCATTATGATTTCAAAAGGGTTTCCAAGTTGAAAATGAAAGACCCATAACCAATGGTAGGATTATGGGCTATTTTGCTATATAACCATATATATGAATAAGCATAAGTACGCATATGTGTAAATAACTATGTTTATGTTTATGTGTACGTTGAGGAGCTACTCTAGGAACTTTAAGCTTATGTCTAAGAGCCAGGGATGGTGGCTTAGTATCCGGCCTGTCATAACATAAGCTATGTTAAGATGACTCAAGGATGGTGGTTTGAATCCCGCCTGAAGTCTCAGTATGTAAGTTATGTCTTAGCATAGTATGATGTTTGTCCGGATCAGCGTATGTTGCCGCTCGAATTTGGCCTTCTTGAGATGGCAGTAACAAAGTACCTCTACGAGTTTAATCTCCTCACTTATGTGATCAAATCATTACGTATGTTTCTTTTGATAAACGATGATCTTATATCAAGGGTATTTTCTTAATGTATAAGAAAAGCAGTTGGTGATACGCCTTTTTAAATGTTTCAGAAAGAAAGTTTTTAAGGGTCATTATAGGACCAATACGAAAGAGATTCGTTTAAAGAATAAGAGCCCCGAAGAGGCTAAGAAAAGAGCTTTATAAGCCTCAAGATTGCTAAGAAAAGAGTTTTTATGAGCCCTATGAGGCTAAGTAAAGTATTTTCAATGAAAGAAAGAAAAATTTCCATGAATGCCTAATGAAAAAGGTTTCTAAGCACAGTTACATGCGATTTAAAGTAATATATGGCCATGCTCTTATAATGCATCGAGCATATCAGATTGAATGTGCATGTTCTGTGAAAGAAAGCTCCTTGCATAATCTCTACTTCCTGTGTTTAAGCATCTCAAGTAAGTGCATTAGGTAGGCAAGGCAGAACTCACATGTATATCGCGTAACCTATGAAGGAAAGCTCTGTGGTTAGCCTCGTTGCTTGCTTATGTATTTGACTACTTGTCAATAAAGGAACTTAGTTATTCAGGAACCCAGAAATGTGTTTGAGTGGTTAAAATGAAGTTTATTGTTAGTGATCCTTCCATAAGGGCTTTGTGAATGCCTAATACGATAGTAAAGTATGAATATATGATATGTGGCTATTAAAGATATTATTGCCTGCAATGGTTTTAGTTTTAAAGGGATTGGGGGACACTCACTGAGCATGTGGTTGCTCATCCCACTGCTCTTTTCACTTTTTCCCAGGTTTTCTTTATGACAGGAAGAAGTTAAGTCAGCTATGCCGAAATGGAAGTTACCCTTGCCTAAAGGGACTCAAGTGTGCCCATAGTGAAGGAGTCTCGCTGCTTGATGATGTTATAAAATGTATTCTTCGTTTGTAAACATATGTAAACCAAGTATTCGAGTTTATGTAATACCTATGGTATAACGGTCGCTCTGTATGGCCGTATGAGCCAACCATCTAATTAGTTAGATGTCTTCTTAGTTAAAGTTAGTTACGTTTTGAGATGTAAACCCCATTACTCCGGTTGTGGGAACCGTTAAGTTGTATCTTTCGTTTCTTCTTTATTAATGAACTATATTATTCGGAGTACTCCGAACGAATTGCTTGTTGAGTTATAAACTCCGACACGCAGCCGTTGAGCGTATTTTAAAATGTTGCACACCTCTATTGATTGCATGGGTTTACTGTAAGGCTTTTAGTCTGGAAATGATCAGTTTTTAAGAAAAACTCTTTCCGTTTCGCCCCAAAAATTTAAGTAGAATGTTAAAAGAACGTAACGCTCCCGGCCCTAGGGGCTGGGGATGCTACAATTGATGGTATCAGAGCAAGGTCCTGTGGTTACAGGCCGCGACCTGAGTCTTGCATCTCATATAGTTGTTTAGGAACGCGTTCATGATGACCTGATACACGTCTACCTTGCGTGCAAATGTAAGTTTTATGTGAATGCTAGCCGTTAACCTAGTTAAGTGCGCCTTGAGTGAGCTCATTAACCGAGTGAATGAACGAATTGCTAAGAGTATAAGCCAAATTACTTGTATTCTCATGAATGAGTTAAGTGATAGCTCAATCAAAGTTGTTTCGCTTATAAGCCTTGGTGATTTCAAATGAAAGTTTAAAGAACACATGATTTGAATTCAAATGATTGGAAAAGCCCTAACTGTAAGCTCATCTTTGCCCCTAAAGTACGATTTGCTCCTCAAGCCCTATAATGGAGTAAGCAGACGCACTCAATGGTTAGTAGGGAATGAGCTAGAAGCAGTTAAGCCATTCTCCTTTCGAAACATAGAGACCTTAAAAGTGAGATCCTTCCTAAATAGTGAGTTAAGGTTTTTCTTTCGCATAAAAAACCTTTCTAATTCCATAGTTAGGCCTTACTGTTGCATATGAAGACTTGTATTTGCTTTATAATGATGTTCGTGCCTTGTTCTATAAGCATAAGCTTCTATAACTAGATGTATTGAATACTTACTTGTCAAGATGCATTCGTTGCTTGATGTGTTCATGACCAGTTATGTGTTTTATGACTAAGTTGTTGCACTTCTTGATGTTTGCTTGACTTAAGTTGGTCTGTTATATGACTTCATTGTTTAGATAATACAAGTTTTGTAATTCATGGAATGACATGACCACTGACTTATTGTTTACATTCTGTGACTTCTATGATTTCATGTTATAGCTAAGCAATTGCATGCCCCTGTGCTTGAAGCATGATGAGACGACCATAGAAATCTGCATTCATATACTCTTGCCCTTATTTGATTGATCATAGCAGCGCAGCGGAAGTATATAGGCCCGTAAGCCATAGGCTCAGGACTTGTCTAGGAGCATAACCATTCATTCGTACGTATCCATGACTTAAGAGACAATCAACTCCAAGTAGTGACCGTAGGAAAAGCGTTCCCACTATCAAAGTCATCAACTCACATTTCTACATTAGCACATTTTCTCCAAGTTGTTCTAATCGACATGATTATGCGAGTTCATGCTATTCGTGATTCTTGATCTTCAATGCTTTGATGTTGACCCTACGTGATGTCCATGTGATGTTGAATGCTACTTCAAGTTCTTTCATTGCCAACATGACGTAATTGGTATCTCTGCTACCATAATGTAACGTGGTAACCTTCTAGTGAATGATTTAACCTTAGATTGACCTAATATCTTCATGCTTTTGAATGAACCTGATTAAGTTAACTCATTCATACGACTTTAGCATGCCTTGTCTAAGTTGCCATGAATAAAATGCTTAAAAGTTATTCGGAATTGATATAAAAGCATAGAAATATCCGTCACATATGCTTCCGTTATGTAATTGTTTGCTACATGCGTATTAGACGTCTTCATGTTGCTTGGGATCGAATCCTAGACTGAGAATACTAAATTACTGATATTATGCAATGCTATGTGATGCTATTATGCCTAAATGATACTATGTGGTGCTATGTGACGTTCTTATTGTTCTAATGTGTGATAGGAATCTCTGACTTGACTACTAGTATATTGTCTCAGCTGTCACACCTCTAGATGCCCACCCATAGGTGCATATGCATAGAGTTGCCGTCTACTATGCGAATTGAGTCTAGACATTTGAAGTTCTATGTTCATTTCTTTTAAAAACATGCCCAGTATGATTTTCCATGCCAACTCAGTTGCCCCTTTTCAATGCGATTTGCCCTCGGCGCCTAAATAGAGTGAGTAGACGCTTGAAGAGGATTGGCGAGCAGGAGACTGGATACTATAAACCTTTTTCTTTCGATTTAAGAGAAGTAGTGATTGCAAAATAAAACCTTTTGGAAACCTACCGTGTAGATCATAGTTTGTGTGCGTACATTCTAGGAATGACCGAACTTTTATTTAGATTTTCAAGGACGAAATTCTTTTAAGGGGGGAGAGTGTAAGACCCACATTCTTTATTATAAGTTAACCTGGCTGTCTTACCTTCTATATTATAAGTTATAAAATTCGTATTTTTATTAACTTTATGAGTTGAATTATTGTCGATGTGCTTATGTGAATGATCATTTTATTAAAAAGAATTACTATCGCTATTATTGATTTTGAGATTAATTCGTGTTAATTTGTGCTGACTGTTTAATTTAGTCGTTTCTTGAGTACGATTAGGTTGTCAAACTTAGAGGCAGTTCGATGTTTAATAAATCAAACCTTTATATATTTAGGAACGAATAGTCAATAGAAGGCCGTATTAACTATTCGAGTTTAGAGTTCAGGATACGAACTAGACTTGCGGTACCAATTATTAAACAGCTTGAAACAAAAAAAATAATAAAATAAAATAAAAATGAGTAAGGGGCCGAAGCCCCTTACTTTTCCAGTAAAAGAGGCAAGCAAAGGGGGGGTGGTTCTTAACCCAGCCCAACCGCCAACGCTGAGAGAGAGGAGAGGATGGAGCCGGCCGGTCAGGAGGCGCAACGGCGGCGGCACAGTGCCACCACGATGCGCACGGTAACACTATGACCTCCCTTGTGATAGCCGTGAGCCAAAACAGTCAGAGAGAGAGAGAGGCAAATCGAGCAAGAAGGAGAGGGAGAAGGGAGGTCATCTGGTGACGGCAACGGTGACGATGGCAGTCGAAGATGAGAGTCTTCAGTAGGCTTGAGTCCGGTAACCGCTACGAGCCACTCAAACCGAGGGTTAGAGGGCTAGGGTTTCGAACCCTAGGTGTCGGAGATCGTTGAGACTCACGCCACCGGCGATTGGGCTCGATTCTGATAGCTAGGCACGACTCCAGCGACCACTAGCAGCAGCAATGTCAGTAGTAACAAAAATGGGGCAGAAACCGGATCTGCATGGTTGCTTTGGGTCTGGGTCTAGCGGCACGGAGATTTCGGGTTCTTGAGCACTCAAATTAGCCCCAGTAGCCCTTAGGACGAGTCCGTAGTTTGGAGTCAAGGTGGGTGTTTCTCGCCTCCTGAGTATTAATAATTTCGAAATCGTTTTAACCCTTAAGCTACGATACATGTCAGTTTAGGTTTAGTCAGATTAACTGAAATTATGCATGTCCTGTTTCAGCAGAATTTGGTTTAAATCGATGCATGTTAAGTTTAGTTAGTTTATGCCTGAAAGTGACTTCGAGATAACCTAACGATGCCTTGAATCGATATATGTTAGTTTAGTTAACTAACGCTTAAAAATGGCTTCGAATTGATATATGTTACTTTAGTTAACTAACGCTTTAAAATAGGTTCGAAATGAAATGAGAATACTTAGAATCGATACTTGTGTGATTAGTTAGTTTATGCCTGAACAGCGACTTCAAAATAATAAATGAACACCTCGAATCGATGTCTGCCTATTTAGTTAAATCACGCTAGTAGCCTTGGAAATAATTTATGAATGTTGAAACGAGCATGTTTACCCCTTGATTGTAATACACGAATGTAATCGAGTTTCATGCCTTGTAAGTTTAATTCGGCTTACTAAGCATTCGTTTCAAGTTAATGCGATATGGATATATATTTATGCATATATGGTTATAACCGTTGGATATAACGCATTGCTGTATCATATCTGCTTGCTTGGTTAGTTATGCATTGGTAAGTTTACATACCGCTTTTCAATATGACCTAGGGGTTAGAATACCAGATTGTTAAATTGAGACCGAGATGGTAGTTGGATGGTTTGAGGTTGAACTATGAGTGGCTCGAGGTTTTCTGTGGTTGGTTGTTATGTGAGGAGGGAGCCTGGGTTGTCATTTACCACAATCACGCGGATTGCGAGGCCATGTGTGGCTTATTCTGCTGAGTTGGATTATGAAGTGTCATGAATGTGCCATGTGTGAAACCCTTCCCTCTTGAGATTGCCAAATGATGCTATGTGAATGATTTGCGAGCTTAGTAATCGTTAAAAGGCCCGTTAAAAGCATGTTTTCACCATTTTGAATGTTTCTAAAGGTTCACCAATTGCCTGTTGGTTTGAAAGATGTTTGTAGCATAGAATGTTCCTAAATCATCGAACTAATTAGTAACTAACCCAACTGAATAGTCGATAGGTTTAGGAAATTTAAAAGCGAACTAAAAGTGAGTTCGAAAATGTTTTAAGACTTTGGTTTGTTTATGTCTCCTTCTTTGAGTTCAAAAAGGATTAAAACGAAGTGAAAAAGGGCAACTGAAGCAGTTTTATTACGAAACTTAGTTTGAGTTATATGTTAGCTAAGTAATTTAAGTTTCGAATGAGTTTTGAATTGCGAGTGAGCAAATTCATTACGATTTTAAAAGGGTTTCCAAGCTGAAAATGAGAGACCCATAACCAATGGTAGGGTTGTAGGCTCTTTTGCTAGATAAGCATATATATGAATAAGCATAAGTCCACATATGTGTAAGCAATTATGTTTATGTTTATGTGTACGTTGACGAGCTACTCTAGAAACTTTAAGCTTAAGTCTAAGAGCCAGGGATGGTGGCTTAGTATCCCACCTGCCACAACATAAGCTATGTTAAGATGACTCAGGGATGGTGGTTTGAACGCTGCTTGAAGCCTTAGTATGTAAGTTATGTCTCAGCATAGTATGATGTCCGTCCGAATAGGCGTATGTTGCTGCTCGAGTTTGGCCGGCTCGGGATGCAGTGACAAAGTACCTCTAAGAGTTTAGTCTCCTCACTTATGTGATCAAATCATTATGTATGTTTCTTTTAATAAACGATGATCTTACACCAAGGGTATTTTCCTAATGAATAAGAAAAGCAGTTGGTGTTTCGCCTTTTTAAGTATTTTTAAAAGAAAGTTTTTAAGAGCCATTATAGGACCAATACGAAAGAGATTCTTTTAAAGAATAAGAGCCTCAAAGAGGCTAAGAAAAGAGCTTTATAAGCCTCAAGATTGCCAAGAAAAAGTTTTTATAAGCCCTACGAGGCTAAGTAAAGTGTTTTCGACGAAAGAAAGGAAAATTTCCATGAATGCCCAATGAAAATGGTGTCCAAGCATAGTTGGATGTTATTTAAAGTAATATGTGGCCATGCTCTTATAATGCATCAAACATATGAGATTGAATACGTAAGTTCTGTGAAAGAAAGCTCCTTGCATAATCTCTACTTCCTGTGTTTAAGCATCTCGTGCAAGTGCATTGGGTAGGCAAGGCATAACTCATATGTATTTCACATAAACTATGAAAGAAAGTTCTATGCTTAGCCTCGTCGCTTGCTTATGTGTTTGATTGCTTGTTAATTAAGGAATTTAGTCATTCAGGGATCTAGAAATGTGTTTGAGTGGTTAAAATGAAGTTTATCGTTAGTGATCCTTCCATAAGGATTTTATGAATGCCTAATATGATAGTAAAGTATTAATACGTGATATGAGACTATTGAAGATATTGTTGCCTGCAACGGTTTTAGTTTTAACGGGGTTGGGGGACACTCACTGAGCGTGTGGTTGCGCATCCCACTACTGCTTTCACCCTTTTCCCTAGGTTTTCTTTATGATAGGAAGAAGTTGAGTCAGCTATATAGAAATGGAAGTTATCCTTCCCTAAAGGGAGTCAAGTATGCCCATAGTGAAGGGGTCTCGCTGCTTGATGAGGTTATAAAATGTATTCTTAGTTTATAAACATATGTAAACCAGGTAATCTAGTTTATGTAATGCATATGATATAAAGGTCGCTCTGTATGGCCATATGAGCCAACCATCTAATTAGTTTGATGTCTTCTTGGTCAAAGTTAGTTATGTTTTGGGATGTAAACCCCATTACTACAGTTATGTGAACCGTTGAGTTATATCTTTTATTTCTTTTTTATTAATGAACTATATTGTTTGAGAACTCCAAGCGAATTGTTCGTTGAGTTATAAACTACGGCGCGTAGCCGTTGAGCTTATTTTAAAATGTTGTACACTTTTGTTGATTACAGGGGTTTATTGTAGGCTTTTAGCCTGAAAATAATCAGTTTTTAGGGAAAACTCTGTCCGTTTCACCACAGAAATTTAAATAGAAGGTTAAGAGAACGTAATGCTCCTAGCGCTAGGGGCTGAGGGTGTTACAATTGATGGTATCAGAGCAAGGTCCTGCGATACACAGGCTACGACCTAAGTCTTGCACCTCATATAGTTGCCTAGGAACGCATTCACGATGACGTGATACATGCCTGCCTTGTGTGCAAATATGAGTTTTATGTGAATGCTAGCTGTTTACCTAGTTATGTGCGCCTTGAGTGAGCTCATTAGCCGAGTAAATGAACGAATTGCTAAGGCTATAAGCCAAATAACTTGTATTCTCGCGAATGAGTTAAGTGATAGCTCAATCAAAGTTGTTTCGCTTATAAGCCTTGGTGATTTCAATTGAAAGTTTAAAGAACACATGATTTGAATTCAAATGATTGGAAAAGCCTTAACTGTAAGCTCATCTTTACCCCTAAAGTACGATTTGCTCCTTGGGCCTCATAACGGAGTGAGCAGATGAATGGTTGGTAGGGAATGAGCTAGAAGCAGTTAAGCCATTCTCCTTTTGAAACATGGAGACCTTAAAAGTTGAGATCCTTCCTAAATAGTGAGTTAAGGTTTTTCTTTCGCATAAAAGACATTTCTAATTCCATAGTTAGGCCTTACTGTTGCATCTGGAGGCTTGCATTTGCTTTACAATGATGTTCGTATCTTGTTCTATGAGCATAAGCTACTATGTATAACTAGATGTATTGAATACTTACTTGTCAAGATGCATTCGTTACTTGATGTGTTCATGACCAGTTATGCATTTTATGACTAAGTTGTTGCACTTCTTAATGTTTGCTTGACTTAAATTGGTTTATTATATAACTTGGTCATTTAGATAATGCAAGTTTTGTAATTCATAGTATGACATGACCGCTGACTCATTATTTGTGTTCCGGGACTTCTATGATTTCATGTTATAGCTAAGTAACTACATTCGCCCGTGTTTGAAGCATAATGAGATGACCATAGAAACCTACATTCATATATTCATGCCCTTATTTGATTGATCAGAGTAGCGCAACGGAAGCATGTAGGCCCAAAGGCCCAGGACTTATCTAGGAGCATAGCCATTCATTCGTATGAATCCATAACTTAAGAGACAATCAGCTCCAAGTAGTGACGTTAGGAAAAGCCTCCCCACCATCAAAATCATCAACTCGCATTTCTACATTAGCCCCTTTTCTCCTAGTTGTTCTTATCAACATGATTATGTTAGTTTATGCTATTCGGGATTCTTGATCTTCAATGCTTTGATGTTAACCCTATGTGATGTCCATGTGATGCTGAATGCTACTTCAAGTTCTTTCTTTGCCAACATAGCGTAATTAGTATCTCTGCTACCTTAGTATAACGTGGTAACCTTCTAGTGAATGATTTAACCTTAGATTGACCTAATATCTTCATGCTTTTAGATGAATCTAATTAAGTTAACTCATTCATACGACTTTAGCATGCCCTGTTTAAGTTGCCATGAATGAAATGTTTAAAAGTTATTCAAAATTGATATAAAAAGATACAAATGTCGGTCACATGTACTTTCGTTATGTAAGTGCTTACTATATGCATATTAGACGTCTTCATGTTGCTTGGGATCGAATCCTAGACTGAGAATGCTAAATTACTGATCCTATGCAATGCTATGAGATGCTATTATGCTTAAATGATACTATAGGAATCTCTGAGTTAACCATTGTGATCCCAAAAGTGACTTGACTACTAGTATATTGTCTCAGTTGTCACACCTCTAGATGCACACCCATAGGTGCATGTGCATGGAATTGCTGTCTACTATGCGAATTGAGTCTAGACATTCGAAGTTCTATGTTTATTTTTTTTAAGAAAAAGCCCAGTATGGTTTTCCATGCAAACTCAGTTGCTCTTCTTCAATGCGATTTGACCTCGGCGCCTAAATAGAGTGAGTAGACGCTTAAAGAGGATTTGCGAGGAGGAGACTGGATACCGTAAACCTTTTTCTTTTGATTTAAAAGAAGTAGTGATTGCAAAATAAAACCTTTTAAAAACCTACTATGTAGATCATGGTTAGTTTGCGTACATTCTAGGAAGGACCGAACTTAGTTTTAGAATTTCGAGGGCCGAATTCCTTTAAGGGGGGAGAGTGTAAGACCCGCCCTCTTTGTTATAAGTTAACCTGGCTGTCTTACCTTTTACGTTATAAGTTACAAAATTCGTCTTTTTATTAACTCTACGAGTTAAATTATTTTCGATGTGCTTATTTGAACGATAATTTTATTAAAAAGAATTACTATTGTTATTATTGACTTTGAGATTAATTCGTGCTATTTTGTGCCAATAGTTTAATTTTGTCGTTTTTCCGAGCACGATTAGGTTGTCAAACTTTGAAGCAGTTCGATGTTTAATAAATCGAACCTTTATATATTTGGGAATGAATGGTCAATAGAAGGTCGTATTAACGATTCGGGTTTAGAGTTCAGGATACGAACTAGACTAGCGATACCAATTATTGAATAGCATGAGATAAAAAAATAACAAAATAAAATAAAAATGAGTAAGGGGCTAAAGCCCCTTACTTTTCCAGCAAAAGAGGCAAGCGAAGGGGGGTGGTTCTCAACCCAGACCACGACCCCTAACGCCGAGAGAGAGGGGAGGATGTAGCCGACCGGCCAGGGGGTGCGACAGCGGCAGCGCAGTGCCACCACGGTGCACACGGTGACTCTACGACCTCCCCTGTGACAGCCGCGAGCCCAAAACAATGGGGGAGAGATAGAGGCAGATCGAGCAAGAAGGAGAGAGAGAAGGGAGGACGTCTGGTGACGGCAACGGTGACGATGGCAATCGATGGCGAGAGTCTTCGGCAGGCTTGAGTCCGGCAACCGCTAGGAGCCACACAAACCGAGGGTTAGAGGGCTAGGGTTTCGAACCCTAGGTGTCAGAGGCCATTGAGACTCACGCCACCGGTGGTGGGGTTGGATTGCGACAACTAGGTACGACTCCGGCAACCACTAGTAGCAGCAATATCTATAGCAACGACAATGGGGTAGGAACTGGATCTGCATGCTTGCTTTGGGTCTAGGTATAGTGGCACAAAGGGGGAGTTTTTAGGTTCGTGAACACTCAAATCACCCCCAAAAGCCTTTACAACGGGTCCATAGCTCGGAGTCAAGGTGGACGTTTCTCGCCTCCTAAGTATTAGTAGTTTTGCAGTCATTTTAACCCTTAAGTTGCGATGCATGTCAGTTTAGGTTTAGTCAGATTAGCTGAAATTATGCATGTCCTATTCCAGTTGAATTTAGTTTCCATCGATGCATGGTAAGTTTAGTTAGTTTATGCCTGAAAGTGACTTTGAAATAACCTAACGATACCTGAAATCGATACATGTTAGTTTAGTTAACTAACGCTTGAAAATGGTTTCGAATCGATATATGTTAGTTTAGTTAACTAAGGCTTGAAAATAGCTTCGAAATGAAATGAGAACACTTAGAATCGATACTTGTGTGATTAGTTAATTTACACCTGAACAGCGACTTTGAAATAATAAATGAACACCTCTAATCGATGTCTGCCTATTTAGTAAATCACGCTAGTAGCCTTGGAAATAATTTATGAATGTTGAAACGAGCATGTTTACCCCGTGATTGTAATACATGAATGTAATCGAGTTTCATGCCTTGTAAGTTTAATTCGGCTTACTAACCGTTCATTTCAAGTTAATACGATATGGATATATATTTTTATATATATGGTTATAACTGATGGCTGCAGCGCATTGCAGAATCATATCTGCTTGCTCGGTAAGTTATGCATTGGTTAGTTTATATACCGCTTTTCAGTATGACCTAGGGGTTAGAATGCCATACTGTGTAATTGAGATCGAGATGGTAGTTGGATGGTTTGAGGTAGAACTATAAGTGGTTCCAGGTTTCTTGTGGTTGGTCGTTATGCGAGGAGGGAGCTTGGGTTGTGATTTACCGTCGTATGGATTGTGGGACGATATGTGACTTATTCCGCTAAGTTGGATTATGAAGTGTTATGAATGTGCTATGTCTGAAATCCTTTCCTCTTGAAATTGTTAAATGATGCTATGTGAATGATTTGCGAACTTAGTAATCTTTAAAAGGGTCGTTAAAAGCATGTTTTTACCATGTTGAAGTTTCTAAAGGTTCACTAATTGTCTATTGGTTTGTAAGATGTTTGTATCGTAGAATAATCCTAAATCATCGAACTAATCAGTAACTGACCCAACTGAATAGTCGATAAGTTTAGGAAGCTTAAAAGCAAACTAAAAGTGAGTTCGAAAATGTTTTAAGGCTTTGGTTTGTTTATGTCTCCTCCTCTAAGTTCAAAAAGGATTGAAACGAAGTGAAAAAGGGCAACTGAAGGAGTTTTATTACGAAACCTAGTTTGAATTATATGCTGGCTAAGTATTTTAAGTTTCGAATGAGCTTTGAATTGCGAGTTAGCAAATTCGTTACGATTTTAAATGGGTTTCCAAGTTGAAAATGAAGGCCCATAACCAATGGTAGGGTTATGGGCTATTTTGCTAGATAAGCATATATATATGAATAAGCATAAGCACGCATATATGTAAGCAATGTTTATGTTTATGTGTACGTTAAGGAGCTACTCTAGAAATTTTAAGCTTAAGTCTGAGAGCCAGGGATGGTGGCTTAGTATCCTGCCTGCCATAACATAAGCTATGTTAAGATAACTCAGGGATGGTGGTTTGAATCCCGCCTGAAATCTCAGTATGTAAGTTATGTCTTAGCATAGTATGATGTCTGTCCGGATAAGCGTATGTTGCCTCTCGAGTTTGGCCGGCTCAGCATGGCAGTAACAAAGTACCTCTAAGAGTTTAGTCTCCTCACTTATGTGATCAAATCGTTATGTCTGTTTCTTTTAATAAACGATGATCTTATGCCAAGGGTATTTTCCTAATGAATAAGAAAAGCAGTTGGTGTTACGTCTTTTTAAGTATTTCAGAAAGAAAGTTTTTAAGGGTCATTATAGGACTGATATGAAAGAGATTCCTTTAAAGAATAAGAGCCTCAAAGAGGCTAAGAAAAGTGCTTTATGAGCCTCAAGATTACTAAGAAAAGAGTTTTTATGAGCCCAACGAGGCTAAGTAAAGTATTTTCAACGAAAGAAAGGAAAATTTCCATGAATGCCTAATGAAAAAGCTTTCTAAGCACAGTTGGATGCGATTTAAAGTAATATGTGGCCATGCTCTTATAATGCATCGGGCATATGAGATTGAATGTGCATGTTCTGTGAAAGAAAACTCCTTGCATAATCTCTGCTCCCTGTGTTTAAGCATCTCGTGTAAGTGCGTTGGGTAGGCAAGGCATAAGTCACATGTATATCACGTAACCTATGAAAGAATGTTCTATGCTTATCCTCATTCCTTGCTTATATGTTTGACTGCTTGTTAATAGAGGAACTTAGTCATTCAGGGATCTAGAAATGTGTTTGAGTGGTTAAAATGAAGTTTATGGTTGGTGATCCTTCCATAAGGGTTTTATGAATGCCTAATATGATAGTAAAGTATGAAAACGTAATCTGTGACTATTAAAGATATTATTGCCTGGAATGGTTTTAGTTTTAAGGGGATCGGGGGACACTCACTGAGCGTATGGTTGCTCATCCCACTAATCTTTCGTCCTTGTCCCCTGGTTTTTTTTATGACAGGAAGAAGTTGAGTCAGTTATGCCGAAATGGTAGTTACCTTTGCCTAAAGGGAGTCAAGTGTGCCCATAGTGAAGGAATCTCACTGCTTGATGATGTTATAAAATGTGTTCTTAGTTTGTAAACATATGTAAACCAACACTACAAGAAATTTGGTTTTTTGTAGCAATTTAGTTGTAGCTAATTTCAATTTGCTACAATAATCTAAAATTAATAAAATAATTGTAGCATATCTAATATTGCTACAAAAGGTTGAGTATGTTGTGGCAATTAGGTAAAATTGCCACAAAAAGTATTTATGTTTTTCATAAAAAGAGGTCAATTTTGGAGGGAAATTTTTATCTATTGAAAAGAATTCCCTCCTTTCTTTTTGCTGTAATTTTGTAGAAAATAAATACTTCCCTCTTATCAAATACTACTTATTTACATAGGAAAGAAAAAAAAAGGAAAAAAAGAAAAAAAATAGATGAATGCTGGCTGTGCGAAGGGTCGAGACATCTCTGCTTCACGAAACCAGTTCCGTTCACCTGAGCATCTGTTGCGCTTCACCCTTTCTCCCTCTCTCGCGCTTCCTCTCTCTCTCTAGCGCTTCCACTGTCATCGGTATCGGTCTGCTGTCGTCGGTGCCGGTCTTCTGTCTCGCTCATCTGCTCGTCGGTGCTCCGGTAAGTATCTCTTCAGATTTCTATCATTTAGCCGTTTATGCTTCTCCTTTGATTGATTGGGTGTTTATCTCCTGCTTTGAGATCTCGATTCGGTGTTGATTCTGGTGGGTTTGATATCACGTTCTTCAATTTCTAGTTTTCAAGGTTGTGTATTTTGATTTCAGAACCCCCAACCCCAGACTGCAATTTCGTTTTGAGCATTTCTGATTCACTCAAAAGCAAATGGTTTTTGCCCACCACTGTTGACGTTCAAAGTTATTTGTGTGCTCTTCTTATGATGAGCATTATTTGGTGTTATGATGATTAATATTGTGAAGATTGATGACCATCGTTTAGAGTTATGCATCTGTTTTTCCTATGATGAGCGTTATTTGGTATTATGATGAACAATATTGTAAAGATTGATGAGCAACGTGATTTCTTCATTTCTAATTCTGAGCAATTAAGTGATAATTGATGAGCATTGCAGTTATTTGTGATGAGCATTTGGATTTCTAATGATGAGCTTGACAATTGCCTGTGATGTGCATTACTTAGGAAGATCTTAGTGGGATGGGGGAATTTCAGGAAGGTGCTGATCAATTTGGAGTTTGTACCAATTTGGGAGGGGTTGGGGGGGGAGATGCTGGGGCTCGGGGGAGGCATGACATGGCAGTGGATGATGACCTCCGATTTTGCATATGAGCAGTGAACTGTACGTATCCAATTTGAGCCAGTGCCTATAATATTGTATCTAACGTTTCCCCTCTCTCTCTCTCTCTCTCTCTCTCTCTCTCTCTCTCTCGCATGTTTCTTTTTTTGGGGGGGTGTTTGGAGAAGACATGCCTGAACAATTAGAAGGCTAAAAGAATATAACAAGGACAATAATAAACTTGGTTTAGTGTTTGAGGTTTGAGGTTTCATAGTTTGCTTGTTTCTTCAATTCTTCTTCGCCCGGTCCCTCCTGTTTTCTTTTTTTTGGGGGGGGGGAGGGGTTGGGGCTGTTGTCTTTGTCTTATTTTGGATTGTTTTCTTTGGGGTGGGGGTGGTTTAGGGTGTTTATATGTCCACATCCGACGATCTATTGGCCCACTTTTGATTTGCTTACCCCTTTGAGGGTTCTCTGATAAAAAGGTAAGGTTGAATAGTTAGTTTCTAAATAATCCTTCAAAATAAAATAGCTTAAGTCAACAAAAACTGACTCGGGTCATCATTACTTAGATATAATAGTAAATTATTTATGGGATTTGTTGGGAATTAGGTTAATGTTTTCACTGTGGTTATTGCAAAGGTTGCATCTGTCTTAGTATGGCTCATCAGTCCCTTACAAACTAAAGTGTATAGTCAATGAGTATAGCTGAACGTACTTGGCAATAGAGGGTCTTAGCATAGAAGTATGAAAATGCAGAAAAATGCCAGAGTTAAGGTAATTATTTATGCCTAATATGCCAGAGTTAAGGTAATTACACTCTTAGTTATTAAGGAACTGAATTCAAAAATACCATAATCAAAAGGCATATGAATTACTTAATTTGAATCCCTATAATTTGTTTATGAGGCCAATACAAGTTCCTCAAGTAAGTGCTAAAAAAAGTCGAATCACAATCCAGAGAAATGTTGACTAATGCATTATCATCCTAACATAAAAATAATCCATGTATAATGAAAGAAGAATAAAATTTACATTGTCCAAAAATTAAGTGAGCACAACCAAAAAAATTGTTTAACAATTCTATCATGAATGTAAACAATCATAATGACATTCCATATACTTTTTTTTTTTATTTAGTTTTGTATGGCTTGTGATTGTATAAAATGTGCTTTTCTGTAAAGGTTTAATGAATGAAACTAATGTATGATTCTAAAATCCTATTCTTTGAATTTTAATTTTCAATGCATTAATTTTGTTTTATGTAGTGAGTAATCATTTTATATCTTAAGGTACAAGATGAATAGAGATCGAGGTTGGATGAATTGGAAGACTTATAAATGTAGGCAAAAGGGAGAATATATCAAAGGGGTCAATGAATTTCTTGACTTTGCATTTTCTAATGTGGCTAAGGAGGGGAAAATTAGATGTCCCTGTCTTAATTGTGACAATTATAATCATCTAAATAGAAAGACAGTTTTGCTTCATTTGATTAATGATGGAATCTTAAGAAACTACAATCCATGGGAATTTCATGGGGAAAAATGCGGTGTTGAAGAGCATAATCATGAAAGTGATGAGGATAATAATGATGTAGATGGGTCTATTGATCCAATAGAGCCAGGAGTCACGGATGATATAGATGAGACTTTTGCCATGGTACATGATATGACAAATACTAGAGCTTTTAATATAATGGGTGAATTTGAAAGCTTAGGTGGTCCTAGTATTGGTGATTCACCTGAACTGCTTGCGAAATTTGGTAGGCTAGTTAGAGATGCTGAGAAAGAGCTATTTCTTGGTTGTGAGAAATTTTCCAAGTTGGAGTTTATGGTGCATCTTCTTTATATAAAATGCCTTTGTGGGCGGAGTGACAAATCACTCACAATGATACTTGAGCTTTTGAAAAAGGCATTTGATTTTGATGATACTTTTCCAAAGAATGCTTATGAAGCCAGAAAATACACTCGAGAGTTGGGATTGAGTTATGTGAAGATTGAGGCTTGTAAGAATGATTGTATACTTTATTGGAAGGAGTATGAACATGTAGAAAAATGTCCTAAATGTGCTCATCCTAGGTGGAAGGATAAGAGGGAGGAGGGTGATGATAGTGATGACGAAAGTGAGAAGAAGGGAAAGGGGAGGAATATTCCCTATAAGGTATTACGTTATTTTCCTCTTATACCAAGATTACAGAGATTATTTATATTTGCCAAAACAGCATCCCACATGCGATGGCACAAGGATAAACGTCCCGATGATGGGATTTTGAGACATCCAGCAGATGTAAAGGCTTGGAAGTCGTTTGATGAATCTTTTCTAAATTTTGCTACAGATGCTCGCAATGCGAGATTGGGTTTACGTAGTGATGGCTTTACCCCATACGCAAACATAAACTCCACTTACAGCATTTAACTTGTGTTTTTGGTTCTTTATAACTTGCCACCTTGGATGTGTATGAAAAAGCCATACACAATGTTAAATATGATCATTCCTGGAAAAACTACTCCAGGGACTGATACTGATGTGTACATGTAACCATTGATTGATGAGCTGAAATTGTTACGGGATGTTAGCATAAACACTTATGATGCTTTCAAAGCTGAATATTTTACGTTACATGTTGCTTTGTTGTGGACAATCAATGATTTTCCTACCTATGGTAATCTCTCTGGGTGGAGTGTTAAAGGACGTCTAGCCTGTCCTATTTGTAATAAAGATACATGGTCGAGGTACTTGCCTCATTTGAACAAACAATGTTACATGTCATCATAGGCTTTTGGAGCTTGATCATAAAGGGAGGCATGACAAGAAATCTTTTGACAACATGTCGGAAATGGATCCTCCTCCTAAGTATCTATCTGGAGGGGAGGTCGTCGATCAAATTGGTAAGTTTGAAAAAATCAAGTTTGGAAAGGTTGATGGCAAGCGGAAGAGAACAAAACCAAAATTGGTCTATAATTGGGAAAAGAAAAGTATCTTTGAATTACCATATTGGAGCAAAAATCTGGTGCGTCATAATTTAGATGTTATATATATTGAGAAGAATATTTGTGAAAGTATATTGGGTATGGTTATGAATATACCAGGGAAAATAAAGGATAACTTGAAATCTCGCTTGGATTGGGTTGAAATGGGAATTAGAAAGAGCTTGCACCCTAAGAAGGTTAGTGACAAATATGAAATTTCGAAAGCAGCATTTGAGTTAAGTTTGAATGAAAGGAAGAATGTTTGTCAATTTTTAGCTGACTTAAAAGTGCCGGATGGATACTCATCGAACATAGGTCGATGTGTAAATGTTAATGAGGGGAAAATAATGGGGACATTAAAGAGTCATGATTGTCATATTTTTATGCAAGATTTACTAGCCCCAGCCTTTCGTGGGAAGTTGGACAAGGATGTGTATGATGCTCTGGTGGAGTTATCTTTATTCTTCAAGCAGTTATGCTTAAAGGCATTGAAGGTAGAGGTATTGGAGAGATGGGAGAAAAGCATTGCTATTGCCCTTTGCAAATTAGAGCGTGTCTTTGTTCCCTCATTTTTTGACATTATGGTACACTTGACTATCCATTTAGCTACTGCAGCTAAACTTGCTGGACCAGTTCAATATCGCTGGATGTACCCATTTGAAAGGTGAAGATATTTTTATTTCTTTTGATTTTGAATAAAAATATTATTTGGGATTATATCGCTTATGCTTCACAACTCTTGGCTTGTGGTTAGGTTCATGCACACTTTAAAAGAGTTTTGTGCATAATAAAGCTTGTCCTGAAGGGTCAATCACAGAAGCATATATTGCGGATGAGTGTTTAACCTTTTGTTTAAGGTATTTGCATAGAGCAGAGACTAGGTTTAACCGTCTTGAAAGGAATGAAGATGGGAGGGATAGCCAACATCAAGGACTATCGAATTTCATGAAGTCAGGAAAGCCATTAGGTCAGGCAAATATCAACGTCCTTTCCCATGCTGATTGGAATTGTGCTCACCTTTATGTGTTACGAAATTATGAGGAAGTACAGCCTTTTATTGAGTAAGAAATGTATCCTACGAGTAGATATTCTAACTTTTTCTAATATTTGTTTTTAAAAATATTAATTGTGTTTTTGCATTTTATGGAATATGAAAGTATTAATGCATCCTATAGATGCAATTTTAACCAATGGTTTGAAGATCGGGTAAGTAAATATGGTAACTGTACATCTACCTTACATAACCAATTAGCCTGGGTGTTAACCTTTTGTTTTGTTTTTGGTTAGATTACCCAATTGTGGAAACAGTGTGATGAAAGAGCAAATTATGAACTATTGGTTTTGGCACAGTGTCCTATGAAGAGAGTCCTTTGTTATGATGGATATGTTGTAAATGGATGTCAATTTCATACGAAAGCACGAGCGAAAAATCTTAGCACCCAAAATTGTGGTGTTGTGGTGAAAGATGATCTGCTTAGTGGAGAAAAAGAGTACTTCGATATGTTACAAGAGGTTGTTGAACTAGAGTATGATAGTAAACATAAAGTTGTTCTATTCAAGTGTGACTGGTTTGATATATATACTAACAACATAGGAATCAAAAGAGAAGAATATAGCATTACTTCAGTCAATGTGAAACGTTTTCTGAAAATGAATGAGCCATTTGTTTTAGCTTCTCAAGTTAAGCAAGTATATTATGTCAGAGATCACATACATCAAAATTGGCAAGTGGTTATGAAAACAAATCCTCGTAATTTCTATGACATTCCTTCTGAAGATGAAGATGAAGAAGCTAAATCAATTGTGGACGGTGATGATGCTATTCAAGAAGTATATACCCCACTAGCAAATGATGGAACAACTTCTTTGGTCAGGAATGATTTAAACCCACATGCGGTCGATGCTACTATTATGACACAGGAGCTGTAGCAGCATAACAAGAAGGGCAAAATGGCAGTTGCTGATGCTGGGAGTGAATCTGAGTCAAGTGATGAAGATGACATGCTACTATTTGCTGATGAATTGGACAATGAGTTCAATTAAACTTGTCATTAGTATTATTATTGAACCTTTCTTTAGCGACAAATGCATGTATAAGGAAAGACATTCCAATAACTATTTTTATATTTGTTTCGGTCACTTTTTGTATAGCCTAATTGTATTGTGATATATATCATTTAGTTGTCAAATTTTGGTAACAGTAGCATTTCTTATCTATCCATTTAGTTGTCAGATATTTATCATTGCTTTACTGAGGTTAAGTGCAGTTATAGTTTTTTTTTTCCTCCTGGTTCTTAGTTTTTTCTTACTCTTTGCAATTGTATTGTGATTATAGGCAACCATGTATATCACTCTTGAGAACTTGCAAAATATGGCAAGACCTAAAAGGATCACAAGTGCACCCGGTGGCGTTTCCCATAAGGACAACATCAATGAGTATGAAATGCAACAGAAGGACAGCGTCAATGAATATAAAAGGCAACGGGAGTTGAATATTCAGTAAAACAATCGAAAACTTCAGGAACTTGGAATACAAAGGACGATGCAAGCACCAAGAAGAGCCAATGGAAGTATCCAACTACGTGGTGAGCAAAATTGTGAGGAAGACGAGGAGTATCATCCGACAGACGATGAAAGAGTGCAGGCAGAATGCGATGATGTTCCTTTTGACACTCAAAGAACTACTGTGCGTACAACTTCATTGGGAAGACAAGTTACTAGGATTAGATTAGGTAATTCAACAGTGAGCTTAGTAGAGACAAATCCTAGCTATTTGTGTCATTTTAATAGTGTGTGCTCATTTTGCTATTCTCTGTAAATTCTCTATATTAGATGACATGAGTAGACCGGCAAGATCAAGTTCTGGATATGATAATCAAGTGATACTTTCTTCGGATAAACTGTTAAATATAGGTTACATATGATATGCTTATATGTTTATGAAATAAAATATTATTTGACCTTTGTAATTTTGTATGATAGGCGAAATAGTGCATGCTGAATTAAATGACCAAAGGAGCAATCAAAGTACCAATTTGCACACCCCTATATTATAGAGCCAAGGGCCCAGGACAAGATCATCTTATTTACATAGGGAAAATGATTGGAATTACTCCCATGATAGAGGTGAGGAAGCAAACTCTCTTTCTTTCATGCACACCTATAGATTCCTAAATCTCATACATTTATATAATCTTGGAGTTTGAATTACAAATGTAGGTACATTTATGGATAACATTACACATCACAACACTCAGGATGATACCCAAATTAACTCATCTGAGCATAAAGGTTTATCATGTTTTTATCTGCAACAATATATACGGTCTTGTTTTCACTATATTTATGTTATTTGTATTCCAGCTCCCTCACCTAGATGTGGGAAAACAGAATGTCAAAAATAGAGAAGGAAAAGGGAGGCAGATCAAAGACCAATGGATATTGAAATCCCACCAGAGCTTATGCGTGTTGTCGGTTACAATAGCACTCCATTCATTAGTGAGGCTAGCTACTTGATGAAACAATGCATGCCATTGGATGTTGAGAAATGGGGTCAGATACATGCAGATAAGAAAAGAAAATTCTTGATGAAGCTGAAGGTTTTCATCCTAAGTCTAACATTATCCATCGTTAACCCCCACCCTTTTTTTTCGTTATTAACATTTTCTACTATATATGTAGGATATGTTTAAATTGCCTGAAGATTGTCATGTGGAAAGGGCATGTGAGCGGCGTTGCAAGGTTTGGTATTGGAATGCCGCTATGACTTAAAGCAAAAAGCATACAATGACTATGCCACTGTTGCTGATAGGCATGCAAATCCACCCAAGGAAGTTGATCCAGAACAATGGAAATGGTTAGTCAATTATTGGGATAGTGAGAAGTTCAGGGTAAGTTCAAAGCTCTATTTTTTACTACCTCACAAATCATTGGATCATGTTGTATTATTGTTATCTGAACATATACTAACTATGATTGCTTACTTATTTTTTCTATTTTTGTTAGTAATCCTAGTGCCGCAGTGAGATAAATACTAAAAGTCAGAAATCTCAGACAATGTTAGCAAAAGTTGGGACCAAATTAATTGCTAGTACTTTCTACGAGATGGTAACTAATGTTTGTTGTTGTTTGATACTGGTACTATTGAACATTGATTGTGTTTGTAGCTTAACATACGACTTTTCTTATAGGAATTCAGTTGCAGAAACCAATGGCGGTGTGTAATGATTCAAATACTGAGTCTCAACTACAAATTGAAAAGGAAGAACCATATTATTTACAATTATGGAAGATTCAAAGAAAGAAGAAAGATGGGACTTGATCAGATGAGCTAGCAAAGAAGGCGTACAAGGATCTTCAAGAATTACATAAAAAACAACTAGATGAGCATGGAGTGGACAACCTCACTCCCCAAGAGGCCTTCAGTCGTGTCCTAGAGCATCGCAAAGGATCACATCACCAAAGGGGCATGGGTCAAGGGGTGTTATCGTTTTCTACTTACCAAAAGAAGGTTATACCTAAAATTGATATCCAAGAAAGGATTGAAGCTGAAGTTAATAGGCGAGTTGCTCAAATTCACGAGTCTTATGAAGCACGCCTTCGTGCTCTAGAGGAAAGACTAGGTCCTTCAAATGCACAGGTTAGTGTCAACAACATTGTAGACATTCTTATTTTTTTAGAAAGTAATCATTGTACTTTAAATATAACTAATTGAGTTGATCACCTTGGCCTATAGGTCCAATCAAGTGGATCATCCCAGCATCTTTTTTCTTCTTCCATGGAGTGTAGTCGTAGTGGATAAAACGAGAGGTATGTTTATTTCAACTCCCTAATTTGGAATATCATGATTCAATAGAATCAACAACTGATCAGTAACCAAACAAAAATTAGTTGAAATAAGCGGCAGAAAGAATTGCACAAGCAAATGAGAATGTGAACGAAGAAAATGCAGCAGAAAAGCATGCTTTTTTTAGCAAAACACAACAAAGCTTGCAAAGCTGATTCTCTGGTTTAGAATGTGTAGAATTGCTTGTGTAATGTAAGGCTTGTGTAACCATAATAAATTGATGCTTGGTTTTAGGTTTACTCATTCAATTAGCTGATTATGTGGTTGGGTGTTAGGAACTTCATTGAATGGTTTACTCCGGGCGTGTGGCCTGTAGAGTTGTGGTCTCCGGTGTGTAGCCGTTGAGCTTATTTGATGTTCGTTTATATTTCTATTCAGTGCAGGAGATTTAATGTAAGGCTTTAAGCCTAGGAAATGGTCAGTTTTTATGGAAAACTCTATCCGTTTCGCCCCAAAAATTAAGAAAACACTAACACTCCTAGCCCTAGGTTGTCCATCCGTTTTCATGTTTGCTTAGGAATCATATCAACATACATTATTATTTTTTATATACAAATATGAACCGGTGCTAATGCTTATTTCTTTATTTACTTGGTCTTTCATACAGTCATCTCATTCCAAGAATGATGTTGGACGATCATACGAGGTGAAGAGGACGAGATGATGATGATGAAGTCCTCGTTTAATTTTTCTATTTGTTTTTTTAATTAGTTAGCACAATCTACATTTATCAAATTTGAGTATTTATGGAATTTATCATTTCTTCATTTATTAGAAATTCTAAACAAAGTACACTTACGAAGAATAATGATATGTGATTCCACTTCTGATATATGAAATGAATTTTCATTTTTTAGTTTTGTCTTCAGCCTCTTTTATTTATTTTTATTTGTTAAGTATGTTTATGTACAATACTTAACTTCATTACCAATTGCAAAAGTTAATTATCTCGTTCCAGTACCAATTGCAATAGTCAATTATATCATAACATATATCCGTAAAATTTAAAATGAATTTCAAATACAAAAAATTGTACAATAGAACACTTATACAATTATAGTGGCATAATGGAATTGCCATTAAATGTGTTCAAATTAGACACCAAAAAGCCAATTTATAGCTAACTATATTGCCACAAATACCAAATTTTTGTAGCAAATATATTTTTGCAGCAATATTTGACTTGCTACAAAGTATGACCTATTGTAGCAATTTGATAGTTGTGGCATATTAAATTTTGCCACAAAAGCTTTGTATTTAGTGGCAAATGACAATTTGTCACAATAGCCTTTTGTAACGCAGTATCTGTGGCAACTTTGTAGCATGTTTTCAAATTGCCACAAAAGGTTATTGTAGCAATGTTTGAACATATTGTGGCAAAACCAAATGCTACAAAAACTAGATTTTCTTGTAGTGTAAGTATTCTAGTTCATGTAATGCATATAGTATAAAGGTCGCTCTGTATGGCCGTATGAGCCAACCGTCTAATTAGTTAGATGTCTTCTTGGTCAAAGTTAGTTATGTTTTGAGATGTAAACCCCATTACTCCGATTGTGTGAACCGTTGAGTTGTATCTTTCATTTCTTCTTTATTAATAAACTATATTGTTTGAGTACTCCGAGCAAATTGCTCGTTGAGTTATGAACTCCGGCGCATGGCCGTTAAGCTTATTTTAAAATGTTGCACGCTTCCGTTCATTGCAGGGGTTTACTGTAAGACTTTTAGCCTAGAAACGTTCAGTTTTTAAGGGAAAATCTGTCTGTTTTGCCCTAGAAATTTAAGTAGAAAGTTAAGAGAATGTAACGCTCCCGGCCCTAGGGTCTGGGGTTGTTACATAAAATTAGCTAAGTTTTGGTCACACCATTTTCTTTTTTATAATTTCTTTTTGTCACATCAATTTAAAATTTAGTCTTATCACTTTATCTAAACTAGTATGGGCCCGTGCAAAAGCACGGAGTATGTTAAATGGACAATTGATAATTATGTAATCAAAAAAGTACATGGATAGTTAGTATAGAAATAATTAATACTATAAGTCAGTAAAGAGAAGGAAAACCCCAACCAAAAAATTAAATACACAGTAACTTCGTACGTAAATAATATGATTAATAATTGAAAACTATATTATTGTCAAATAAGCCTATATAAGGATGACTGACACATTAGGTAGTGAACTCAGTCCCAAGTACGCTAAATTGGATGATGATAAGTTAAGTTATGACGCCAGTGATGAAGAATCCAACTCCGTCTCTTGTACCTAAACCAAAAATCAAGAGTTAGTGATAATTTGATTAACATTGATGGAAGAGAATTTTACATATAGACATTATATACCTGGTATACCTAGCATTACTACGTCGTATATAATGTACCTCTTTCTCCCAATTGACTGGCACAATAAGAGCGACAGGAGCTTCTACTTCATGCCGGCATGGAGGCTCTATAATGAAAACCCAAGGTTTTCTGATGCAATCATCTATAATTGCATAGAGCGATAGATGACCATATGGCTGTGGACAATAGTCACATAGGTTAGGCAACGGTGGAACAATAATTTGGGTGAACATGATCAGCAGTGACAATAAGAGTACCTGTGCTGCATACATATCTAACTGTTTAGCGGTCGTATGTGAGAGAATTCGAGCATCCTCATGAAGAATAGTGAATACTCTACAGCCAGTAACATCATGTAACACAACCTTGAATATGAACCTGTATTTTTGAAGTAGAAAGGGATGGTTACACTCACGCAAACATAAATTTGGGAAAGCACAACACACTATGAAACAATAGGGAATCATATATGCAAACCTGTTCCGAGTCAAATTCGGGGATCGGCACGTGCAGTACGGTACATTAAGCGCGAATACATAAGTGTTGACACTTTTGTTGCAATTAGTGCAAGCGTCGTAAAGCAGCGGATGGATTTCAGCAATATATGTAAAAATCCGAAAAATATCTAACCTGCAGACATATAAAATATGGAAATTATGTGATACTGAGTGAATGTATGTGAGCATAAGGAACATTTGGTGAATAAAAGTGTAGCTTACATTTGGCGCAAAAGCATATTCATATAATCTAATCCGTCTAGCTACAAACAGTTTCTCTAGATAGCACATGCGTAATGTTCTCAGACGCATGAAATCGAAATGCTTCATCACACCTGAAGTGCCAGAGTACCTAATACATATATATAAAGTAACATGTGTGAGGTTAGATGTATACAAGTTGCATGAAATTAGAAAACCTAAATTAACGTTACACGTTGTGTATACCATCCTTCGAAGTCTTCTGTTGCTTCAATATCTGGGTTTATCAGCAATCTACGAACAGGCAAAGTAGAAATTGATACTCCTACAATTATGTTGCAATAGGGAAAACATATTACTCAAGAGTACAATCAGAATAATGGAAATTAGTGAGTTTTGTAGACGTAAAGTTACCTTCATATTGTCTAGTGTGCACTCTAGAAGCAAGAAGTATGTTCTCATCAGCCAAATGTTGCTGAATGTAAGTGCCCTCAACTTCCGCAAAATCTCCCCATAAAGTCAGTCTCAATGGATTCATCCTGCAAAAATGTGTCATATATACTAATCTTTATATAATTAAAAGATAACAATAAATATGAACAAATCTTTATCTAAGAACAATACGTACTGTATGTCACAAAGTAATAATTCCTGCCGTGCAGTACCTCTATCTCTGGTCCTCTCCAAATGATATATAGCTACTACCATCCCTATGATGTCTATAGAACAATTGGGGATGACAACACTGTAAAAAATACTGAAGAAATGCATGCATAAATTTAGATAGCAAACTTGATTGTCTAAACAATACGTACCAACAACATTATCAGGTGTCCGAAGACGTCGAGGGATATCGATGAATGACAGGAAAGGAGGTCGATGCTGGTAGGGAATATCCTGACATTCTTCAATGACACCAATAAGTGTTGTTCACGGCGTGAAAACCAATTTGTAAAGGTTGGTCACCACATTCCGTTCGCCATCTATAGCAGCATCAACCGAGAGGCCGGATATGTGATAAACCTTACCAGCACTGAGTATGGACCTCCATCGAGTAATATTGGCATCGCCTTCTATGATGCCGAATATCTCATCACACTATAAAATAATGAAATACATACGTAAGTATTGTACATGTATACGATTAGGACTTTATTGAACACACTAATCTAATACCTGGTAGTCCATAAATATAACTTTCCATAATGTCCATCGCCCATAGACTCGGACGGACATTGCTCGCATGAGCCGAACTGTCAATGTTACAGATCTATTGTACAGGTTGATGGCGCATATAGGCATAAATGTAGGTGCTGAAGATGCCATGTCTGTAATCTTGAAGAAATAAAAAGTATATAGTATGATATGGTAATAAAAAAATAACCACAAAGTATTTACCCAGTGAGGCATATTACTATACATAACGCCAGAATGCTATGATTGAGAATATGATAATCAAATAGTCAAAATGTAATGGGCAAAATGAATAAACTGTACGATAAAATTATAAGCTACAAATTGTTCAATACATCCCTGTAGACAACATTTTTTGTAACGTCTACTGGAGCTCCCCTCTTATTACAGATCAGTACTTTTAATCCAGAAGGCGTTGAAACACGTGACAGTGCAACATAAAGTTGACCATGGCTGAACACGGGCCTTGGAAGGTATACACCAACTCTATTTAAAGTTTGCCCCTGACTTTTGTTGATTGTCATTGTAAACGCCAATTTTAGAGGGAACTGCCTTCTTCTGATTTGTAGATCTGGAAGATTGGATGGTGTTGAATCGATTCTGGGTATTAGAACAGTCTCCCCAACTTTTGAGCCAGTTATTACTTTGCCCTCAATAACTCTATCACCCAGCTTATTGACAATTAATCGAGTACCATTGCACAACCTTATTGACTGATTCAAATTTCTCAATAATATAACTGGCGCACCGACTTTAAGATCTAAACAATGATTTGGTAACCCAGAGATCTTTAGGGAATGCAATAATTCAGGGGGTTCCATATCACTGAAAGGACCACAATCATTGGCGTTTGAAAGAGTGTCACAACTCAAATAGCTTTTCACCTCTCCAGAAAGCATGGATAACATGATTGTGTTTATTTCCTCGACATCATCATTTGTTGGTGCAAGAATCCCTCGTTCACGAAGATATGACCAGTCTTCATAGTTAGCATCAAAATCAGGATAAATTGATGCGATTAAATTATGCAGACCGTTGTTTTCATTCCGTATTAGGAATTCTTCCGGTATCTTAATCCATTTAGGCTCTCCGTCATCTGAAATAGCAACTCCTTGTACTTGACCATTTCCAACTTCTAATATCCATCGAGCAAATTCTTCGACATTGGGCACAGTCTCGTTAGGTTCATCAATTCGTTGTAGCCGCATGTTTATACGCAAGTGCAGGACACTGCATTCATTCCAAAATGTTGCTCGATGGATTGTAGCTGCAACGATTGATTCACGAATTTCGTGTGTAATCACAGAAAGTATCTGTCTGAAATCTCCCCCAAGAAGGACCCGTTTTCCGCCAAAAGCATTCTGATGATCACATATGTCCTGCAGGTGACGATGGACGGCTTCAAACGCTAAGCGATTCATCATTGGTGCTTCATCCCATACAATCAACCTTGTCTGACGGATGAGATCCGCACGTTCAGACCTCTTATCAAAGTAACAAACGGATGTTTCATCAGGTTGTAAGGGTATTTTAAATACCGAGTGGGCTGTTTTCCCTCCGGGTAGCAGTAATGAAGCAATTCCTGACGATGCCACGGTAAGAACAATGTGCTTTTCAGATCGGAACTTGGAGATTAAGGTATTCCATAGATATGTCTTTCCCGTGCCTCCACTACCGTGTATGAAAAACAACCCCTCTTCACCTCTGTTATGAGTATCAAGTACTGATCTGCACGTATGATACTGATCTGAGTTCAACCCCCTCACCAAACTTTCGAATCTTGATGTTTTCATAGTTGTATCATAATCAAGTTCGTCAATAATAAGCCGATTAGTTGCATACACTGCAGCTTCAACCGAAGGGAGTGGCATTGGAGGGAAATTACGTAGTGATTGTCCGTTTCTGTTCAAGATACGTTCAATCTCAAGTAGTCCAAGATTCTGGATCTCGGTACATGGTAAATCCATATCCGGCATTCTTGTCTGGCGTCGTATGGTATGTAACAGATCATCTGTTATATGAACCCAATGTGTGTCCCATAACTTTACCGGGTCAAGAATCTTAGAGAACATCAACATGGAGCAAAACATATTTCGTAGTTGCACACCTGAAGCCCAGGTTGATGCTTCAGTCAAGGCAGCATGCCATTCACCATCATCATCAAGCAAACCCAATGCCATGCATGCTGACTTAAATGTTGGATGTAGGACACCACGTATGGTACGAATATCCTCAAAAGAAGTTGCTCCACATATCTTTGTAAGAAGTAATCTCAAATAGTATCGTTCACCACAATTTGGATGTGCAAACGGAAGTCGACCAATTGAATAACCTTTTTGACGGACCGTCCAGCTTTTAGAAGAATAATTCCATACCCATTGCGCGGGGAAGTTCAGATACATGGTCTGTCGAGCGTGTGGGTACTTCTTATTTGCATCAAACCACATTGTCAACATTGTTTTATGCGCTTCTGGTTCATTGACAATGCTAATGAGGTCATCATCGTCCCTAAACACGACGAATTGTTCTCCCGGCAAATGGTATTGAAGTTTTTGCACAGAAGGGTATTGATGCTGCAAGCTGAACTCAAAAATACGCCAGCATGACTCAACGGCATATATGT
>JAKOGI010000755.1:137500-250000 GCA_029747015.1 Carnegiea gigantea
CCTCCACATGTCCACATGATGAAATCCGCCGTGGGTGTGCAACCATCTAATAACAACGCCACCACCAGCTTGTAGATCGGCCGACGGCGAGTTGACTGGTACCATCCACGCTGCCAATGTGCCACTCAGTCGGAGGCGCGTGGGTGTACGCGCCGCGGTTTTGGTGATGGGTGTCGATGTTCGGTCAATATTTGCGCAAATCAGTGTTATGGGAAGTCGGTGGAGGTAGAAGGCAGTCGGATGACGCCTTCGTCGGCGGCGCGTGTTGTTCACGCGCCACCCCTCCATGGCGGATCTGATGGGCTTGGTCTGTGTATCAGTGTACTCATGAGTTTGGCACGCCCCCCCGCTCCCTTTCGTGTAATGTCCTATTTTTCGTCATGTTATGTTCTTGGATGTATGTATATTTTCAGATGTACGACTTTCACGGGTTGTACTGTAAGAATTTGTGAATTTATTTGGAGTGTTGGGGTTTTTTTCCTTTTTTGTCTGTTCTGGGTTTCTCCTCTTTTGCAACAGGTTGTCTGATCTGGGAATTTTTTCCCTTTCGTGGTTTTTCGGTTTATCTTGTAATATTTTGTGTAGATTTAGGGCCTGGAACGTCTGTAATGGGGATTTTTGGGATTTTTTTGGGGATTTTGGAGCTTCCATCGCGCACGGGCAAGTTTTGGAGGCATTGAATCCTATTATCCGAAGGATTTGCGAGCGGTAGTTGTTCCTCATACGGCCGGTAAGTTTGTGGGTTTTTTTTTCCCTTTTTGTCTGACCTAGGGTTTTCCTCTTACGCTATATATTTGTCTGATCTGTGATTTTTTTCTCTGATATGGTTGTTTGGTTTAGAGGTTGACGAACTGTGCGAAATGCTTGATCTGGGAAAGGTAAATTTGTGTTGGTAATTTTCTTATTCGCTGCTCCTGATTTGTGTTTGGTAATCTCTTCCTGTTGGTTTGCTTTAAGATTATGCTTCAAATTATTTCAGCCTTTACTTATATGGTATATGATATCAAATAATGCTTGAAATTATGCTTAAAAATATAAATTAAGAAATAGATTGTGAATATGCTTAAAAGTATTCTTCCTCAATAGTTAGAAAAAAAAACGTATATAGTGTGGGGGCTCTTGAAGCCGATTGCATTAAATTATAGTAATCTTCATTCTGTTTTTCTTTTTGTTTTTAATTATTCTGAGTGATATGGTATATGATATAAAATTGTGCTTAAACTAATGCTGAAAATTGTTATATAAGAAATAGATTGTGATTATGCCTAAAATTATGCTTCCTCAACACTTACTAAAAATATCCTATTAAATTTTGGCAATCCTTGTATGTTCACATGTTAACCTTCTTATGCCTGAAATTATGCTTCCTCAACACTTACTAAAAATATTTATGTACTGTGGCAATCCTTGTCTGTTCACATCTCAACCTTTCTTAATAGTTAATAAAAATGTTTGAGGTGTCTGTATAATTCCATAAGTAACCTATAACAATTATATATATATATATATATATATATATATATATATATATATATATATATATATATATATGCAGTGAAGTAATTGATAATGCATTTGTTTCATCATCTGTGTAAGGCAGAACTTTGCATTTGATGTTGTTGTCATAGCCAATTTGATATATTTATATGTGCATTGGCTCGGTGTTAGGCATTATGTATGTATGTATGCACTTGTGTGATGTGGTTACCCTTGGGAGAATCAGGACCTACCGAACTTCTGTTTATTGTTGGGCCCATACTTTCGCAAGGGGTATTTATATTTGAAAAGTAATATAAATATAATGAGTGCTATTCGCTAATGCAGAAGGGGAAAACAATGGGTAGAATGAGAAAAAGAGATTTTCAATTGAGACATTACATTAAAAAAAATGAAAGTGAAAGAATTACTTTTTCTTGGATCACCAAAATGTAAAAATTACTAACACAAAGAAACTAACAAATTATCTACGGTTATTTTATTGTATTTGATGTTCATGCCATTATTTAGATTTAAGTTGATTTCAATTGAAAAAAAAAATTAAAATGAAAGAATTACTTTTTGCTGGATCAACAAAATGAAAGAATTATCAACACAAAGAGACTAACAAAATCCGTATAAGTATTTACTTGTAGTTACCCATGCAATTATTTTAATGTAAATGAAAATAATTTGATTTTAATTAAAAATAAAAAATAAAAATGAAAGAATGAAATGCAATTATTTTAATGTAAATGAAAATAATTTGATTTTAATTAAAAATAAAAAATAAAAATGAATGAATGAAGTTGTTATGGATCACTAAAATGAAGGTGTAAAAACTACTAACGCAAAGAAACTAACAAATTCTGTACTGTTATTTTATTGTATTTGATGTTCATGCCATTATTTAAATTTAAGTTGATTTCAATTAAAATATAAAAAATTAAAATGAACGAATTACTTTTGGCTGGATCAACAAAATGAAAGAATTACCAACACAAAGAGACTAACAAAGTCCGTATAATTATTTAGTTGTAGTTACTCATGCAATTATTTAAATTTAATTGAAAATAATTTGATTTTAATTAAAAATAAAAAATAAAAATGAAAGAATGAAGTTTTTATGGATCACTAAAATAAAGGAATTACTAACACAGAGAGCAACAAACTCCGTATAGTTATTTAATTGTAGCGAATGAATTTGTTTAAATTTAAATGAAAATAATTTGATTATATTTAATGGAGTTAAACATTCATGCACTTTTTGAAATTTTAATTTTCTAGGTATTTAAATATATCATATACAATTAGAATGAATAGAATATATATGTTGAACGTTTGTATAGTACTATATAATATGTTGAAGCTTTGATCTTACTTGGTGGGGAAATGATACTTGTTGTGGTGAGTTAATGATCTCAGCTGTAAGATGGTGGACTTATGATTCTATTAGCAATTCAGCATGGATTGGGTCATATTTATGCTTAGCAGTAGGGTGTTTTAACGTACTCTTTGGGATGCGTGTTTTGTGTTTTAATGTTGCTGATTACAGATTATGTGATAATATTTGAGATGTGTTTCATGTGTTAATTGCCTTGGTTAGGCCTCTGGTGCGTAGCCTTATTATGTTAAGAGAATGTGGAAGCTTTGGTTGTTTCTGCCCAAGTCCATTTTTTACTCGTAGCGTTATTTTGTATGGTTGAGTATGCCTGTTCTGTTGTGGACCTTGGAATGGGCTCTCTGTTGTATGTATGTCTTTATTTACGATATGTATATGTATATGGCAGTCAAATCTACTAAAAGAGAAATAATCATACTAAACATGTAGTAATCTAATAGGAAACCAATATTGTGTGGCTATGGTTTCAACGCTGATTAGTCTGTGATTATCAGTCAATGATGTGAAGTATTATTATGTGCACATAATGAATGATTTAAGTGTCTCTGTGACCAAGTGATGTAAGCCACGTCGTCCACCACCTTCGCACATCCTCCTGAAAAATGGAACACCACCAAGTTGTAGCTCGGTGAAAGCCGAGTCCAACAGTGCCCGCCACGCAGCCCACGCTCTACTAAGGCAGAGGCGCATCGGTCTACGCGAATCTATGTTCATGGTGGTGTTGTCGTTTCCTGCATGGTTTGGGCAGGTCGGGGGTTTGGATGGACGAAGGAGGAAGAAGGCATCCAAGGGATGCCTTCGTTGGCGGCGCGTGTTGTACATGCGCCACCCCTCCACTGTGGATCTCATGGTAGAGGCCGGTTCCTAACCAAAGTTGTTAAATTTTCAAAATAAAATGCTGGGCAGCTCTTATTTTGTTGCTCTGGTGTTGTGTTTTCGAGCATTCATCACCATTGATTAATTGTGAAGTAATAATGTGTAGAGGTTTACTTGTTTTTTGTTCTTGGTTTGTGTGATGTGTTTTTTGCTCTGGTTATTGTTTCAACCCTGATCAGTATGTGTTATCAATGGTGTGAATTATTATTGTGTGCATATAGTCAATGATGTAAGTATAATTAGAAGGGGGAAAACCAAAAGAGAACTATTCAGACTAAACCTGTACTAATATTCACAGGAAACCAATATTGTGTGGCTACTGTTTCAACTTTGCTCAGTATGTGGTATCAATCAATGGGGTAAAGTAATAATGTGCACTTAATCAATGATTTAGGTATCAGTAGAAGGGGGAAACCCAAAAGAGAATTACTGAGACTAATCCAATGGTAATCTTAATAGGAAACATAAGTTGTTTGGGTATTGTTTCGACTTTGCTCAGTCTGTATTATCAATCACTGGGTTGTGCACGTAATCAATGATTCAAGTATCATTATAAGGGGGTAGTCATGAAACCTGGAGCGTTATGGGCGGGACTGTTTCTAGCAAATCTGGCTATGGTCGCTGCCTCGTAAGTGTCCTCAATGCGCAATGCCTATTGTTTCAACTTTGCTCAGTCTGTTGTGTCAATCAATGATGTAAAGTATTATTATTTGCACATAATCAATGATTTAACTATCATGAGAATCTAGAGAAGCAAAAGAGAACTACTCAGATAAACCTGTCGTAATCTTGATAGGAAACCAATATTGTTTGATTATTGTTTCAACTTTGCGCAGCCTGTATTGTCAATCAATGGGGTGAGGTATTATTATGTGAGCATAATCAAAGATTTGCATATCATTTCTGGTCCCCCATAAAAGAGATTTATGTATCATGAGAAGGTGATAGTGATGAAACCTGGAGTGTTATGGAACTGTTTCTTGCAATTCTGGTTAAAGTCTCTGTCTCATTGTGAGTGTCCTCAACGTGCAATGGTTTGGCAGTTTAAGTGTCCTCGGTAGGCTCTCAATCTGCAATGGGAATGAAGGGGCATAGATATCACTATGCGCAATGAATCATTGTTTAAGCTGTGATTACCATGAGACTTATATGTACAGAACATGATACCTAGTGATTTGTGCAGTATGGGAACCGGAACCGAAGGGGTAGCAGCAAGTAGGGAATAGGGATTATGGTGTAGATGTAATTTTCTGTGAATTGTGCAGTGTGGGATGTTCTCTTCGGCACCCAACGTAGTCTGGTAAAATGCAGTTTTTCCCTTCGTGAACAGCTTGGGGGTGGAACGTGGGAAGTTGTGAGTGGGCTGCTGATTCAGTTTTTTCCCCCTTTTTGTGGGGTAGAGTTAGTGGGTTTTGTTAATTGAGGGGGTTGTGTACATGGGCAGCTGTTGGTGGGGTAGAGGGAACAGTAGGTTAAAATTTGAATGGTGTTCACTGGGGGGAGTGCAGGAGATCACAGCAAATCTGGATTCCTGAAAAATCAGGCTATAACCCATTTCAGCATTTGTAAGATAAAGATTGCCATGTGGCCATTTCTGGACCATGCATTTGGCTATCCTTAAGTGGACTATTTTTATTTTTTGTTTTATTTTTTGTTTTATTATATAATTTACTTCATTAATCATTAATAAATTAAATGGACTTTGTTAATTTCTAGCATTATTCAAGTGCACATGCATTTTTGTATAAAAAGTATATCTTTCCATAATTATTTGTAATTAAATTCATTTTTTAAAAGGCACAATCACATAAATTGCTTGATTTGGGCATTTTTTTTTTTAATCGTGCCTTAAACTTTGCATGGCCACTTATACATGTTCATAATCATATGGTGCACGTAAGATTAGAAAAAATTAAACATGATTAAAATAATGAGGTTTTACAAATCTCCCTAAAATATAAAATGATATTAGAGCATTTTTAAGTTAAAGGTCTCAGACTTGAATCTCGGCAGCCCCCCGAGCATTTTTTTAGTAAAAGGTCTCATACTCAAATATAAGTACCTCCCATATAAAACTATTTGCATATGGCATGGATGTGCATTTGCTGCATCCACACTTGAAGTCCAAGAGATATTCACGTGATGGGACGTATTAGACTATAAAACCTATTTTTGGGTCTTCAACCATCATCTTAAACTTTTGGTTAATATGGTTCGTATACATAGTGTGACAGTGGTTGCTCATAGTTTATCATGGTCCCCGATATGTTGTGTGCACACATTGAGCCTTATTAGTAACCCTACATGTGAGAGGCGCGTTGAGTTTGAAATCAGTTATAGTCCCACATACAAGTTTGTGAGTTACTCGAACCAAGGTCAATTGATTTTGGAACTTTATTGGGGGTGCAGACATTGCTTATTTGTTTGAAACCCTGCTTATGTAAAAATTTGATTTATGTTTGGTAGGAAAAAAAATTGAATGTGGAATTTAAATTACCTATATTAACGTCAATTAGTGTGTTGAAACTCCATTTATATAAGAACTAAAAATTAAAAAGTATATCATCCATCATTATCTTGAATAGCGTCCACAATAAGTTCTGCGGGGGGAAACCTTCCGAGATTTAAAACTTGAAACTATTATAAAAAGAAATTCTTGTCATGAACAAGTTTTTCAAGAAAATGCAAAACGATGCAATTAAAAAGCCTAATTTTGGAAGAAATATTACCTTGACTCTAAATTCATAATTTAAATCCATAATTACAGAGAGATTAGCATTGTTTGATTTGGCGTTGACGACGAGTGGCGTGCAATACTTATGAAGCCTACGTGTGGAGGAAATTGGCGAAACTAGGGTCGAGTAGGGGTTGCAAAAGAACATCTCAAGGTGGGCAAATATTTCCAAGTATTTCAAAAGACAGAAGAATAAACTAAAAGTGATAAGAAAAACAAAAGAGTTCTGGTTAAAGATTTAAAGGACCTTTCTGGGACCCTTATTTTGCTTCTTCTTGTTCCTTCTCAGAAAACGAATAAAATAGCACAGGGAACATTTCTGTTGATACATCACTTCACCAATTGTGAACCTTAAAAGGAGCACCAAGAACCATTGTTGAGCGTTACAACAAAATATGACACAAAATTCCTCTACCTGGAACAGGTTGGGGTTGCCAATATATACTTTGAATGAAAAAAGAAAAAAAGCTTATTATTTCCTTTCCATGGTTGGTTTAATTCTGCTAGAGCTTAATCAACTTATAACACAGGCAATTATAGAAGCTTATTCGTGTAATTAATTATTATTTTTATTAAATTGGTTGGTTTGATTTTCATTTTTGTTTGGGTCTGAATTTTGATTATCATAGTTAGTTTATCAATGTTTGGATGCATATTAATGTCAGTGCCTTAAAAAAAAAATCAATTGTTAGTACAAAGTCTTTTTTTTTGGGGGGGGGGGGCATGGAAGGCAACTTTTATTTGGGATGATAGCACCTATTAGGGTATGTTGCTCTTTTGTACATCATCCTTTCTTAAATATAGTATTTCTGATCAAATCAATTTGTCCATCACATGACGTTATGATTGTGCTGACTAGACTACTAGTTCTTGACAAAGATAATAGTAATTGATTAAAATTATTGTCATTACAAAATAGCAACTCTCAATGGTGTTATGTTTTTTGTTGGGTCAGGAAAACTTCAGACATGGCTGATTTTATTTAGATCTGATAAAACTGACCCGAGATCTGAAACTCTAACCGAACGACCTGAACCCATATCTAACCCGACATTCGAAATATGCTCACCTGAAAGTAGTCCCATAACCCGAATTAGCTCGAACCAAACCATACCCAATCCGAAGTTTTATACAAAGTTGCTTGTTTTGGCATGACGAGTGTACTGGACCAAAAATAAGTTGACCTGAAATTGACCCGAATCGAACCATATCCAACCCAACCGAAGCGACCCGAAATGTCATTTAACCTGAACATGACCCGACCCAAACGTGACCCAACTCGTACCCGAACCAAATGACCCATTTGTCAGGTCTAATCTTAGTTTCATAATTATTTCTGTAAGTAAAGAGATCGATTCTAAGAGACCATAAAAAATTTTTCTAAAATTATTTTTGCATAGTGTTGTCATTCCACAATATCTTTTAGAAATAAAATTTTAGCATTTCATATATATGTATTTGAATTAGACTTTGCTTAATTATTGATGCCCCACGCAATTGCTCAATAGTCTTATTTATATTTTTTATTTCAAAAAATAAAAGCTCTAAGAATAAATATTGAATTAATTAATTTAATTGAAAAAAGATAACATATATCACGTTTAATCAATTTATTGCCTTATATTTATAACTGTTTGGTGTATTAGTAGATGTTTTGTGCTTTTCGTGTATTTACTTCAAAAAGAGGGACTCAAATGACTCAAAATTGAAACCAAAAGTTATACGAAAGGTTTAAAAATTTTCTAGTATTGTTTGTTCTATTAAACTTATGAAACAAAATTTACTACCAAAAGATAAGAATTTATATTAATTGTTAGAGAAATACTCAGAAAAAAAGACATACTCTAAAGATTGGAAACTCCTGACATACAATTTTACCTTTCTAAAATAAGTAATTTTACATCAAATAGACCAAGCTAAATGATATATCAATTCCCTTTTCTTTTGGTCACGTGATTTGTCAATTGGTAAATCCATGAGTAGTTGTATGTGAGCACGAATTAATCAAATGGGAACGGTGACAAACTAAGAATGAGTAGCATCTACTCTGATACCTTATTTAAGAACCATTTCAACCAAAAGGATGAACTTTTAGTTGAGATGGCTCTTGAGTTTGGTATCAGAGCTTTCATGAGCAAGGGATCGTGTGATTGAACCTCATTAATCGCTATATTAATTTATTGCACAAGCCAAAGCACGCCTTCATGGCATCCATACTTCAAGTTCAAAGGTCATGCGTGAGAGGGGTGTGATATGTGTAAAATTATCGCAGGTGTATGGCATAGTTATAACTAGCAATGATAAGTACGGGTTGTACCCAGAAGGGGTTGTGTTTCCAAGTACCAAAGTCAACCAAAGTGTCTTAAGATAGGCAAAACAAAGGGGGATAGAAAGTAGGACTAAACTACTAAAACAAACAATAAATACTTCAATTATAATTAAACCTAAGATAAACCAACTAATTGAGCCAAGGCCTTACCTTCTCAAGGTGTGATAGCATTAAAAGATGATCGGTTGTACCATCAAAGCACATCTAAACCCTCTTTCAATGGTCAAAGTTTAGCGTAATTATTCTATGCACCATCAAAGCTCATCTATGCCTCTTTCAATGGTCAAAGTTTAGCTTAATTATTCTAACGCCTATTTCCATAGCAATAGTCCAATTAAAATACAAGAGTACCAACCCTCGACTTAGCTAGGATTAGAACTATTTTTATGTCTAAATGCTAGCTATCCTCCCTACGCACACTAGACAATTGACCTTACCTTACAATACAAGTCCAATTGTCCCAAAACACGAATAAAAAGGTCTGTCAAATATTTCATCCAATACTTGGTGGGGGTGTGAGAAAACTCTAAATTCTAGCATAACCAAGATAGGATAAGGCCTAAGTAAAATCAACTAAGCATCCTAAGGGCCAATCACAATCAAAGATAACAAATTTAAGAGCAACTAAACATAGAAAACACAAGCAAAACAAAGAACTATTGCGCAAGCAAAGTAACTAAAAATATGATACTAAAGAGGTAAAGAAATAGGAACTTAATCTTGAATAGGAAAATCCACAATCTTATACATGATATGCACTAATCTAGCCTAAGCTATTCTACCCCTAATGGGATTTCAAAGTAGCTAATATAAACCCTAGTCGAGCCTCTAGTAAACCCTAGTTGAGCCTCCAACGACCTAAGGAAAAGCTTGCCCAATTAATTCCATAATCGGTTTAAGTATTGCAAAAAAAGGAAAATGCACGGTAGTGCCAAAACTGCATAGGCAACAGTGCAATTTTGAAACTTGCTAACTGCACTGTCGCGCACTTCTGTACGGCTGCCTGTGTGCAAGTTTTGGGAAACAGAACTACAATCTGCAGATTTCTATACGGTTGTCCCTTAATGTATGACCAACTGTGCACCTTCTTGGGCACTTCATTCTTCCTCTTTTGATCCTCAAAATTTTATTGCACCTTCTTTCTTCGGTAGAAAACATGCCTCTGGCCATTCTTTCTATCAACACTTGTGAATTTCTCAATTTCTTGGCAAAAATTCATGAAAATAAGAAAAACATCTCTATAAGCACATTATGAACTGAAAGAAACTAACTTGACCCTATTCCATCAAGATCCAATACAAAAATAAGGGGAAAATGGGTCAAACAAAGGGGTAAAATGAGGTTAAGTAGTGGTTTATCAAATACTCCCATACTTAATGTTTGCTCATCCGTGAGCAAAACAAAGAAAAACTAACCAAATAACCTAAATCAATTTTGTAGGAATCACAGTTACACTTACCGTATGTTATAAGCCTTTTAAACCCTGAGTGGACGAGTGAAGTTACGTGAAAGTTTCCAAAATTAATACAAAATGTTTAAAAAAGAAAAATAAAAATAAAAGCAAAAACATATTTTGGGTTAACAAACAGACACAAATATATACAAATTAGAGAAGACTATACATAATTAAATCATTCATATCACCCTTTTAACTCAGGTATCAATCTTTATACAGGGAAAATATACATATCAAGATTCTTAGTGCTCACTAGTGACATCCAAACACCAACTTTTAAATCCACAATACACCAAAGCTATGAAATCTATCCTAATGCTTGGTGTGCAAGTGTATCATCATTCTAGGGGTTAGAATTACCAAAATATGATATAATAATGATGTATGAATAAGGACTAGATTACATAACTATAATGAACTGATGGGGTTAGAAGTAGGACCTATAATGACACACTTAGAATAAAGATCATTTAGAATAAAGATCTATCACATACATTATATTTATATACAAGCTAATAGCCAAGTACAATGGGTCAAAGCCAATTACAATAGTACAAAACTCCCCAAAGCTGGTAAAAACCTGTGGATTTTTCAAAAAACATTGTTTCTCTTTTTTTTCAAAAGTATAAAGCATGGCTTCTCCTCCCTCATTCCTAGACCTCATAATGTCCTCATTTGGAGCCAAGGAGCTATCACACTAATAAAACATATATATGTATAAAAGAAACCCACAATAATGGACATACAAAAATGAGACAAGAATAAGAAAAAGAAAATAGATTTACACAAAATAAAAGTAAAGAAAGATATGAGAGGAACAAATTTACTCGATTAGGTACTGGATGCACCTAAACTACTACCTTCACAAGATGGTGCTATCGGAGGTTAGAGGAGCATCAACTACTCATCCATATCACTTAAAACTTAGGTCTCCTTCTCAGATATCGAGAAGGCTCTCAAGAGCTTATCCTATGCTGGAGCATGCATTTCATAGTGGTGTAAGTAAGAGAACAATAACAAAAATATAGCAAAGATGGTCAATGCCCTCTAAAACTTATCAAATGACTCAGAAAAGTCAAAAAGCTAATCAAAGAAAGGGATCCACATGATTTTCCTAGGCATGTCCTTTAGATATACATAAAAAAGGGTCAATCGAGAGATCATATCCTCCAGTGTCACTCAAGGATGCATCTAATACATGCATACAAGAGAGGATGGTGTAGAGCAAGAGAGATGAAGCGGCGACCGAGTCAAGAGCCTCAACAAGAATGGGAGCCATGGACTTGGGGCTAGGAGAGGCACCAACAACCACATCATCACCACATGACTCCTCTAAATGTTGCTCAACCAATATGAGTTCTTCTAACCAAGCAAATAAATCATTCTCATCACAAGGACTAACATCATACCTGAAAGGCTGGCCGACCGTGAGCCTCATGCACTAAACTTAAGGGAGGGGAGAACTAGGTAAGATCAAGACATGCCTTGTAGTGTCTCTAGGGGTGCTAAGTAAGGATGGAGCAATAAGCGGCAATGGAGGCAAGGAAGTGTCAATCACTTTCTCTAAGCTAGTCAAGGGTGTGTCAACAACAAAATCAAACTCTAGGGAAAAAGAAGACTCATCGTTATAATACAAACTAACCTTGGGTTTAGAAGAAGTTAGGCTAAGGTCGCTCTCATGTGATAGGTGATACTTCCACAAATAGTCTTCAAACTTGGTATTTTGCTCATTCATTGTTTCTATCATGTTATTTAATCTAACAAAACCTTCATCAAGAATCACATAATCTGGACAAGAATTGACATCATGATCATAAGATTAGCATTTATAGCATACAACATGAGCATAATAAAGATGATGATGATGATAAGAATCCTGAAATTGATCAGCACATGAAGATTGAGCGTGCAAATTAAAGGGAGTGGGGGAAGAGCACAAACGACTCACTAATATTTTTATATTAACATTGTTATCAACCAAAGATTTAGTGCCCCCATTAAATTAACATTTAAAGTAAAACGACCACCACTGATGGACTTTAGGATAGCTCGGCTCTTATGAGTTATACCCTCAAGTGCAACTTCACATATTTTCCATTTTTCATAATGAAATGGACATATTAAGCACTTTAATCATTCAATCTTGACAAGGATTGCCCAAAAGGCTCATCCCTAAAGTGGGAAAGTGGAAAATGACATTCTTTTTTTCATTTTTTTAGTTTTTTTGAATTTTTTGAGTAATTTTCAAATTAACAGTCTAGTCTGAAATGCTCAAGTAAGCTTCAATATTGAAAAGCAACAACTCCTCAGTACCAATGCCAAAGCTTTTTGAGTTGAAACTGCAAGTGCACACTATTGCTATAGTTACAACTGGTAAGTACGGGTTGTATCCACAAGAAACTTGTTTCCAACCACCAAAACTAATTTAAACACTCAATCTAAGCTAAATAATGTTCACGTTTGAGTTAACTACTAAGAATTTGCAATAAATACTAAATGATATAATTTAGAAATCAAATGGTTTAAAGCACTTAGGTTTGAATTAAGAGCACTATTATACCATAAAATCATGTACTAACCTCTATCGAGTGTATTCAAACTAGCATTGAGAATGGAATGATAAATAATTAAGTTTATCTTCCCCCTTTTCAAGAATCAAAGACTAATCCTAGGACCAAAATTATCTATTTTTATCAAACTATGAATCAAAAGATTACAGAATAAACAACCTCAATTCCCAATTAGAATCTTAATTATGTTCATATTCTGCTAAGTCCCACTAGGTAAAGGTTTTGCTTGTCAACATTCTATTAAATCCTAATTAACGAACACGAATACTCTTTCAAGCAATTCATCAAACAATTGGTGCTCTTAGTTGAATTCAAGCGATGACAGCATGAACTAAACAAGTTTGAGACTAAATCATGATTATCTAGGCGTAATCGACGTCAATCCCAACCTAGGTTAGGAAATTTAGACACTAATCACATAAACAACAGCTAGCAAACCTTAGAATGATAAACACGATGCACACAAAATCCTAGAAAATCAATAATAAAAATAAGAAGAAAATGGAGAAACAAACTTGAATTGAAGTAGAAGTAGCAAATCAATATTATCTAAGTGGAATGATTTTCAATACTCAATGATCTCCAATGTTCCCTCTAATAAACCCTAAAAACACTCTAACAAAAGTACCAAACAGATAGTTCTGAGAAGATCCCTCTAATAAAGTCCAAAATCTACTTAAGTATCACAAAAACAGGGAAAATGCACGACCGTACATCAATGAATAGACACCTGTGTACTTTCAAAAACTGTCAAACATCGTGGACATGCACATCTGCATGATTACCTACGCACAACTTCAGGAAGCATGGCTGAATACTGCAGGTTTCTGCATGGTTATGCCTTAGTGCATGGCCATCTGTGCAATTCATTAGGCTTTTCATTCTTGCTCTTTTGACCTTCAAAACTTTATCAGACCTCTTATCTTCCTTAAAAATCATCCCTATGGCTTTTTTCCCATCAACACTTATAAATTTCCCATTTTCTTTCCTAAAAATAAGAAAAAACACTTCTATAAGCACACTATGAATGAAATGAAGCACATTTGACCCTCTCTCATCAATCCAACATAGTAATATGAAAAAAAAAGGCTCAAATAAGGGGCTAAATGATGTTAAAATAGAAGTTTGTCAGCATTTTAGAGTATAAAATATATTCTTAGGCCTTTAATCATCAGCATGAGCTTTTATTTGAGATAATTATTGAACATACTATTCATTCTTATTTGTCACCATCCTCGTTTTATTAGTTGTTGTGCAAACATTGGGTATTATTAGCAGCCCATATGTGAGGAGGTGTGTTGGAATTATAAAAGTGAGGTTTGTCCCACATTGATAAAATTAAAGGATTTAAGTATGTAAATAAACTTGTAAGTAGGCCTTATATGAAGGGATATGGTGAAGTTATGAAAACTAGAGTTATCCCACATTGAAAATTTAATACGCCTTAAGGCCATTTGAGTTTGTTGGAGTTGTGAAAGTCGGGTATATTTGACATGTATAAAATTAAAGGGATTCAACATGTATATAAGATTGTGAGTTACTCTACTTATTGTCAATTGATTTTGAGTTGTAATATCATTTGAGGTTATATGCATTATTCACTTGTTTATGGCCCAATCAATATAAAATTTTACATAGTATTAGAACAAGTTACTTTTAGGTTTGTCATCGCGCCTATTGAATTAAATGTATTCATCAGTTGGGCCATGTATATAGCCCAAATGTAAAGGTGTGTTGATGGGGTCATGAAAAGTGAGATTGTTTAACATTGACTATTTAACATGACTTACATGTTTATAACTTTATGAGTAACTCTACCCGTTACCAATTATTTTGGATTAGAATCTCATTTGACTTAATTGCATGATTCATTTGTTTAAGGTGCAATTTCTATATAAAAAAAAAAATAATAGTATGAAAAGAACAATTTGTCAAACTTTAGTCCATGGGGCACCATTTCTACTGGTAATGGACTACAAGGAGTTCACTCGTATTCCCCCACGGTTAATTCAAAGGCTCAAAGAGTTACAACCTTCTCATTCTTGACTTAAAAGGCCACTGGAATTTGTCATTCATTCAAAAATGTCACTTGGTTTCTTTGGTACCTAAGCACACTATTATTGTATTTAAATGTTTCCTGAAATGCCATGTGCCAATTTTAATATTTTTTTGAATTATATTTTGAGCTATTATTTCAAAGCGAAAGGAAAGATAAAGAAAATAAAAATAGAAACCGGAAAGTAGTTGATATATTGGGGAAATTAAGAAGTTACTTGAATAACCTTCTCCCCTCCCTCCAAAAAAGAATTCAGGGTTTGTCAAAATCTTAGAATCAAAATTCATCCTAGAATTTTTTATGAATTATGACCTTGAAAAATTGAGTTGTGCAGTTTATTGTAGATCTAAATTTATTCTAAAATTAAAGGACTCTAAAATAGAGCATTTGGTCCTTTTAGCATTATTGAATTCTTTAAGTTCTCAATTTGATCAAATATTTCGAACAATCAATGGTGCCTAAATGTTTTGTCTTTAGTTATTTTCAAAAACATAAAACCTAAATCACAACATTTAACATAACAGGTGCCTCTGCATTTCAAAATTTTGAATTTTCAACGCTAGCATTTACCTGATAATCATAAAGATAATTATCCACAATCAACTCTTCTCAACATCACCACCATGACCAACTTTATAGTCGATCTCCTTCCACTTGAAAGGTTAAGAGGTTTAAGTGGGTTGTAGAGATAGGGAAGATGAAGTGTGGAAAATGAAAATTTGATGTTTGGAGGGAAGTAATATATGGTATGTGTGCCTTTTATTTTCTTTTTTTCCCCAAAAGTCTTTGGATAAATAGAATAAACTGGCTAAGTGACACACTTAGATATCACCCAAAAAAAAATTGTTTGAATAAATGGTAAAAGTCAGGGAATCCATATGGCCCAATGGTACCCTTCAAAATTGAACTGTAACTTCTATCAAATGACCTTAGAATTAGATAGTACACCAGAGGGTGGGTCCATTTGCAACCCCCCAAAAAAAAAAATTGATGAAATCCAATTGTTTTTTAGTCAAGAACTAGCAAATAATAAAATAAGTAAATGAAGGAATGAATTAAGCTATTTTGGTTTATTATAGGGTCTGGGCAAAGCCTGCATGTTCTCAAATTTGTTAGGAACAAGCTCACTTATAGGCAGAATAAAAAAAGAAAGCAAGTTGGCACTGAAAGCTACACAGTATAGATTCTTGCTTTTATGGTATGCCTTCTCAACATTACTAGGGGAGAGAAAGTGGAGGAGCTTTTTCAATTTTCTCCGGCCAACAGAGGGAGATTTTGGGAATTTTTCATGAACAATTTCAAGACAATAATAACGTACCACCCCAAGCAAAAAACCTTACAAAATGTCATGATCAATTTTCAATTTCAAGTTCCAAATTTAATAAAAAAAGGGAAAAAGCCATATTATAATAAAATTTGTCTTAATTAAGAGCAGTAGGATTATATCACAGAGAATGAAAAAAGACATATTATAATAAACTATAAAAAATTTATTCAATTAACTGATTTTTCGATTCAGTTTTTTTTTTAAATTTTTCCTTCACTTTTTAGTTTCGGTTTTTTAACTCCCCCAGCCCAAAATTCGCCAAGTATCCTTGTAGTTTGTCAAATTACTTATGTGCCCTCGAGATTTGAGAAAGCATCCGCCTCCCTGGGTGTCAGATCCGGGGGATAATTGTGGGCTCAGATTCTTTAAGTTGGGTCCCACTCATTGAAGGTGGACAAATTTCACTATTTTTGTCCAATGACAAGTGACCTTTTGTAAAATAGCCTAGGGATTCATGCAGTGGTATTTTCGTTTAATTGATTTTGTGGCATTTTAATCTTGTAAAGGGAATGCATTGATTGTTTTGTAGTGATTTTGAAAGTGCATTGGTTTTGCATGTCGGTTGTACTAATATCACAGACCTAATCAAACTTGTCAGTGTAGCTCAGTGTGTGCCAATTAACTTATTTGATGAATTTTACAATGATTGATTTTTGAAATTGGTGTTAATTTTTTGTTCAAGAGATTAAGCAATGGCAAATAAAAATATAATTTCAATCCTAGATGGCATGATGTTATCATGTCTAGTGAATACCAATTTTTTTATTAATTTGATCGACTTGAATGAATCACTTGTAATGTACAAATTGAGAAAAAAGAAATCTATTGACTTTTTCAAAAAAAAAAGTGAAAATTTTCTAAAATAGGAGAAAGAATTCAAATATTTATGTTGTTTGTCTCTTATATTAACCCTGTACGGACTAGTAAATTAAAAAAAATGCATTTAATTTAAGAATAGAGAAATAAATATGAGTTCTATTAGCTCAAAATCAAAACCTAAACCTTTAAATTTCTGGGCTAGAAAGAAAAAGTGCACAAGTTTTGCATATCGATTGTACCAATAATAGGTCTAGTCTAACTTATTAGTATGGTTTAGCGCGTATTAGTTGACTTACTTGATGAATTTTATAATGATTCATATTAAAAATTGGCATTATTTTTTTTATGGATTGATAAGGTAATAAAGAAAACAAATATAATCTGAACAACAACTAATGTGTGATAAGCCTCTATTTTGATCTTATTTAACCCTTTATTTGGCCCCCTTTTCTCGTACCTCTATGTTGGATTATGATGAGAGGATCAAATGAGATTCCTTTCATTCCTGTTTCACTTATAGATGTGTTTTTCTTATTTTTAGATAGTATTGTCAATAAAAATGAGAAATTCGCAAGTGTCAGTACAAAGGAAAGCCATAGGGATGATTTCTTAAAAAAAGACAAAGAGGTCTCAGGAACAACCTGAGTGTTTAAACCATTTGACTTCTGAATCATATCATTCAGTGTTTATTGCAATTGTTAATTAATTAACCCAAACTTGAAGATTGTTTAGCCTAGAATGAGTGCTTAAATTAGTTCTAGTGGTTGGAATTTGGAAACAAGTTTATTATAAATACGACCCATGCTTATCGGTTGCTAGCTGCAGCTATATCATGCACTCGCGGTTGCAACTCAACAATGTGATACCAATGTGTAGTGAATACTAAGAACAATTGACTAGAATAACTTATTTGTAATATATAAATTAAGAAAAATAAAGTTATTAGACTTTTCAAGAAAAAGTGCAAATTTCCTAAAATAGAGTAAGAAATTGAAATATTCATAATGTTTATTTCTTATATTGAGTTTGATGGATTGATTAAAAAAAACCAAATGATTTGTACCTAAGAATAGAGAAAGAAAAAAAATGAATCTCTATTAATTCAAAATCAAACCCCAAACCCTTAAATTTCTGGACTTCCCAAAAAAAAAAAAAAAAACACAGTGTCCCAAATTAAAGTCCGACCACAAACGTAATTTTGATTCCACCATATGAAGAACTCTTATCATATGTAGAAATAGTTTCAAGTTCCAACCCATTTACAGCAAACAATTATTAATGTAGTACTAATAATGCAGTGGGACCCATGGAAAAGGTGTTCTCATTTTTTAAAAAAGAAGAAAACGGAAATGAGCAGAGTCCAACCACTCAAATCATACATAACTTGACAACCCTCTTCAAGTGTTTATTGGAGAGACCCATTTGGCGGGTTACTCCATTGTCATCAACCAAAAAAATACATCCCTTCAACCTTCAAAAAATTCCCAAGAAACTAAGCTAGCCATGCTAGGCAAGAGATCCCGGCCAACGATCGGGAAGCTCGCCGGGGCCTTGAGGTCTGGTATAGTGGACCTGACGACGAGCCCAAGGAGCCCATTGGAGTTCAAGACTATGAGCCCAAGAGGGCTCAAGAATTATGACCAAGGTGGTGTTGGGCTAGGCATAGTTGTGGCCCTAGACAAGTCTAGCAATGGGCCTGGTCGGGGTGAGATCCTTGCCAAATATGCTCTTTGTTGCCCGCTTTCGACCCCCTCGAGCCCGATCCCAGTTAGCCCTGGTTCGGCTAAGAACACGCATGGAATCAATAGCAATGATAGCAGTGTTGAGATGATGGAGGGGTTGGAAGAGGAGCTCACTTATGTGACATGTCACGGTCCAAACAACTCCATCACCACCAGGGTTTATTATGAAGATGGAAAGTATGGCAACACCGTGGGCTGTAACAGAGGTGGATTTTCTGGCGGCGTTGGCAGGAACTTCGGAGTTTTCAAGATACCTCCGGCAAGAATTTTAGACGACCAGTGTGGTTCAGATTCGTATTTTCTAAGCTTTTGTCACCTGTGTAGGAAAACCCTCCATGGCAAGGACATATACATGTATAGGTAAAGCTCTCTTTGATTTGATGTTTCATGTCTCACATGACTCTGTTGATTGGGTCTAGGTTTTGGCCTGTCTTGGACGAGTTTGATGGGTACATATCATCATATCAGCTAGCTTATTAAGTATTCAATTTAATTCAAATGCTAGGTAAGCTACTTTTGTGCTTCAATTTAATCATTTCCTGAAGGGGGGGAGGGGGTGGTAACGCGTTACAAATAAGCTCTCAAAAAATCCATGTCTGATCAGCTGACTCAACCTAAACTGTAGTGATAAGAAACTCTAATTTTTCATATTGGTTCATTATATTTGGGTCACGGTACATTCGACTGTTATTTGTTGCGAATGGGTCGTCTTAATATGAGGTTTGAAACGCTCAAACCGAGCGAGTAACCGAGTTTGAGTCAATTTTGTTGTACGTATCTCACATAGAAACACAAGTAAATGATAGATTGTGTATTTGGTATTATGAAAAACAGGGGAGAGAAGGCATTTTGTAGTGCAGAATGCAGGCAGACGCAGATAGTGATTGATGAAAGGAAAGAGCAATGCAGATTGAAAGCATCGAAATCCAGGGATGTTTCAACCTCCCCCTACACCTGCACCACAAGCAGAGGCCAGGTCTTCTCGCCGGGGATCGTTGCCGTTTAGTTGAACTGGAAGTTAGCAGGCAAGGAAAACCCAAAAAAAAAAAAAAAAAACCTCATGGCCATTACCCCTCCATAATTCGCGCTATTTTGACTGTACATGAGACCGAATTTTGGCTCGACCCAACTGCTTAGCCTTAGAAAATTTTGGGGGGGGGGGGGGGGGGGATGGGATGCAAGTTTTCTACTTAAGACGGAGGTAGTGGCTGGGCTGAGGGGATGTAGCAAATAACAAATGTAATGCGAATAATGCTTAATTACGGTGCAAATTTTTGCTTTAGTTTACCCACTTTTAGCACTTATCATATACGGTTCAACAAATAATTGTTTTTAATGGCTTGAGATACAATATAGATAAGTAAATATTTTATCTTATGAAAGTTTTGAGTTTAAATGTTAGATACTTTGGGCTTTAGGCTTCATATGGTCCTTAGAAAATTTGATAGAAAAAAATTTTGAAGGAATAAAAATGTGAAGAAGAAAAAGTTGGGAGAAAATGATTTTTTTTCTCTTGTTTGGATTGAGGGAAAAAATACAAAAATTTAGATGAAAAATTTGAATGTTGATGAATTACTTAAATCATGTTAATATAATTTAAGCAATGCGATGTTGGAGGAGATCGGCAATTCTTCTGGGAACTTTTCGCAAACTTTCCTCACAATTCTATGAGAAAATTTTATCACTTTTTTTAACAATTTTTCCACCTAATTTTCCTGCATATTTTTTTCTTTGTAATTGTCGCTCAACCAAACACAAGAAAAAAGTTACTTTCTTAAATTTTTTTCTTTTCACCAAATTTTCTAACATCCAAATGAAGCCTTAGACTCCTCTCCCCATTAAAAAAACAAACCTTTGAGGGTGGGGGGAGAAAAAAATAATTTTCTAGAATCATTGATTGACAAAACCTAAAATCACATATTTCTCATGGGGTTGATGATATATGTCTTGCCATAAGTTGCTCTTAATGTCTTGCGCCATCTTAAATTAATATGTTTTATGATTTAAAATCATCAAATTTTCAATGATTACAGTTAATTATGAATTGTTAGTCTTAAATATTCGTCAACTGATTGACAAAAGTATTACAAGATATTCTAATCAGATCAACTCTATCCACGACGACATATGATATATGTATCTAAAAATACGTCAAATTATGAATAAAAAGATAATTTTACATAATTTATAAGTTGTAATATACATTCACTCATGGGCAGATCCATATGTTACTAAAGGGTGTCCATGAACACCCCTCTCCCAAAAAAAAATTCTAATGAATTATTTCAAATGGGGTTAAATTGGTATATGTGGACACCCCTAAATTAGGTTCAAAAAGTTACAGACACTCTTTAAATATATCCAGCCAATGTATTAATATTTTTAATCTCTTTAAATATCAAAAGCACGATTATAAAGTTGGAACTTGATAGAAAAGTAAAATAAATTTAATGTACCCAAGCTCAATTTTTTCTCTCCCCCCTATGTTATCTAGAGTTTAGATTTTTAATTTATTCTAATTCTAATTTCTTTAATTTTTTTATTATTATTGTTTATTTTGGACTGTTTAGTTACCATATATTCTTGGTGCAGACTTTTATTTAACTTGGCACTACTAATTGATTTGAACTTAATGCTATTTAATTTTCTCTTGTTGATGCAATTAATAATTTGTGCACATTGCCTTTTGTAACGGTATTTCATGTTTTGACGCGTTTACTTAATGTTTCAATTTTTTATTTTTTGAGTTTTATTGCTTTGTGCTGATGATTTGTCTTCTGTAACAAACGGTTTTAGTAAATGTTAGGTAATTATGACATTCTATATTTTCGGCATAATCTATATATCAAGTTCAAAATATGAAAAACTACAAATGCAAACGTAGTAGTAGATGTACCATAATTTTTTTTCTACGAATAAAAAATTGAGGGTGTATTGTTATTACTTGTCAACTTCCGCTAGTGTAGAAATAGGAGACGGAACGTTTGTTAAAAAAAGAAGAGATGGAATGTTTGTACAAAATAACTATTATAGTATGTATCATATAATTTCTATTTTTATTGATATTATACATTAATGATGATTTTAATAGATGGACACTCATGTTCTAAATATCTAGATCCGCCATTGCATGATCCACTATTTAGTCATACCATTTTTTCAATTGAAAACATGATAATATTATTTTTAAGTCAAAATAGGGTGTTTAAAAAGTGTCTTGTAATAAGACATTTATCACTTTACTTTTTGTTGAAAATTTGTACTAAATTCACCAATTGAATTAAAAAGAAACACGCTAAAATTTGGCGCATTTATGAATCTCAATTATGATATATGATTCATTTCCTAAAAACATAGGAACCAAATTGTGATAGATAACTGAAAATTACAGCAACACTGTTGGTTGTGTTTTTCTCACAAGAAGTTTCGAGCAGCTTTTTTCTTTTGCATGAATCTAGATGCCTTAACTTACCTAGTCTAGCCAACTAACAATCTACAGCTACTTACTAAGGTTTTGGCATGAATACTTGCAGGCTCTGGTGACCACGAACTACTCGGCAACTATGTTGTGAGGGGAATTTGTATTAACTAGTACAATATTATGTTGGAATGAAGAAGGTAATGGCTGCTGAGAAGACAGAGAGATGAACTATGTCGTGGATGGAGCCACTGACCTGAAAGCTAAATTCGCTTGACTTTGGTGCAAATTGTAAAGGCGAAGAAGCTCCTCAAGATTTAACACAGCGAGTCTCTCACTCGTGTACTCGAGGGAGAGGCTATGGAATATAACTATCTGTTGCCCAGGAAAAAAGAAAGGAATGAAAGAGGAGAGAAGGCTTATGTTTTCTGTGTGTTTTCCAGAGCTGCAGAAAGGCTCCTTTTATAATGGAGTGATGAAGGAAAATAGCTGTTAAACAGCAATAAAGAGGGGAGTAAAATGAGGGCGCAAAATCAGGGAATAGAAGTGATTACGGTAACTGAAGCGTTAATGGAGGAAGACTCAGTCAAGCTTGGAAACTAAACCGTCAAGTTTACGACAGCTTATACGCAAACAGTCCAAAGAAAAATCCTTCAAAAATATAAGCAATAAAGACCCACAGCCCGCATTGCCCCACCCAGATCAGACGAGGGGCCAGCGGCAGTGCACATGTGGCGGCCCAAGGCACTTTCAACCCTCTTAAAATATGGCTTCAAATTATTCAACTAGCACTATGAGAGTGGGATATATAAACCCTTCAAAATATCCCCCAAAAGTTCCATGTGGAACAACAAAAGAAAAAGATAGAGAGAGTGAGTGAACACGCTTTTGGAATGCCATTACTCCAACATATTAAATTAGAAATATATATATATATATATATATATATATATATATATATATATATATATATATATATATGTATATATATATATATATATATATATATATATATATATATATATATATATGTAGATATATAGATATATAACTTAAATGATCTATTTATTTCGAGACTTACACGATATAAAACGAATGCTAACATGTACAGGTTTAAACGAAATAAATCTATGGCTTACAAAAACTAGTTGTTAACATATTTAAGAGCAAAATGAGATAAGTCCATTGAGCATGCTTAAACCTCAACAATTGAACAGAACAACGTAGCGCCATACCGCGCATGCATTTCGTAGCAACATTACCACCAGATGGGTCGCCCAGTGGAAGTTGATCTATCTTCCAATGATGTATGGGTTAAAATTCCAAATTCCCAATCAAGACAGTGAATTTTCCTTACTCTTGTTTCCCTGTTCTTTATTTATGTACGGTGTTCCCATAAACATAAGCCTTTAGGAACATTTGCTTACCAACGTTAAAAAAAAGAAACTAAAAAAAATAGTAGCTATGTTTCCGTTACTCAATAACAAGGAAAATAATAAATATCTTACTACAAAACACTTCTTAAGTGTCTTGTCTTTTACATTTCTTAAATTATGTTTATCATACGTCTTTGCTGGACAGAGTTGACTCAATTAAGACATCATTTTGTATCCATTAGCATAACTGACAAATATTTAAGTTTAATTAGGAGTTTGTAATGAAATGTGATTATTAAGAATTTGATGAAATCATATAAAACACCATTTTAAATTGATACATGACATTCAAGAATGTCATGCGATAAAACATACACCATCACCTAACAACATATATAGTTTAGCATCTTAAGAAACATATCTGTCATCCATGAGAAGTTCCCATGCCAGAAAAGAGAATTGAGAATATACACTCTTCATCAAGCAAAAAGAACATGAACACTAGGTATTTACATAATTGGCCATCATCGTCCTCGATTTCATAGAAATTTGAAGAAATGGTTGCATGGGAGATTTTTATTTTCAAAAAATTTAGTGATCTTTCTTTGCCTATGTTTATGATTAATAAATTTTGTTGAAAATTTATTTTTGAAAGAACCAACTTTCATAGTTTGAGGAGTTGCTAAAAGGTGATTTCCTCTGCCAGATTATAGGAATAGTTGAGATTCTATATATAGTTGGTGTAGTCCTTTTAATCATAATTCTATGATTATTTTCTTAAATTTAACCTTGCTAGATGTTTTTTCGGTTTTTTTTTAAATTAATCTGTTGAAGTGATTTTATTGAGAAAATAGAAATCTCTAAGATATGCGAAAACCTTACCCATTACCCCATAAACAAAGAAACAGCAAAGAGACAATAACAAAGAAGAAGGGGAGCCTTGGAGCAATGGTAAGATTCTCTCCGTGTGATCAAAAGATCACAAGATTGAACCTTGGAATCATCCACTGATAAAGTCAGGATAGACTATTGCAATACACCTCTTGGGGTGGGGCGCTTCTCCGGACCCTGCATGAACGTGGGATGCTTGTGTACCGGACTGTCTCTTTTTTTTTTTTTTTAAAGACAATAACAAAAAAAACTCTTTTATTAAATCAATAAGTAGAGTTCTTCATAATCTCATTTATGTACAAAATAATGGTGGAACAAAAAAAAAGTATTCAATTGATGTAGTAAAGTAAATAAAATATATGGCTACCAAATAGTAATCTAGTTTATTTATATAGCAACAATAAACTTATAGGAAAACCACAGTATTGCTGTGACATTTCCAAATACAGATGACGCTTCACTTTGCCTGATCAATTTGAATCTACTTAAAAATTGTAAAGGAACCTTAATTGATTTTCCAAATTTATGAAGCCAATATACGAAGTTTATGAATGCATTTTGAAAATTTCAACAATCTCTAACCGTTTCTAGTGAAAATCTAAAATTTGCTCTCAAATTTTCATTTTGATGTAATCACTCAGAAATAATAAGATGAAATGATATGACCAATCTATGAAAAAAAGAAGTAAAAGAAGTTTTGGCCCGCTCGGAGCTCTGACAAGGATTTTGTCCTTTTGAGGGTCTTCCTGCCGACTTTATGTGGGCTCGCCCATTGCCTGCTTGCAAAGGCTATGCGAGGTGCCCACGCTCAAGGGTCATGGCCATGCCAAACTTCACAATCAGAGGGATGGCTACGTATCAATAAGGTCTTTTAACCGAGATAAATTTATTTTAGGTATTGTTTGGTTGGAGTGGAAAACTATATTCTTAAAAAATAGTTTTTGTTAATTTTCATTGTTTGGTACAGTGAAGGGCGAAAAACTATTTTAATGAGAAATTATTTTTCTCCTCAAATGAAGAAAATGATTTTCATTTGAAAAGAAAGGAAATTGATTTTCTTCTTTTAACTCTTTGATAATATAAGTAGTGAGAATTTTGGTGCACAATTTGATTTCAACGGCTTGGATCGAAACTTGACTATTCAATGGGAAAGATTAAAATAACCTCGAATACAGTGAATTTAAATTTTTTTCAGTTGGTCAACATTAATGTCTGCCACGACAATTTAGCCAACATTTTTTGTCATTTAAGCAATTTAGTTGACATTTTTTCGCCGCTAAAATAATTTCAATTCTTTGGACCGAAATTTGAATTTTCGATTGGAGAGATTAAAATAAGCTCAAATGCATATTTTGATCCAACATTCTTTTATTTGGTCAATATTTTTCTCCGCCACAGCAGTTTAGTCTATATTTTTCACAACTTAAATGATTCAGCCAACATTTTTTGCCCCTACCACAATTTCAACACTTTGGATTGAAACCTGATCATTGGGTGCGAAATTTTAAAATAACCTCAAATGCAGATTATAGGCTTGACATTTCTCTATTTGGTCAACAGTTTTCTACGTCGTGACAATTTAATCGATATTTCTCGTCACTTAGGCTCTGGTTGGTCATTAGAAAACTTGGTGGCAAAAAAGTTGAAAGAAAAAAATGTGAAGGAAAAAAGTAAGGAAAAAGTGAGTTTTTTTTTTCCTTGTATACATTGAGGAAAAAATACAATAATTTGGATTAGAAATTTAAATGTTGATGAATTACTTCAATCATGTTGATATCATCTAAGCAATGCATGTTGGAGGAGGTTAGGAATTCTTTTGGAAACCTTTTCCTAAACTTTCCTCACAATTTTATCATGAAAATTTTATCATCTGTTTCTAATAATTTCTTTACCTAATTTTCCTCCGTACTATTTTCTTTGTGATTTTCTTTAACCAACACAGGAAAAAAAGTTACTTTTCCAATTTTTTTTCTTTCTACCAAATTTTTCAAGGTCCAAACAGAGCCTTAACCAATCCAATGGATGTTTTTCGCTACTTAGACCATTTCAATGTTTTGGATCGAAACTTGGTTATCTGATAGGAAATATTAATGAAGCTCAAATTAGAAATTTAAGATCAATATTACTTCATTTGTCGATGTTTATCTCTACTACGATAATTTAATTGATATTTTTTGCCACTTAAACAATTGAGTTGACATTTTCTTTTTTTCATGGAAAATGATTTGTCTTGCACAAAAAGATGAAAATTTTAACATGAAGATTCATTTTCCTTCTAAAAATATTTTCCATGAAAATATTTTTCCAAAAAATCATTTTTTCTCCAACCAAACACTACCTTAGTGAAGTGTGTCCTTCATTTGAACAGTTCTTATTCACCGTCGAAGTGGCCAACGAGCCAAGGGAAGCGAGTAAGTTCAGTAATGAGCAGAACATAATGGTTGGTCACTCAATGCTCACAAGGAAAATTTGGATTGTTTGAGACAGCAACCTTAATGGCAGCATTCACCAAGCGAACTAGATGCTTACTAAAGGAGAGACCTTCAGCATACAAGTATACAATCATGACAAATCAGTGAGCTGTTTAAATTCAAATCATATTGATTCAATTTTTTCCCCATTAGAGGGTAGATTTACTAATTAAAAGTCACGTGATATTTATTTATTTTTTAAACAAGTGACATTTATTTACAATAATACACATATATAATATATTCAATTCAATACATAATTAAAATGACACCATAGATTTTTGTTTAAGAAAATTAGTTAATTGTTAAGATGTTGAAGACTCATCTTCAATCACTCGCTAATTTAATGCATCCTTTAGGTGATCGTGGATCTAATATAACTTATTATCATAGATGTATTCGAGCAATTGATATCCATTGAAAATCTATGACGCAATGTACTAACTAATTCATTCTCACATTATTTGTACTACATAAAATACACTTACAAAAACTCTACAGAAAGAAACACATTACTACCCTTTCAAAAGGGGGAAAATATGACAACTCTCACTAATGAAGAGAGACTTATTTTTTTTTGGGGGGGGGGGATTGCTAAAAGCATGATCATCGAAAATAAGTAAGTAGGCCTACAATAAGCAAAATCATCAATAATAGATCTTTTCAATAACAGAAAGGGTAAGTAAAATTTTTTAGAGAGAAGAAAGAAAATGAAGAAGTAGTTAAGGTTCTAATATCTTTAAAGTGGCTAATATTTGTACCAAATTAATGTTAGTTTTGTTCTTAATTACGGTGAAGCTATATACATTTAGTGATCACATTGAGACTCGTTTATGAGACCTCTAGAGGGAGAAAGGCTATTCTAGAGAGAAATGCTCTTGTTTGTTCTACCCAATGAAACCTCCTGACATTACCCTAGCTCCTTTTTCTGCTAAAGTGCCTCCTCACTTGACTTTTTCCTTTTCTTCCCCTCTTAAGCATTATCCTAGATTGCCTCCTCTCAATCCATTTCTGATTCATCGATTCACGCAGAACTTTTCTTTTTTGGGCCATTGTTCATGCATCCGTTGAGGATTGCTTACAATCATCATCTTTTTCTCCCATACCTTCAATTAGGGTTTAGATCTGGTGAATGGGGGCTTTTGTTTATCTTTCTCCATCATTGTGTTGCGATTAGGATGCAGAGCTCTGCCTTCTCTGTATCCATCCCCTTCCCCTTTTACAGTCCTAAAATTCTGGGGTTTCAACTTCATTGTGGCCTAAGGTTGAGTGGATTGAGTGCACATTTAATGATTTCTTCTACTCTGGACTGGTTGGTACAAGTTCTAGCTTTGATTAATTGTTAGATACTCCGTTTGATTCATTCACAGCATGGTGATTGTAGATCTAATCATGGTTATGATCTACTTTGGAGATTCGGCTCACGTCTCTGCCTGATGACTCAAATTAAGATGATGGTCTTAAGCTCATGTTCTATTTGCGCTTTCGTATGGCTTCTAAGTGTGCATGGTTTTTAGTGTCTAATGGTGAGTCTGCTTTTCAAATCTGATCATTTGTTTTTCAATGATGGTTAATCTTATGTTACTTCTTTTGAAGGTTGTATGTGTTTGCTCTATCTGTGAATGTGTGAGGTCTCACTAGAGGGGCTCAGTGTTTCTTATTGTGTGCAGTAGTGACTCAAAGTGGCTATATAAAGGGAAGGATTCGAGTGAATTGGAATCATCCCCCCTCATTGCTGGGTCATTGTGCTTGTTTCAATCCCAGCTTATGTCTAGTACGTCTTCTGCCTCTCTTTTGTCCATCACTAACTCTGATACTGGTGATACCGATAAGATCAAACAGAACACCACTGTTTGTGATACTTCCAAACCACCATCCCCACCTCCTTTCGGTGAAAGTCGAGGTGACTATAAATGCCATTCGATTAAGAAGGCCGGTTTAACCTATGCCGAGGAAACAAAATTTGGTATGGGATGTCCTCCTAATTCTGTATATACCTCAACTGAACTGAGAGTTGGCTCTGTACTGCCACCATCTCCCCCTCACTCAATTCCTAAGGTAGGTAGTTCCAGTTTACTTGATCTTTTTGGCTAATGAACTGTCTTTCTTTGGCCCCCTTCGCCTCTTCCAACTGAGCATATGGAAGAACTTATAGCACTGTGTTTGTTAGGAAAGGCATAGGGGGACTAGCATTCCTTTTCTGGCTATTATTAATAAAACTAGGGGTGATTGGAAGTTTGTTAGAGGACACATTAGTTATGTTAACCTCGATAATAATTGGATCTCTCTCAAATTTGCTAATGTGAAGGATAAGGAGATGGTCTGGAGAGAAAGGCCCTGGCATGTCAATGGTTTGAACTTTGTTTTATCTCCCTAGCTACCTTTTTTTGATCCTTATTCTACTTGTATTGATTAAGTTGATCAGTGGGTCAGAGTGCCCAGACTGCCATGGGAATTCTAGGAACACGGCACACTTATCGAGTGCTAAAACCTATGGGTAATGTGCCTAGAGTAGACCAAACCACCTTGCTATGCCTTGAAGGTAAATTTACCCAGGTATGCGTGAATATTGATGTCACTGAGCTGTTGTCATGGTCCCTCATTATATCATATCAGGGCAGGTCCATGAAAGTTCCTCTGATTTATGAAGGACTTCATGAGGTTTGTGTCTTGTGTGGTTTTGATTCTCATCAAGTCAAAGCTTGCCCTAATTTACCATCTCAGTCTAAGATTGAAATTGTGGTCAAAAAATTTGGTGAGACAAAAATGAAGTCCTCTGCTAATCCTGGGCCTCTTTCTTCTAGTAAAGAGCCTGTGATTGCTGCAGATCAATGGATCTAAGTTTTTCCTCAAAAGCAATTCAGATCCATGATCTCTTCAAGCTTTGGGAAATAGTCAATTCTCAAACCTCCGGCTCACCCTAAGCTTATAATTATGGAACCTACCTTGCCCACAATGGATAAAGATCTGTCTGATTCTCACTCCATTTGCAAACTCATGCTGCTGATACAATTCTTGAACCATCTTCTACTAATATGATTCTTACTCATCCTCCTCACAATACTAACCATGAAGGTCCAGCTAATAGTGATCTTTTGATTGCTATGGATGAGGATCTGATTGGTGATTCTAATGACAATGATTATGAGGACTCACAAGCTTTGGTTCTGGATGAGGAGGAAATAGCAGACATTTTCCTTAACTTAGACCCTATCCAGGATTTGGATATGTCCACTGAGTCTTGTAAAAGGCGTCTGGTTGAAGAGGTAGATGAGGGTCTCTAGGGCTAGCAACTAATATGTTTTATCATGTGTGAAATGTTTGCCACAAGGGGATCTACTCTAGGTTGGAATAAGTCTTTAGAGCATAGTTTGAATCATCTTTATGTGCTGATTGTATTGCCTTTTGCTCCTTTTTATTGCTCTAGACAGTCTCTCTCCTGTTTCTTTTGGTTTATCAATGGGTCATGTAGGGTCTACAGGCTTATGGTATCAAGGGGTTGTATTATATGGTTCTGTAATATACATATGAAATTCTTATGGGATTGTTAGAGTATTTTATTTGTACTATCTTTTGCCACCCCTCTAAGGCCTATCCACTAATGCATGGTGGAGCATTTAAGGTTTTGAGGTGTCCTTGCTATTTATTTTGGTTGAGTAAATAGGAGTTGTGGCTTCCTTGGAGAGCTTTAGTGTTCATCCTCCCTTGCGGACATGGATTATTCTCTCATACAATCAAGTCACACCTATTAACAGGGCCATTAGTCAATGATATGTATAGCAACTACCTGCACAGTTAAACAGCTGAGACCTGACCCTTTTCTTTGTACAGTGTTATCCTTTAATGTAGTTTCCCTTTTAGCTAACAATCATGCTTGGTATAGGGACTGTCTGGAGCTGTGAATGTGTTTATGAATGTTATTGGTCGATTTTAATGATGCTATCAAAAGATTATAATGGTATATGTTTAGGGTTATATCATTATAGTGGTCACAAGGAGTTGTCTTCACTACTGGTAAAATATTTGTTTTTTTATTATAAATAGTGCACATAGTGCTGGAAACACCATGATTATTCACAGTTGTTTAATTTTGATATTTGTAACGCTCTCAAATTGCTAATTACTAGATTCATAGATAATTGCAATAGAACACTTAATGATGGAAGGTGCTACCGCCATCCTGATAAGGACAAGGCTCACTGAAACCATTCAATCTTACAACTCATGTTCACAATATCTATTAAACTGAAACACTCCAAGACCAAAGTCCATAATAGTTCTCAGTACAATTGATTTAATCATACCATATGCTAGCTCGCACTCCACACTTTATAAGTATATTGAATATAGACTGAACTTAACCCTAAGGTCAATCCCAACATTCATGCTATGCTGAATCCACTGTGAGCATCTAATGACCTCCAAAAGGCCTTGCTAAATAGAGAAATATGTGATACTTCATCACCTAAAATGGAAAACATGAAAATAATTCGAAAATGTGAGTTAAAAATCAGTACATGTATTCCTGTATTATAAAATGAGCATAGAAACACTGTTGATGGGTACCCGCTTTTGCAATTCATTTAGATCGCAGTAACAATGAAAATGAAAGTAAAATGAAACTGAATTGTTCATCATTGTCTGGATGTGAACTTCTTACAATGATATGATCTATACATAGGTATACACCTGCCAATCTGATCAAGAGTTGGCTTGAAGCCACAAGGGTAAATGATGGGCTGCCGCCCTATAGATGATAATTGACGGAGTCACAAGTTAAATGACAAATCACTGTATAAACTAATTCATTGATAAACTCCTAAGAGTTGTAACTTGATAAACATATTCTTCTTTCTGAAGATACAGACAATGGACGTACCTTGAATCTTTAAAAACGTCATCTGACTTAATATAAGTCAGCTATTTCATAAATGTCATCTGACTTGATAAATATGTTCTGACTTGATAACCCTCATGCATAACGGGGAATGATACTAGGCCTCGACTCTGTTTCTTACATGTCATTGTAGGTATGTGTAGTCAGTAAATGATTCTTGCTCACATAATTGAGTAAGTAAAAGTATGTGTAATAGAAATTGAGTAATTAAATGGTATACATAACTTCGATATTTCAATATAACTTCAAAACTAAATTGATAAAAGTAATTAAATCCGATATAAAGTAAATGAAAGTAAAATAGACCACAATGAGCTAAATGAGATTACAAAGGAAAAGGCCTTGATGGTGACAAATGGGAGAGTGGTTTTGGCATTTTCTGAAATAGGTTGCTGATATGGGTTCAAGGCTCGTTGATGTATAGCTTGGTTCTAGATAACAGCGACTACACTAGATTGACTTGATAAATACATTTGATACATTTTGAATTGAGTAAGTAATGGTGGTTTGAGGTCAAGAGAGATATATCTTGATTCAAAGTAGCATAAACTACAATAACTTAGTCTGATAAATATGATTTCTGAGTCAAAAATTCTCCCCACTTTTCATATTTCATTCATAACTCCATTACATATAGAATTCCATCTCAATGAGTCACTGAACTCAATAGAAGTTATTAAGCTCACTAAACTTGGTATTTTCTTTGAAAAATCCATAATTAATTCAAAGCTCATAAGCAAGCTCTCAAATTGTATACTTATCTTCTTATTTCTCATTAATCAAGCTAAAAGCTCCATGAAAGTCTATGAATATTCATTTCCTCCTTAAATGACCTTACGTAGCCCAAAATACACAAAATGTGTGCATGATCAATCTTACTCAATCTTTATTAGTGCTCTTTACACAATTACTCAAAATGCTTCCAAAAATTACCAAACTCAAAATACTCAACCCAAATTCTTGAAATCTTATGAGAAATTCAAAAATAATATGGACAATCTATAGTGCAATTTTTAGCATTTTCCTCCAAGTATACACTGCGCAAAAATTGCAATAACAACCCAATTTGCACCAAAGCAGGTCAGTTCACTTCAAAATTTCTAACTTTCACCCTTGACCTCAAATAGAGACCTAAAACCCCAATATAGAAAGAACAAGAAGTTGTGAAAAACTTTCATTTACAACACAGAACATGATTCCTACAATAGAGTTTCCAAAATAGAGCTAGAACACAAGTGTGTTGGTTTTGATTGAACCTGTGCAGTTCTAGCAAAATAGTCATAACTTTGTCACAGAATTCAAATTAAGGTCATTCAAAATCCATTTGAAAGATAACTCATTGATCTAGCTTTCCACCAAAATTTATAATTTTTTGAAAGCAACGCATTACTAGTTTTTCTCAGAAAGGACCCCTGTTTTCGGCCTTCATAGCTTTGCTACCTACTTTGTTATCCTCCTTGTTCACATAATTACCCTCTAAAATCACTTGTTGAAATTACCAAACTATGGGATGACTCTCAACACCACTTTAGATAGCCATAATCCATAATTTACTTCATGATCACCCAATATTCATTTTCAATCCAATAACATCTCCAACATCATAAATCACCTTATGTGATCCAAATGAACATATTTAACAGAAAAACTCACTTAAATCAAGCATGATCATGAAAACCCTAATTCTTGCTTATTCAAGTGAACATCTAAATAACCATAGTTGGCTTCAAAATAATCATCTAACATCATATTTTTCATAATTTATAACACAAATCACAACAAGATACAAAAACAAGCTCAAACTCATACTTGCTTAATTTCAAGTGACTTGACCATGTTCTTGATCAAATACCCATAACTCCAAACATCTCAAAACTCAATAAAAATTGCATAATAACTATCAATTTGATCATCCAAAGATAGCCCATGATAAAACAACCATAAAACTTAAGATAGAACAAGTTAGAGTTTTGGGTATATCTTACTTTAGGCTTGAATTAAAGGCAAGAAGGGGCTATTTTGAGTGATCTTGGTAGTTGTACATGATAGCTGGTAGCAAGGGGAAGTCGGGGTAGCCAGGAGGTGGCTAGAAAAGTAGACGGAAACCGCCAAAAATGGCAGCACAAGGGGCAGAACGTGAGGAAGAGAGAGAAAATGGAGAGTTGGATTTTGTCATTTTTGCAAAATTTTTGTGTGTAAAAATTGTCAATTAATAGCTACATGTGGCTGGAAATTTTCCACCCAAAAAGTAGCTTTTTGCTAATTAAAATTAGTTGCTAAAATGAGCAATTAGTGAAATAACAAAGTTAGCAAGGTTTTGGGCTTTTGCTTTGGGCCCAACAAGCTGAGGTCAGGCTTGAAAAATTATTTGAAGTGTTGGAAAAATTTTGTATTGCTCAGGATTAAAGTTTACCGAAGGTAAAAAAATGATTAGTCACAAAATTATACTCACCGAGGCCTAATATCGATTCCCCGATATTTAATCAATTAACAAAATTTGAATTAACAATCAATGAAACTTGAATTATAAAGTGGGATTCAAAATGAAATATCTTCCAATCGGGATGATCAAATACAATAAAAGTAGGTGGAAAATTTAAATAACATAATGGAATTCATTAGATAAATAAATTGGATGTAATTGAATTAATAAACATGATTTTGTTAAATAAATAACCATGACCAATTAAATAAATAACCATGATTAATTAAAATAAACATGATTTAAATAAATAAATATGATTTAGGATCGGACTATTATAGTCTTCCTCCCTTAAAGAGTTTTATCCTCAAAACTTATGAAGCTTATTCATGTATGCTAAGCTGCCTCAAATATCGATAGTTGGTTTTCATTGTTTCCCTCCAAAGAGGTATGATTAGCCCAAAGTGTATAGCTACTTAATCCTGCGATCGAATATCTAGATCCTCAGTGACTTCACTGGCTCAATTGCTTTGGTTCAAAATTGATATTCTCTTCAAAAGAAAAACTTGTTACTGCAAAGGAGGTACTCTACTCTACTAACTCATAAGGCCCAATGCAACGAGGACTCAATTATTTCTGATATCCAGTCTCCTGACACCTTTGACTAGATAAGCCCTTTAGAATACTTTATATCTCATCTGAACTTTGATTGTCTCCTTCTTTGGTCAATATGATCATATGATTCTTGTGTAGTCCTTATGTTACCTTAGCATGTACTTGAACTGTCTTATTATTCTCGGTACTTCTTCTAACTTACTTTAATACCGCTAGATATTGTTTGAGATTGTGCCCTTATCAAAATATCCTCCTTTGATGTTCTTAATACATCACATGATCTTCCCTCATCAGACTAGTCTAAGATCTGCTCTAAGTCCGCGTTAAACATTAGAATAAACATGGTCAGAGATAAAAATGATGGAATTGATAGTCAAGTGAGTCATTAGGAACAAAAGAAATAAACAATGAGACTAAAAAAGATTTATAAAGGAGGGATTAACATGGGGTGAATAGAATAAAGATAACGATAAGTGTATGATAAATTGTGAAATATAATGGCACAAGAATTGTGGTTTATAAATATGGATCATAAAGGGTCCTATAAATAATTAATGAAGGAGAAAGATGGCCCGGTTATACTCGAATTTAACTGATGAATTGAAAATAAGATGACTAGCAACTAAGCTTCAACTAGGAGACTTTATAGCTACAAGCAACAAGATAAGTGCAATAAATAGATGAGACAAGCAATGTGTAATGGATAGATAAATGGATTAGATAGCAAAGTGCAATTGATAGAAAAATAGATTGGATAAGCAAAGTACCAAAGGACAGATAAATAGATTGAGCAAGCTACAATAGGGACATGCCTTTACTCATACGAAGCCAATTCGAGTACAACAATAAGATTAAATAGAGAAAGTAAAAGTTTATTTATCAGAATGTAAGATATATGTATAGGAGTTGAAGTTCAAAATAAAGAGAATAAGGGGATTATAACATTCGCAATCATCCACATCAATGAGAGTTGAATTACATTATGAATTCAGAACAAGTTATACGAGCTTATCATTATAAATAAATGAGATGTAAGGTAGATGCGGGAATCGGCTCTCAGCGAAATGAACTACAACTCATGATCATGAAATAAAGATGGTGAAGGTCAAGAGCACTAGAGTGTTGACAACCATATAATTAAGGTCGAACAAAAATGCATTGCACATCTAACAATGGGTTTGCAAAGACATGGAAGATCATACTAAGAGGAAATATCGGGTTGAAATGCAAGGGAGATTAAACAATATTGGATAGTATCAAGTTTTGAAGAATAGACAAACAAACAATTCCAAGAATTACTATAAAAGGGCATTCTTGCAAAAAATAAACTGTGGTTGCATGGTTTAGGTGTGATATTCGGACCTCAAATCATTCCTGGAAAAGACGTCTGTTGTTGGCAGTTAATCTCATAAATCATTTATTCAAAGTATAGCGCACTTGTTTTTGGTGGTGATCTTGTTCAACTCTCTGCACGCAGTGCACAACCATGAGGTTCTGCCTTCCTTCTTCACACATATAAAATTAGGGTTTCCCACGGTGACACACTTGGTTAACTAACTCCCTTCTGTAACAACTCATCTTACTAAATCTTTAGTCCTTTGAACTCTACTGGAGATCATACGATAGGGGCTCTGAAAACCGATTGAGCACCTAAAACTAGGTTGATCTGAAAATCAATGTTTCTTGGGGGAAAACAGTCTGAAAAGTCCTTAGATGAAACATTTCTAAATTCACAAACTATAATTATGGATATATATACACCGAGTGTGGTTGGCATACCACTAATATTCAATGCATTACTGACATGATAACTCACTTGCTTGCATAGTATAGTTAGAGTGAAAATAGGGTTTTTCTTCCTTCGATCTTGTTAGGCGATAATTTGCCGTATTTTACGTGCCCCTTTTACCTAATTTTAGCTCATATAATAATATAATATTTAGAGGTTTTACTTGTTTTATTTGTTTTTGTAGGTAATAAATCTCAAATCGAGCAAACGTCGTGAAAAGGAGTAAAGACGGATAAAAAAGAGCAAAAACAGACAAGAAGGGACGATGGTGGTGTCAAACCACCATGGCAGAAATGTGGCATGGTGGGGCCGTGCCACGTGGCACAGTCGTGCCACGTGGCACAGTCGTGCCACCCTGGTACGGTGGGGCCGTGCCACATGGCATGGTCGTGCCCCCCTTCCATTTACTCAGTCGTGCGATTTCCTATTTAATGCCCCTTCAGCCATTTTGTTTGAGGGGTTGCTCAGGGTTCTCTCTGGCGATTTTTAGGCTAGGTTTTAGGTTAGTTTGTCGAATAAAAACCTCAATAGGAGGATTAGATTAAGAAGTTGTAGATTGTATTTTGGATTTGAAGCTTTGGATTTCAAGTTCATTCCATTAATCAAGCATAAGTTCTCTTCTCTCTCTCTTTCATATCTTGTTCTTGTTTAGGTTTTGCTAGTTTAATTTTTGTATTGGATTTGTTTAGCTTAGATGTTTTGTTTTCATTATTAATCCATGTTTAGTTAGATTGATTAGATTGTATTAGTTTCTTTCCCCCTCTTGTTCATGTTTGCCTTCTTCTTTGCTAGTTTAGGTTTAGTTTGGGTTTTTGTATTTTGTTGATGATAGTTGTTAATTTTGGTTGGTTTGGATTGTGGCTAGCACTTGATGGCTAATTAACCTTATTAAGGCCCCAACCCTACCTTGTTTATACTTAGAATTTAGAGTTTCTTTCACGCCCGTTAGGTATTCGATGAAATGCTTGAAAGAACTTTCATCCGTATTTTGGGGCAATTGACTTATGCTGAGAGGTGAGGTCGATTGTTTAGTGTGGGTAGAGAGAATAGTTGGGATTGCGACATAGAAATAGTCTCGTTGCTAGCTAGGTCAAGGGTTGTCAACCTAGTAGTTTAGTTGAACTAATCCCATAAAAGTATGTGGTTAGAGCAACTAGATTAGCCTATTGACCCTTGAGAGAGGGCTTAGATGGCCTCAACGATGCAACCGATCAACTCTGAATGCTAGCATAGATAGAGAAGGTTTGGGCTTGACTTGATTACTTGGTTTATCTTAGGTCTAATCATAGTCCTTTTGCTTTTAGTAGTTTAGTTCTATTTTCTATCCCCTTTGATTTTGTCTAACTCGAGATACTTTAGTTAGTTCTGATAGTTAGAAATGCAACTCCCTACGGATGATACTCCAAGTACTCAACGATGCACCTCACACTTGGGGTTTATAAATATTAAAACTTTTCCCTAATAGGTCCATAGAAACACACGTCTAATCCTTCCTCATTTCTCAAGCTAACCTTAAGATCTTTGCCAGCCATCTTCTATAAGTGCACAATCAGTCATCCCCATAATGATAACAAGGTATGCCAATCAAACTGGATTGAATGCCAAATGAATATGCTTCCAGCAATACTAATAGAGGCATGTTTATAAAAGATAACACGTTTAACTACTTACTGGTCTCAGTAAATTTAAAAGACAGGGGAACGATCTAAAATGTAAAGAGATGTAACCACAACATGAACTTTTGCAAAGATATTTCTTCATTGGTGATAAAGGACCGGCATCTAAGCTAAATGAATGAAAAGACAAAGATTCGTAATGAACGATGTAAGGCATATAAATGACCTACATGTACAAAACATGCAATTTATTCATGATAGCCATGATAGTAAAGTAAATGAACGATGTTATGAAGTTAAGAGGGAGTATCAAGTACTGAAGCTGAACAAACCTAACAGATTACCAAAGAGGCATTTCAAAAGTCATACGGTACCTGTATATGAGTAAATTGATAAAGATAAGGGTCAACACCATCAGAAGAAAAATTTTATTCATCTGGTATTTGAAAGGCCAATACGTCATGATGAAGGAGTCAGTCTTATGACTGAACATGATAGCATCCATTAATAACGTATTCTACAGCAAATAGAAGTTTTGGGTAGGCATATAAACTTCGAAACTACTGGTACATGGAAGTAGCACAAATCGTTGTTTATCATCAATACGATAGGTTGTACTAGTAAAGAAACGATTACCAAAACAACTTGAGTAACGATATGCAGTCACGACCATAGAGTAGTATGCCAACATAACATTATAGTGCTATAGAGACACAAACAATATGGATTCATTTAATTGTTGAAAGGGCGCTCAATGATTCGGTCTGAAGCAACCAAAGGCTTTGCAAGCAATAAATGAATAGTGGCCAAATAGAAGCAAGGAATTAAAGTAGGTGAAGTAAAAATATGAACATAGTGATGGCTGAACTGTAAGTAGAGTGGGTCAAATATGTTTAAAAAGAACTGCAAATCGCACAGTAACGCATATCGGGGGTCATTATGGGCTCCATTATGGAAACAGTGAATTAAACGATTATGATTGTGAGGGTTTGAGTCGCCTATAAGAAAGGTTACTCAGATATATTTAAAGGACTCCCTACAGACCACATATGAGATTTTTTTTCATAAACACTCCATTACAAATCAAGAGAGTGTTAGTGACAAAGAAATGATGCCTCTGAACAATTCAAGGTAACTAGGGCAGAAATAAGTCAATGATAGGAAGTAATAGGAACATTGATGAGGTAAGCTCCTAATGTTAAGAATGGCAGCTTAATCTTACTCGTACCACCGACATAATGCCAAGTAGCACATCATAAGCTACTAACTGTTATCATCAGATATAAGCACTCATTGTAACATTTATCTCATACTGGTTCACCTCAAAGATATTACCCCACAAAGCATTTCCTCATCTAGAGGTTTATATCTAACTTAACACTGTATTAATCTCTTAAGAAGTTGCAAATGGCATCCCCACATTGGGTTTCAACCATCACTATACCCAAGGTCAGGTATATTAACACACCTCAATAAAACTCTTAAATCTTGGGGTAAAACGGACAGAGTTCCGCCTAAAAACTGACTAAAATCCGGCTTATAGCCTTACAATAGATACCTAAAATGGAGATAAACACTTCAATAGCTCGACGACCACACGCCAGAGTTCATAACTCAACGGGTCACACACCCGGAGTGTACGATTGCAAAAATTTAAACAAATGAGAGAAATGAAACATACAAGATAACTTCCAGATAAATGAGAGCATGCCTCACTAAATGGTGACCCAAATGGTTCCATACTCTACTTTGCTAATACTTGAATCTCAGGATATTACGAAATGATTGAGTCACCCAAATGGAACTGGTTCCTCCATGTATGCCCATACATATAAACTTATAGTCCATAGCTCACTTAACTGGTCCAACATAACTCATACACACGTTGATAGCTAAGTCATAAACACTTAATAGCTCACAGTGGCTCTTAAAACCTTAGCTCTTATACCAAATCTATAACGCCCCCAAATTGCTAATTGCTAGATTCATAGATAACCGCAACATAAGATTTAATGATGGAAGGGGCTACCGCCGTCTTGATAAGGACAAGACTCACTGAAACCATTCAATCTTGCAACTCATGTTTACAATATCTATTAAACTGAAACACTTCAAGACCAAAGTCCATAATAGTTCTCAATACACTCAACTTAATCATATCATGTGCTAACTCGCACTTCGCACTACACAAGTATATTGAATATAGACTGAACTTGACCCTGAGGTCGATTCCAACATTCATGCTATGCTAAATCCACTGTGAGCATCTGATGACTTCCAAAGGGGCTTGCTAAATGGAGAAACATGTGATACTTCATCACCTAAAATTGAAAATATGAAAACAAGTCGAAAATGTGAGCCAAAACTCAGTACATGCATTCACCACAAGAGAATCGAGTTTTAGTGGCACCTTATTTTGCTACAATATGTTAAAATTTTGCCAGAATAACCTTTGTGGCAATTTGAGAAATTGCCACAAGGTTGCCACAAATACTGCATTACAAAAGGTATTTGTGGCACATTTCAATTTGCCACAAAATGTATAGCTTTTGTGGCAAAATTTAATTTGCCACAAGTACCGATTTGCCACAATAGCTCATGACTTGTAGCAAGTCTAACATTGCCACAAAATTAGATTTGCTACAAAAGCTTTATGTTTATAGAAATATAATTTGCTGTAGAATTATAATTTGACTGTAAATTTAAATCTTTTTTTGTAGCAATTCACATTTATCACAAGATATATAATTTTTGTCCTAGGTAATTAAAATTTTAATTTTAATTTTATTATAATTGAATTTTATATTTAATTCAATATTATAGTATACGTTGTAAGAAATTAATATTTATAACTGCTAATTGACTTAAAAATTCTACATCGACGTACTTAATGATAAAATAAACAAAAAATAAGGAATAGTTGAAAATGAAATTGCATTTTATATATGTGGAATTCATGCACTAAGTAACATAGCAATTGTACTTTCAACATACAACCCAAATAATGAAGAAAATTCAACAAAATAATTATATTGCACTAGCTAAGAAAGGGAAGGAGGGAAGAGATGAAGCCCTCATGATCAGCATCTTATATTCTGCACTCCTTCATGCTTGTCCGTAATTGAATGATGAAATAGATATCTACAACAAAGAAAGGAAAGTTTTAACAAAGCTGTAATTGCTATCATCAAGATACAAAAATGATTACGTTGAATTTTTTTCATAAACTTCAAAACAACCAACAGAGTAGTTTTCGGTGTTTGTGGTTGTGATTGATGACTGATATGTGGTGGTTGTCGTGCATACAGCCTGTGTAACAGTCACAGGAGCATGCAAATCAACTATACCCATTGTAGCAACATCCACGACATCTACAGCAGCATGGACAAAAGCTACAGCAGGTGCTGCATATGGGAACCAGTAGACCCCAATAAAGACAGCAAGTGAGACTAAAGGCAGCAAACGGAATCGGCAAAATGGTATAAAGAAGATAGAACCCATCCTTAAGTTATTTAAGTTACAATAAAGCATACCTGTATGGATGCTCAAGCAATCTTGGCATCTTCTGGGGAAAGTTCTCCTATCTAACATCTTTTAGTTTTCGATCATGTTAATGCTGACGCATGACCATACTGTTGGTGTCTCCTATCGATATGGTAAAAGTGAATAGCCTTAGGAAGCATAAATTATCACTTACAGAGCTTCACAATGGAATGAGGTGGTTTACTCAAGGAATAACAGGACTTTCTCTTTCCAATGCGAATTGGGTTTGAACCTATGTTCAGTCTGTATTCCGTTTAGTAAAGCTATTGAATCCCTTGAGCATATCATATTTATAGACAAGAAGTTGTGCTTGCTCACAATGTAACTGTAGAATATGAAGATTAGTGTATTCTTATTTGTAAAGTATTGTTCAATTGTGTGCCATTCATTTTGTAGGCATTAGGGAGATACAACTACAAATTCTCATCCATACAATTTCACTATAGAATTTCACTATTAATCAATCACACTGCGCAAACCAAGATAAGTCTAAGTATCTCATCGATAACATAACAAGTTTCATAGCACATAATACCCAAAGCAAAGAGTTGGATAATTCACCATTAAAAGAACCCCACCAAACTCAAAATAATACTAGTGCTGAAGCAGAAAACCAAAATTCAAATCAAGACAAAACTGATGGATGAAAGTCATATGAAATTGAGCAAGGATGTCAATACCAACTCGCCTATTTAGTATAAAAGAACCTTGAGAATTCAGACCCAATTTTAGACATAAAACATGGACCATGACCAAATGTAAGGTCTTTTGCCTTTAGAGAATATAAGCAAGCCGGCGTACCTGAGATACTAAATATGACATTCAGCTTACAACCCTTGTTCGTCAAATAGGTATCTACATGAGGGTCAAATGGAGTAATGGTGGCATACGTTTGTATACTGCATATCTAGAGTAAAAGAAAATTCTCCAACTAATTTGTTATTCTGCATAATATCTGCTAAAAAATTAAACACAAAAACTAACAATCAAAGAACTATCAAAGTGAGATATGAACGAAGATGAATCATGAGTGTTCACTCACCCAATCACACGGAACCACTTCATTCTACCCACCTCCTAAGCGTATTAGCCTGGTTTTCACCAATTTAATGCAGATTAGAAGCAATATCAAATAAACAATGAAATCAAGCCGTTGCTCACAATTAATTACGATTCAAGTCCAAAACTTCAAAATTTGTCTTGAGTGAGTAAAAGTATACATAGTATCAAAACCCTAGGTAAATTGACAATGGTGAAGTCACACGAATTTGAAAGATTTAACCAATCACAGTCGACAATCATAATCAGCAAAACTAAATGGCCATATTAGAAAGAACTCACCAAAATCCATGAGCCGCATCATCTAGGTCAAGTACTGCATGAGCAGTGCAGTGGTGGTGAAGGCTCGGCCGCGCCACTGGAGGTAGTAGACTGGCTTATCTCGTCCGCGCTCCTAAATTCTACAGACGAGGAGTGGATCTCCAGCAGCATGTGTGAGGGCATCTTTGACGACGAGAGTCGTGCTTAGCCGTCGGCAATGAAATGCAGAGGCAAAGAAAACCTTTAGAAATATAAGTATATTTGACCAAGGAAGATGTATATGGTTGATAAATTTTATCATTGCTTTCCTATGATTTATAAAAATTTAATTTAAATTTGAAAAGAAAGTGGAGTGGAAAACGGAAATTTTCCTCTATAATACCTTCGCCTAGTAAATTTTAAACTCAATTTGTGGCAATTTTATTTAATTGCCACAATAGTTCTTTAATTTGCGGCAACATTTTATTTTGCTACAGGTTCTTAAATATTTTATATTTATGTGGCAAGTTTTAATTTGCCACAAATAAATTGCTATAAAAAATGACTTTTGTTGTAGTGATTCCTGTATCATAAAATGGGCATACAAACACTATTGATGGGTACCCGCTTTGCAATTCATTTAATTCGTCATAAAATGAAAGTGAAAGTAATATAAAACTGAATGGCTCATTATTATTTGGATGTGAACTCCTTGCGATGATATGATCTATACACAGGTGTACACCTACCAATCCGATTAAAAATTGGCAAGAAATCTCGCTTGAGTAAATGATGGCTGATGCCCTATAGATGATAACTGATGGAGTCACAAGTTAAGTGGCAAATCATTATATTAGCTGATTCATTGATAAACTCATTAAGAGTTATAATTTGATAAACTGTTATGCTTTCTGAAGATACAGGCAATGAACGCATCTTAAGTTTTTAAAAATGTCATCCGACTTAATACAAGTCAGCTGCTTCATAAATGTCATCTGATGTGATAAATATGTTCTGACTTGATAACACTTATACATAACGGGAAATGATAACTAGGCGTCGACTCTGTTTCTTGCATGTCATTGTAGATATGTGTAGTCAGTAAATGATCCTTGCTCACATAATTGAGTAAGTAAAAATATGTGTAATAGAAATTGAATAATTAAATGGTATACATAACTTGGGTATTTTAATATAACTTCAAAACTGAATTGATGAAAGTAATTAAATCCGATATAAAGTGAATGAAAGTAAAATAGACCACAATGAGCTAAATGAGATTGCAAAGGAAAAGGCCTTGATGGTAACAAATGGGTTGCTGACACGGGTTCAAGACTCGCTGATATATAGCTTGGTTCGAGATAACAGTAAGTACACTAGATTGACTTGATAAATATATTTGATATATTCTGAATTGAGTAAGTAATAGATGTTTGAGGTTAAGAGAGATATATCTTGCTTCAAAGTAGCATAAATTACAATAACTTAGTCTAATAAATATGATTTCTGAGTCAAAAAATTTTCCCCACTTCCCATATTTCATTCACAAATTCATTAGATATAGAATTCCATCTCAATGAGTTATTGAACTCAATAGAAGCTATTAAGCTCACTAAACTTGGTATATTCTTTGAAAAATCCATAATTGATTTAAAACTCATAAACAAGCTTCCAAATTGTATACTTCTTCTTCTTTCTCATTAATCAAGTTAAAAGCTCCATAAAAGTTCATGAATATTCATTTCCTCCTTAAATGACCCTACTTAGCGCAAAATACGCAAAATGAGTGCAAGATTAATCTCACTCAACTTTATTATTGCTCTTTACATAATTACTTAAAATACTTCCAAAAATCACCAAACTCAAAATACTCAACCAAAATTCTTGAAATCCTATGAGAAATTCAAAAATAATATGGACAATCTATAGTACAATTTTAAGAATTTTCCTCCAAGTATATGCTGCACAGAAATTACAATAAGAGCCCAATTTGCACGAAAGCAGGTCAGTTCACTTCAAAAATTGATAACCTTCACCCTTTACCTCAAATGGAGACCTATGCCCCAATATGGAAAGAATAAGAAGTCCTAAAAAATTTTCATTTACAACACAAAATATGATTCCCACAATAGAGTTTCCAAAATGGGGGTAGAACACAAGTATGTCGGTTTTGATTGAACCTGTGCAGTTCTAGCAAAATAGCCATAACTTTGTCCACAGAACTCGGATTGAGGTCATTCAAAAGCCATTTGAAAGACAACTCATTGATCTAGCTTTCCACCTAAATTTTTAATTTTTTTGACAAGTCACAGATTACTAACAGACCCCTGATTTCGGCCTTCACAGCTTTGCCACCTACTTTATTATCCTCCTTGTTCACATAATTACCCTCTAAAATCACTTGTTGAAATTTCCAACCCCTGGGATGACCCTCAACATCACTTTAGACAGCCATAATTCATAAGTTTTACTTCATAATCATCTAAGATTCATTTTCAATCCAATAACATATCCAACATCATAAATCACCTCATGTGATCCAAATGAACATACTTAACACAAAAACTCACTTAAATCAAGCATGATCATGAAAACCCTAATTCTTTCTCATTCAAGTGAACATATGAATAACCATAATTGACTTCAAAATGATAATCGAACATCATATTTTTCATGATTTATAACGCAAATCACAAAAGACACAAAAACAAGCTCAAACTCACACTTGCTTAATTTCAAGTCACTTGATCATGTTCTTAATCAAATACCTATAACTCCAAACGTGTCCAAACTCAATAAAAATTACATAATAACTATTAATTTGATCATCCAAACATAGCCCATAAATGAAACAACCATAAAACTCAAGATAGAACAAGTTAGGGTTTTGAGTATATCTCACTTTAGGCTTGAATTAGAGACAAGAGGGGGCTGTTTTGAGCAATCTTGGTGGTTGGACATGGTACCTGGCAGTAAGGAAAAGTCGGGGCATCAGGGAGGTGGCTGAAAAATAGTCAAAAATCGCCAAAAACGGCGGCACAAGGTGCAGTAGCTGCTGCCCCTGTTCTCTGCCAAGAGGGACAAGAAGAAGACAGAGAAAATAGAGAGTTGGGCTTTGTTATTTTTACTGAATTTTTGTGTGTAAAAATTTTCAATTAGTAGCTACATGTGGCTAGAAATTTTCAACCCAAGAAGTACCTTTTTGCTAATTAAAATTAGGTGCTAAAATGAGCAATTAGTGAAATAATAAAGTTAGCAAGGTTTTAGACTTTTGTTTTGGGCCCAACAAGCTAAGGTTGGATTTGAAAAATTATTTTAAGTGTTCAAAAAATTTTGTATTGCTCGAGATTAAAGTTTACCGAATGTAAGAAAATAATTAGTTACTAAATTATACTCACCGAGGCTTAATATCGATTCACCTGATATTTAATCAATCAATGAAACTTGAATCGTAAAGTGGGACCCAAAATAAAATATCTCACAACCGGGATGATTAAATACGAAAAATGAAGGTGAAAAATTTAAATAACATAATGGAATTCGTTGGATAAATAAGTTGGGCGTAATTAAATTAATAAACATGATTTGGTTAAATAAATAACCATGACTAATTAAATAAGTAACCATAATTTATTAAAATAAACATGATTTAAATAAATAAATATGGTTTAGAGTTGGGCTATTATAGCCTTTCCCCCTTAAAGACTTTCGTCCTTGAAACTTATGAAGCTTATTCATGTATGCAAAGCTGTCTCAAATATCGATACTTGCTTTTTATTGCTTCTCTCCAAAGAGGTATGATTAGCCCAAAGTGCATAACTGTTTAATCCTGCAATCGGGTATCTAGATCCTCAGTGACTTCACTGGCTCGATTACTTTGGTTCAAAATTCATATTCTCTTTAAAAGAGCAACTTGTTACTGCAAAGAAAGTACTCTACTCTACTGACTCATAAAGCCCAACGTAACGAGGGCCTAATTATGTTTGATATCCAGTCTCCTGACACCTTTGATTAAATAAGCTCTTTGGAATGCTTTATATCTCATCTGAACTTTGATTGTCTCCTTCTTTGGTCAATATGATCATATGATTCTTGTGTAGTCCTTGTGTCACCTTAGCATATACTTGAACTGTCTCATTATTCTCGATACTTCTTCTAACTTGCTCTAATACCGTTAGATATTGTTTGAGATTTTGCCCTTATCAAAATATCCTCATCTCATTTTCTTAATGCATCACATTATATTCCCTCATCAGACTAGCCTAAGATCTGCTCTAAGTCCGAATTAAACACTAAAATAAACATGGTCAGAGATAAAAATGATGGAATTGGTAGTCAAGTGAGTCATTAGGAACAAAAGAAATAAACAGTGAAACTAGAAAAGATTTATAAAAGAGGGATTAAGATGGGGTGGTTGGAATAAAGATAACCATAAGTGTATCATGAATTATGAAATATAATGGCACAAGAATTATGGTTTATAAATATGGATCATAAAGGGTCCAATAAATAATTAATCAAGGAGAAAGATGGCCCAGCGATACTCGGGTTTAACTGATGAATTGGAAACAAGATGACTAGCAACTGAGCTTCAACTAAATGGCTTTATAGCCTCAAGCAACAAGATAAGTGCAATAAATAGATGGGATAAGGAATGTGTCATGGATAGATAAATGGATTGGATAGCGAAGTGCAATTGATATAAAAATAGATTGGATAAGCAAAGTGCCAATGGATAGATGAATAGATTGAGCAAGCTACAACAGGAACATGCCTTTACTCATATGAAGCCAATTCGAGTACAACAATAAGATTGAATAGAGAATGCAAAAGTTTATTTATTAGAATGTAAGATATATGTGTGGGAGTTAAAGTTCAAAATAAAGAGAGCAAGGGGATTATGACATTCGCAATCACCCACACCAATGAGAGTTGAATTACATTATGAATTCAGAACAAATTATACGAGCTTATCATTATGAATAAATGATATGCAAGGTAGATGTGTGAATCGGCTCTCAGCGAAATGAACTTCAACTCACGAACATGAAATAAAGATAGTGAAGGTCAAGAGCATTGGAGTATTGACAACTGTATAAGGTCGAACAAAAATGCATTGCACATCTAACAATGGCTTTGCAAAGACATGGAAGATCACACTAATAGGAAATATTAGGTTGAAATGCAAGAGAGATTAAACAATATTAGATAGTATCAAGTTTTGAAGAATAGATAGGCAAACAATTCTAAGAATTACTATAAAAAGGCATTCTTGTAAAAAACAAAATGTGGTTGCATAGTTTAGGTGTGATATCCGGACCTCAAATCATTCCTGAAAAAGACGTATATTGTTGGCAGTTAATCCCATAAATCATTTATTTAAGGTATAGGGCACTTGTTTTTGATAGTGATCAACTTTCTACATGCGGTACACAACCACAAGGTTTTGCATTCCTTCTTCACACATATAAAATTAGGGTTTCCTACGGTGACACACTTGGTCAAATAACTCCCTTATATAATAACTCATCTTACTAAATCTTTAGTTTTTTGAACTCTGTTGGGGGCCATATGATAGGGGCTCTGAAAATAGATTGAGCACCCAGAACTAGGTTGATCTGAAAATCAATTTTTCTTGGGGGAAAACAGTCCTAAAAATCCTCAAATGAAACATCTCTAAATTTACAAACTGTGATTATGGATATATATACACCGAGTGTGGTTGGCATATTACTAATATTCAATGCATTACTGACACAATAACTCACTTGCTTGTACAGTGTAGTTAGGGTAAAAATAGGGTTTTTCTTCCCTCAGTCCATGGAAACACAGGTCTAGTCTTTCCTCATTTCTCAAGCTAACCTTAAGATCTTTACAAGCTATCTTCTATAAGTATAGAATCACTCATCCCTATAATGATAACGAGGTATGCCAATCAAACTGGATTGAATGCTCAATGAATATGGTTCCAGCAATACTAATAGAGGCATATTTATAAAAGATAGCACATTCAACTGTCTACTGGTCTCAGTAAATTTAAAAGATAGGGGGACGATCTAAAGTATAAAGAGATGTAACCACAACATGAACTCTTACAAAGATATTTCTTTATTGGTTATAAAGGACCGGCATCTAAGCTGAATGAATGAAAATACAAAGATTCGTAATGAAAGATGTAAGGCATATAAATGACCTGCATATATAAAACATGCAATTTATTCATGATAGTCATGATAGTAAAGTATATGAACGATGTTATGAAGTTGGGAGGGAGTATTAAGTATTGATGGTGAAGAAACCTAACAGATTACCAAAGAGGCATTTCAAAGACATACATTACCTGTATGTGAGTAAATTGATAAAGATAAGGGTCAACACCATCAGAAGAAAAATTTTATTCATCTAGTATTTGAAAGGCTAATACGTCATGATGAAGGAGTCAGTCTTATGACTGAACACGATAGCATCCATTAATAACACATTCTATAGTAAATAGAAGTCTTGGGTAGGTATATAAACTTTGAAACTGCTGGCAGATGAAAAGAGCACAAATCGTTGTGTACATCAATACGATAGGTTGTACTAGTAAAGAAAGGATTACCAAAATAACTTGAGTAACAACATGCAGTCACGACCATAGAATAGTATGCCAACATGAAGTTACGGTGCTATTGAAACACGAACAATATGGATCCATTTAATTGCTGTAAGAGCGCTCAATGATTCGGTTTGAAGCAACCAAAGGGTTTGCAAGCAATAAATGAATAGCGGCCAAACAGAAGCAAGGAGTTAAAGTTGGTGATAGTAAAAATATGAATACAGTGATGGTTGAACTGTAAGTAGAATGGGTCAAATATGCTTAGGAGAAATCGCAAGTCACACAGTAACATATATTGGGGGTCATTATGGGCTCCATTATGGAAATAGAGAATTAAATGATTATAATTGTTAGAGTTTGAATCGCCTATAAGAAAGGTTGCTCAGATGTGTTTAAAGGACCCTCCATAGACCACATATGTAATTTTTTTCATAAACACTCCATTGCAAATCAAGGGAGTGTTAGTGACAAAGAATTGATGCCTCTGAACAATTCAAGGTAACTAAGGCAGAAATAAGTCAATGATAAGAAGTGATAGGAACATTGATGAGGTAAATTCCTAATGTTAAGAATGGCAGCTCAATCTTACATGTACTACACACATAATGCCAAGTAGCACATCATAAGCTATTAACTGTTATCATCAGACATAAGCACTTATTGTAACGTTCATCTCATACTGGTTCACCTTAAAGATATTGCCCCACAAAGCATTTCCTCATCTAGAGGTTTACATCTAACTTAAGATTATATTAATCCTTTAAGAAGTTGCAAATGGAATCCTCACATCGGGTTTCAACCATCACTGTACCCAAGATTAGGTATATTAATACACATTAATAAAACTCTCAAATCTTGGGGCAAAACGGACAGAGTTCTACCTAAAAACTGACTAAAACTCGATTTATAGCCTTATAATAGATACCTGAAATGGAAAAAAATACTTCAATAGCTCAACGGCCATACGCCAGAGTTTATAACTCAACAGGTCACACACCTAGAGTGCACGATTACAAAAATTTAAAAAAATGAGAGAAATGAAACATGCAATGTTACTTTCAGATAAATGAGAGCATGCCTCACTAACATGTGACCCGAATGGTTCCACACTCCACTTTGCTAGTGCTCGAATCTCAGGATATTACCAAATGATTGAGCAACCTAGATGGAAATGGTTCCTCCATGTATGCCCATACATATGAACTTATAGTTAATAGCTAATTTAACTGGTCCAACATAACTCATACACACCTTGATAGCTAACTCATAAACACTTGATAGCTTACAGTGGCCCTTCAAACCTTAGCTTTGATACCAAATCTGTAACACCCCCAAATTGCTAATTACTAGATTCATAGATAACTGCAACAGAAGACTTAATGATGGAAGGCACTATCGCCATCCTGATAAGGACAAGGCTCGCTGAAACGATTCAATCTTACAACTCATGTTCATAATATCTATTAAACTGAAACACTCAAAGACCAAAGTCCATAATAGTTCTCCATACAATTGACTTAATCATACCATGTACTAACTTGCACTCCACACTACACAAGTATATTGAGCATAGACCCAACTTGACCCTAAGGTCCATCGTAACATTCATGCTATGTTGAATCCGCTGCGAGCATCTGGTGAGTTCCAAAAGGACTTACTAAATGGAGAAACATGTCATACTTCATCACCTAAAATGAAAAACATGAAAACAATTCAAAAATGTGAGCTAAAACTCAGTACATGCATTCCTATATTGTAAAATGAGTATAGAAACACTGTTGATGGGTACCTATTTTTGCAATTCATTTAGTTCGCAATAACAATGAAAATGAAAGTAATATAAAACTGAATTGCATATTATTATCTCGACATGAACCCCTTGTAATGATATGATCTATACATAGGTGTACACCTGCTAATCCGATCAAGAGTTAGCCTAAAGCCGTGCGGGTAAATGATGGGCTAACGCCGTAGAGATGATGATTGATGGAGTCACAAGTTAAGTGGCAAATCATTGTATAAACTAATTTATTGATAAACTCATTAAGAGTTGTAACTTGATAAACATATTCTGCTTTCTAAAGATACAGGAAATGGACGTACCTTGAGTCTTTAAAAATGTCATCTGACTTGATCAAGTCAGCTGTTTCATAAATGTCATCTGACTAGATAAATATATTCTAACTTGATAACACTTATGCATAACAGGGAACGATAACTAAGCCTCGACTCTGTTTCTTACATGTCATTGTAGGTATGCGTAGTCAGTAAAAGATCCTTGCTCATATAATTAAGTAAGAGAAGTATGTGTAATAGAAATTGGATAATTGAATATTATGCATAACTTGGGTATTTCAATATGGCTTCAAAACTAAATTGATGAAAGTAATTAAATGCGATATAAAGTAAACGAAAGTAAAGGAGATCACCATAAGCTAAATAAGATTACAAAGGAAAAGGCCTTGATGGTGACAAATGGGAAAGTGGTTTTGGCCTTTTCTGAAATAGGTTGCTAATACGGGTTCAAGGCTCATTAATGTATAGCTTGGTTCAAGATAATAGCGAGTACACTGGATTGGCTTGACAAATACATTTAATACATTCTAAATTGAGTAAGTAATAGAGGTTTGAGGCCAAGAGAGATATATCTCGATTTAAAATAGCATAAACTACAATAACTTTGTTGAATTAGAGAGTACACAACTATAAGAGGGGGGTGAATTGCGGTGTCCGATTTTTGCAAGTTGCTGACAAACAGTCTTAGACCCTCGTGTAGGATTTAAACACTTCACTAAACGGGCTAATCACGTTACAATAGTAACACACCTTATTACAACTTGTAACACACGTAACCTGTCTTCCCTAAGACAAGTTACCCCACGTCCAAAATCCCCTTGATTTGGACACACACTCTACTCACTCTTGTGAAAGAAGAATGTAAAGAAAAAAACACCCTATTACAATGCTTCTCAACTAAGCTAATATAGGGTACAATGAAGTCCTAGTATGCCAACTTTGAAAGCTCAATTAATTCACTCACAAGGCTCGGTTTTCTTTTCAAACGTTTTAGCTCATGAACTCAGATTTTTCCTCTTTGAAAACCGATGTCTCCAAGATTGTAAGAAGCGCCTTTTATAGTGCTTGGAAAACAATTCATCAAATTTTTGGAAACTAAAAAATCTGAAGAATATAGAATCCTTTACCCACAAGGGATGGAAAAACTATTTCTGAAATTTTTGGAAACTAAAATCCTAGAGAAAATAGAATCCTTTAGCTATAAGGGGTAAGGTGACATGAGCTGAAAAACACTTCCTGAACCGCGTGCATAAGGCGGTGTTCTTTAGCAGCTAGCCCATGTTTTTCTCAACTACCTTATCCACTTGCCAAAAATTGGATATTCTTTTTATTCAAAAAGATTTTGCAAATCCCTTAAGATTTTTGATAACCGTTTTTTAGGGTAAAGAATAAGATACTCCATAGAAAAATCTTTCTTGCAAATCTTTGAAGAAGCTGCTCAAAATCCAAAAGATAAAAATCGTGCAAAGCAGTTTTTCGCAGCTTGTTCTGGAAACACCCTGATCGCCTTGTTTCCAGGGTTGTTCTGAAGGGTGATCCGAAATATTTTCCGAAAAGCAAAACCGTTTCCAGTGAGTGGTAAATTAAAAATTTCTAATTGGCATATTAACAAGAGTCTAAAAATATAAAACCAAATCAAATAAAGACATCTTGCTGTAACCACTAGTCATCTTGTAGAACGACTTTGCTGCAAACACTTCACAGAATATGCTTCAAACACCGCACGGAACCTGTTTGTCATAGCTGCACATATCTTATGTTTCAAACACTTCTCAGGATATGCTTCAAAACACCTCACAGAACCTGTTCCTCACAGGTGTTCTTACATTGCTGACTTGAGTACATGTTCTTGATAAACCATTAGTCAAGCAGTTTTAATACATTGAGAACAGCAGTAAGGTCCTGTTTGGAAAGCCTGTTTGGAGTAACAACAACAACACTTGGATTTATTATCATCAAAACTTTATACATTCTAACAAATTCCCCCTTTTTGATGATGACAAACCAAGTGACCATATTGACTTTTAAGGACAATTGAAGTGATTAGTGCCAATTATTTATAGGACCGACAATTCACATGAAGCAGTCAGTATCGAAAGAGTGTAAGAAATTTAACTCGTCCATGGCAAAACTAAAACAATATTGGTCATCCTATCTTCCCCCTTTTGGCATCATTAAAAAGTAGGGGCGAACAGTCAAACAGAGGGTGTTTGCTATCACCACCACTTGGGTAATGGAGGAAAGTCAACAGGCGATACACTCAAGTGTGTTGGTACGGTAATGAGATTGGCCATCCTAGTCACACACAAGCAATTCACAACAGAAAGCAAGCAAGGCAAAGTCAATCAAAAAACAAGATAACCTGTCATTTATCAAAAGAGTGCAACAGAGTACAAACTGATTCACCAAGAGAAGTGAGAACAGGCTATGAGAACAACAGATGGGAACAGCTCATGAGGGCTGTTCAAGGAGCAGAAGGAGAAAATTTTGCTGAAAGTGAAGAGAGAAGGGCGAGGAGATCTGCATGGCGTTTTGCATTTAGAGCTTTTTCCTCGTCTAGGGCAGCCTTTACAGCGTTAAGCTCAGTACTGAGGCGAGAGTTTTCTTCCAAAGCAGCCTCAAGCTTGGTTGAGGAATTGCCAGGAACAGGAGGACGGGGTGTTCTGGTCCCCTGTTCTGAGGCAGACCCTTCAATCAAAGCATACCCACACCCCATAAGGGTGTTACTCCCGATCTCATCAATGAACTGAGCACCCACCTTCTTCTGCAGTGTCACCCCAAAGTGCTCAAACACACTAGTCAGAAAGAAGCCGTATCCCAGATCATGTTCCCTAGAGGTGTTTGCAATTCTTGCAATATGTCGAATCATGATGGCAGGAAGGTTAATTTGCACTTCCGTGTCCATCAGATCCATCAAACACTGATCCATGGCATCAGCAAGATTTCGACCCTGGCCTCTGGGGATGACATTCTTGATGATAAACCAAAATAGCAATTGATGGAGCGATGTCATGTCCCCTTTCTTCACAGACTTGGGTGTTTGCAGGCTTGGTTGCTGGCTAAGTTTCTGGGCGAGTTCCAGCAGCCTGGCTGTCCCTAGAATAGTCTTGTCTTCCCTCACATATATATCAAAGCCTGTGGAGGGAATCCCCAGAATGTCCCCTAATATCTTCGCATCAAAGCGAAGCTGCTTTCCATTAACAATACTTGTCACCACTCCTTTGGTGACAGTGCAGTTGGCATAGAACTCTGCCAACTCATGTACAGAACACCCCAGCTGGGTGTTTGTAAACAACTCATACCACCCCTATGCAGGCAGCTTGTGCAGAAACACTCCCAGTCCCTGTTCCTCAAAATATTTGACCTTTATAATTTTGCCCCTGACAACCCGTCTCTGAATCAATTGGGTCAGTTTGGCTGAGATTGCAGACGGGGTAGATTTCTTGGCTCGTTTAGGTTGGGGCTCAGTAGGAGGGTCTTGGGTGGAGGCATGTTTGAGGGAGGCTTTTCTCTTGGGAGTTTTGAGGGGTGATGGTTTTGGTATAGGAAGAGGCTTATCCTCTGAGGACTCTGAGAACACGGGTGTGCCCTGTTTGAAGGCAATGTTCTCAGTGTCGCTATCTGATGAAGGCTCAGAGGAGGAATCAATCTCCTCAACAACAGGAGCTGACTATTTGGCAGGACGAGGAGTGGAGTGAAAAGCTATTCGGGCTGATTTTCTTGTGGGTCTGTTTGTGGGTTTGGCCGAAGAGGGGATTTGTGGTTTTGGTTTGACAGGGGGTTCACTTTTTGAGGGCGCTTCAGTCTGGCCGCTTTTAGGCCTTGATGGTGGTCGTGTTCTTGGTACTCTAGCACGCCTAGCCACAATTTTGTACCTTTTGCGTTTTTCACCGGTTTGTGTTACCGGTGTGGCTTGTGCAGGCTTAACAGGAGACTCCTCCATTTGACCACTACTTCCCCCTTCTTCTTTTGACAAATCCTCCCCTAGGTCATCCCTAAAAACTTCAGGCCCTGTTTCTGACCCTGTTTCCTGCTCAGGAAACAGCCCAAACGAATTGATGTCATCTAACCCATGGTCCAACAGAAAGAGTTCATCTAAAGCCCCAATTTCTCTTTCAGATGCCCCAACAAGTTCTTGGGGTTGACATGCGCCCGTTTCACCAAACAAAATCAATTCCCACCCAAATTTGTACGGGATGTCTTCCAATTTCAAATTCACTGTTCTAAGGTCGATACTTTTCAAAAACCCAAAAGGTTTATAGGCAATGGGTCGAGGAGGTTCAGTATTTTTACCTTCCATGAGGGCCGTCAGAAATTGTGTAGGTGCAAACAGGGCTGTGGCTGTTTGCAAGGCTGTGCCCTGTGTCTGGTTGCCCTGGGTCAAGGTCGAGGAGCTCTCGAAGCTAATGGGGATCGCCATTTTTCAGAGGAAGGAGAGAGATTAGGGTTTCTTGAACAGAGTTGCAGAGAGTTTCAGTAGAGGTGAGAGATTTGAGCAAGAGAGCTTTAAAGGGAGAGAGAGACGTGCGAAATCTTTAAAAGATTTTGCCCGTTTTTGCAACGGATTTTAGCATTTATTTAGGCCGCGCACGCCTCGGGAAGAGATTAGCAGTTTTCAATTTGTTGCACACATTTGACAAACAAGAGGCGTACCTGTTCCTGATGCTTGTTCTTGAGGTTACTTGCTCGGTAACATTGGACAATAAGGGCAATCTCATTAGACCTCAACGAGTGTCAGCAAGTTGCAAACCTCACATATGCTAAACATAGCACACAAGTTGATTGCAAACAAAAATTTAACATGTTGTACCCGTCACTTTTAAATTTTGCAAACAGGGAGAGAGAACAGGTTGGTCAGGTTGTTCTAATTAAGCCTAGTTCGAGTCTATTCCTTTCAAATTGTTCTCTACTCAATGCCTTTGTGAATATATCAGCAATTTGATTTTCAGTGGCACAAAAATTCATTGAGATCACTCCCTTTTCAACATTGTCTCTCAAGAAATGATGACGAATGTCAATATGTTTTGTTCTTTTGTGTTGACATGGATTTTTGGTAATGTTAATTGCACTTGTATTGTCACAATAAATAGGAATGCATCCTATGTCAACACAAAAGTCCTTGAGTTGTTGTCTTATCCATAATAACTGAGCACAACAAGATGCAGCTGCCACATACTCAGCTTCTGCTGTGGACAAGGCAATAGAGAGTTGTTTCTTGATTGCCCAAGATACCAAACAAGGTCCAAGAAAGTGAGCCATACCTGAGGTGCTTTTCCTATCAACCAAGAAACCTGCGTAATCAGCATCAACATACCCAACAAGATCAAAGTTGCAACCTTTAGGATACCATAAGGCTAGATCAGGTGTATGTCTTAAGTACCTAAAAATCCTTTTAACAGCCTTTAGATGAGTTTCTTTAGGGTTTGACTGAAAACGTGCACATAGACCAACACTAAAAATAATGTCAGGTCTACTAGCAGTTAGATATAAGAGTGACCCTATCATGCCCCTATAGGATTTCTCCTCAACTGAGGGACTACCATCATCCATTACCAACCTAGTTGAAGGAGAGATGGGAGTATCAATGGGCTTGGCTGACTCCATCCCAAAACGCTTAAGTAATTCCTTAATATACTTTTGTTGATGGATCATGGTGCCGTTTGAAGTTTGCTTGATTTGCAAGCCTAAAAAGAAATTAAGCTCACCCATCATGCTCATTTTAAACTCACTCCTCATCATTTTTGAAAATTCATTGCACAATTCATGATGAGTTGCACCAAATATGATGTCATCGACATATACTTGGACAATCAACAAATGTTCTCCCTTAGATTTTAGAAACAAGGTATTGTCTATCTTGCCTCTTGTAAAACCATTTTCTAATAAAAAGCTTGACAACCGCTCAAACCAAGCTCTAGGGGCTTGTTTTAAACCATAAAGTGCTTTGTCAAGTTTGAAAACATAGTTAGGAAATTCATTACTTTCAAAACCAGGGGGTTGTTTGACATACACTTCCTCTTTAAGGTACCCATTTAGAAACGCACTTTTAACATCCATTTGATATAACTTGATCTCCATGTGGGCTGCAAAAGCTATCAAGATTCGAATGGCTTCCATCCTTGCAACAGGTGCAAAAGTCTCTTCATAATCAATTCCCTCTTCTTGGTTGTAGCCTTGAACCACCAGCCGGGCCTTGTTCCTAGTGACTGTTCCGCACTCATCTAGCTTGTTACGGAACACCCACTTGGTTCCAATGATTGTTCTATCCTCTGGCCGTGGCACAAAGTGCCATACCTTGTTTCTTTCGAACTGATGGAGTTCTTCTTGCATGGCTGTGACCCAATCTGAATCTGCAAGAGCTTCATTAATATTCTTAGGCTCAATTTTTGAGAGAAAAGCATAGAAAGCACAGAAATTTTTAAGCCTAGATCTAGTTTGAACTCCTGCATTAATATCAGACAAAATTTGATCAAGAGGATGTGAACTTTGGTATTTCCATGATCGTGGTGAAAGTGGGTTCACAGATATGCTCTCCATCCTAGCTGGAATACTTGGCGAAACAAGTTCAGGTCCTGTTCCCAAGCCTGTTTGGGAGCCTGTTCCTGAAATTATCTCAGAAGGGTTCGACTGATGTTGTCCCGAACAGGGTTCCACCCTGTTTCCCCCTGTTTGGTTCACACCCTACCTACCTTCCTGAAGAACAGCTTCAGGCCTTGATCTCTCAGGTTGATCCTTACCTGGTTCATCTTGAAGCAGCATGTCTTTTTTAACAAGACCTAGTTCGAGGTCTTCCTCCTGTGCATCATTCTCACTTAGAGAGTTAGTTTCATCAAAAAGCACATGCACACTTTCTTCAACACACAAGGTTCTCTTATTAAACACTTTGTATGCCTTACTATGTGAGGAGTAACCGAGGAATATTGCCTCGTCACTCCTTGGATCAAATTTCCCTAAGGCATCCTTTCCATTATTATGCACAAAACATTTACACCCAAAAACTCTCAAATGCAAAATATTTGGTTTTCTTCCTTTGAGGATCTCATAAGGAGTTTTGTTAAGAACAGGTCTAATCATGCATCTATTTATAATGTAACATGATGTGTTTAAAGCTTCAGCCCAAAAATTTCTAGGAAGACCACTAGCAACAAGCATTGTTCTAGTCATGTCCTCTAGAGTACGATTTTTGCGCTCTACCACCCCGTTCTGTTGGGGTGTTCTTGGAGCTGAAAAATTGTGATCAACACCATGCTCATTACAATAGTCAATAAAGCTTGAATTTTCAAATTCTGTACCATGGTCAGACCTTATGCATACCAAAGAGTGTCCTACCCTCTTTTCAGTCTTTTTAATGAAAGCAAGAAATTTTTTAAAAGTTTCATCTTTAGAAGCCAAAAACAAAGTCCAAGTGAAACGAGAGTAGTCATCCACTATCACAAGCACATACCTCTTGCCACCTCGGCTCATGATCCTCATTGGACCACATAGATCCATATGTATTAATTCAAGGGGTCGAGTAGTGCTTATACACTTTTTAGACTTAAATGAATTTTTGACTTGTTTGCCTTTGGCACATGCATCACATACCTTGTCATCATTGAATTTGATGGAAGGTAAGCCAACTACTAAATCTTTGGTTACAAGTTTGTTCAAAAGAGAGTGGCTTGCATGACCTAGTCTTTTGTGCCAAAGCATAACATCATCTTTTAAGGCACTCAAACAAGTCAAATTATTTTGGGGAAGAGTAGAAATACACACTTTATAAACATTTTTGTGTCGCTTCCCCCTCAACACAACATCTCCTGTGTTCATGTTTACAACCAAGCAACGTGTTGGAGAGAACACTACTAGGTTGTCTTTGTCACACAGTTGGGACACACTTAGCAAGTTGTGTTTTAAACCATCCACAAAATAAACATTGTCAATTGAATGAGAGAGTGACTCACCTATCTTACCTATACCGACAATTGTTCCAGATTTGCCGTTTTCAAATGCCACACTCCCTCCTTCTGATGCTGTAAGTGAGAGAAAATTGGATTTTTCACCAGTCATATGCCTCGAACACCCACTGTCAATATACCACAGCTGCCTGTTCCCTAGACTGTTTCCTGCACTGTTTGCTGGGTTGTTTGCTGGGTTGTTCTCTCTCACTTCAGCCTGCAAAACAAATCGAGGGTTAGTTTTGAGAACCCAGATCCACTTAGGTCCCATTCCTTTAGACGTGTAAATCTCATCTTTTCTAACCCACATTTGTTTTACATGCACTGAGTTCTTTTTAATGGCACACTTTCTTATAGGACAAGCATATCGATAATGCCCCATTTTACCACAATGAAAACAAACGATATTTTCAGGTAATCCCACATATTTGTTATTCACTGGGTAGGTCATCTTAGGCACAAAATCTAGTCCTCTTCTATTTTGACTATGATGAGTGTTTAACCATTCCAACGCCCTTGAGGACCTGTTCCAGAGCTTGTTTGTGGCAAGGTCCGATTCTAAGTGTTTTATTTTTCCAAGCAAGTTTCTGTTTTCTTCCAGCAAAGACTCGACCTTACCTTTTAAGTCAAGAGATTCTTTTTCTAGCTCAGTCAGTTTAGTGGAACAAGTCTCTTCTTTCATGAGTAGAGTTTCTTTAAGCACATTGATGTTTTCATGCAAGGCAAGAGTCTCTTTGTCAACTTCAAGCTTTTCTAATTTAAGGGTTTCATTTTCAAGTTCTAAATCTCGAACATCCCCTTTTAATTCAGCACATTTATCCATTATATTGTACACTAATTTCTCAAGAGAAGATTTATTTAGACCACGTACCTTGTTCTTGAGTTGAGTCAGACTATCTGTTGACCCATCATCTGAATCAGTGTCACTCCTTGCCATGAGTGCTACATCAGCTTCCCCAGCTTCAGACCCTTCCTCATCCTCACTTGAATCTCCCCAGGCCGCGAGCATAGCTTTTGAGAACCTTTTCGCTGAGCTGCTTACACCCTGTTTCCTCCCCTGTTTTCTGGGGTGTTCGGGTTCTTGTTCTTCCTTGTGCAGTGGGCAGTTTCTCACAATGTGGTCCAGCTTACCACACTTGAAACACCCAGTGAACTGTTCCCGAGGGGTGTTCCTGGCTCTGCCGAAGTCCTTCCTTTTGATGTTTTCTTTGACTTTCTTGAAGAACTTCTTAAATTTTTGAGTCATCATGGCAATCTTCTCCTCCTCAGAATTAGAATCATTTTCTAAGGCCTTTAGTGCAAGACCTCGTTCTCTCTTTGTCTCATCTTTCTGTTGAGAATATTTCCTAAGTTCATATGTTTGGAGGTTGCCAATCAGCTCATCTAGGGTGATCTTGTTCATGTCCTTAGCTTCTTGGATGGCCATTACTTTCGCTTCCCAAGAATGAGGTAAAATTCTTAGGATCTTCCTTACCAATTCTTCGGTGGTAAAGGATTTTCCCAAGGATTTCAACTCATTCGTTATGTGAGTGAAGCGAGTGTACATGTCCATCACACTTTCCCGATCACCCATCTCGAATAGCTCATACTTTCTCATAAGCAATTCAATCCGGGATTGCTTTACTTGATTGGTCCCTTCGTGAGCTACTTGCAAAGCATCCCATATTTCTTTGGCCGACTCACATTCAGATATGCAAGTATATTCATCAGGATCTAGGCCAAAATATAGGAGTTTCTTGGCCTTGGCATTCTTCTCCATCATCTTGTAATCTTCAGCATTAAACTCCTTAGGCTCCTTGGGGATTGACTTTCCATCTTCAGTTGTTTTCTTAGGGATGAGTGGTCCATGCTTGATGAGCATCCACAACTCATAGTCCTCGGCTTGGATGTAGTTTTCCATCCTATTCTTCCACCAACTATAGTGTTGGCCATTAAAGTATGGTGGACGAGTTATGGATTGACCTTCAAGCATGCCTTGTGGAGTACTCATCTTCAAGGATCTCTCAAAGGTGTTAGCTTTTCAAAGGAGAACCTGCTCTGATACATTGAATTAGAGAGTACACAACCACAAGAGGGGGATGAATTGTGGTGTCCGATTTTTGCAAGTTGCTGACAAACAGTCTTAGACCCTCGTGTAGGATTTAAACACTTTACTAAACGGGCTAATCACGTTACAATAGTAACACACCTTATTACAACTTGTAACACACGTAACCTGTCTTTCCTAAGACAAGTTACCCCACGTCCAAAATCCCCTTGATTTGGACACACACTCTACTCACTCTTGTGAAAGAAGAATGTAAAGAAAAAACACCCTATTACAATGCTTCTCAACTAAGCTAATATAGGGTACAATGAAGTCCTAGTATGCCAACTTTGAAAGCTCAATTAATTCACTCACAAGGCTCGGTTTTCTTTTCAAACGTTTTAGCTCATGAACTCAGATTTTTCCTCTTTGAAAACCGATGTCTCCAAGATTGTAAGAAGCCGCCTTTTATAGTGCTTGGAAAACAATTCATCAAATTTTTGGAAACTAAAAAATCTGAAGAATATAGAATCCTTTACCCACAAGGGATGGAAAAACTATTTCTGAAATTTTTGGAAACTAAAATCCTAGAGAAAATAGAATCCTTTAGCTATAAGGGGTAAGGTGACATGAGCTGAAAAACACTTCCTGAACCGCGTGCATAAGGCGGTGTTCTTTAGCAGCTAGCCCATGTTTTTCTCAACTACCTTATCCACTTGCCAAAAATTGGATATTCTTTTTATTCAAAAAGATTTTGCAAATCCCTTAAGATTTTTGATAACCGTTTTTTAGGGTAAAGAATAAGATACTCCATAGAAAAATCTTTCTTGCAAATCTTTGAAGAAGCTGCTCAAAATCCAAAAGATAAAAATCGTGCAAAGCAGTTTTTCGCAGCTTATTCTGGAAACACCCTGATCGCCCTGTTTCCAGGGTTGTTCTGAAGGGTGATCCGAAATATTTTCTGAAAAGCAAAACCGTTTCCAGTGAGCGGTAAATTAAAACTTTCTAATTGGCATATTAACAAGAGTCTAAAAATATAAAACCAAATCAAATCAAGATATCTTGTTGTAACCACTAGTCATCTTGTAGAACGACTTTGCTGCAAACACTTCACAGAATATGCTTCAAACACCGCACGGAACCTGTTTGTCACAGCTGCACATATCTTATGTTTCAAACACTTCTCAGGATATGCTTCAAAACACCTCACAGAACCTGTTCCTCACAGGTGTTCTTACATTGCTGACTTGAGTACCTGTTCTTGATAAACCATTAGTCAAGCAGTTTTAATACATTGAGAACAGCAGTAAGGTCCTGTTTGGAAAGCCTGTTTGGAGTAACAACAACAACACTTGGATTTGTTATCATCAAAACTTTATACATTCTAACAAACTTAGTCTGATAAATATGATTTCTGAGTCAAAAATACTCCCCACTGCCCATTAGATATAGAATTCCATCTCAATGAGTCATTGAGCTCAATAGAAGCTTTTAAGCTTACTAAACTAGGTATTTTCTTTGAAAAATTCATAATTGACTCAAAGCACATAAATAAACTCCCAAATTGTATGCTTGTCTTCTTCTTTCTCATTAATCAAGCTAAAAGCTTCATGAAAGTCCATGAATATTCATTTCATCCTTAAATGACCTTACTTAGCCTAAAATACACCAAATGAATGCATGATCAATCTCACTCAATCTTTATTATTGCTCTTTACACAATTACTCAAAATGCTTTGAAAAATCACCAAACTCAAAATACTCAACCAAAATGCATGAAATCTTACAAGAAATTCAAAGATAATATGGACAAGCTATAGTACAATTTTCAGAATTTTCCTCCAAGTATGCGCTGCACAGAAGTTGCAATAACAGCCCAATTTACACCAAAGTAGGTCAATTCACTTCAAAAATTCATAACTTTCACCTTGGCCTCAAATGGGGACCTAAAACCCCAATGTAGAAAGAATAAGAAGTCTTGAAAAATTTTTATTTACAACACAAAATATGATACCTACAATAGGGTTCCCACAATAGGGTTAGAACACTAGTGTGTCAGTTTTAATTGAACCTGCGTAGTTCTAGCAAAATGGCCATAACTTTGTTCATAGAACTCGGACTAAGGTGATTCAAAATCCATTTGAAAGATAACTCATTGATCTAGGTCTCACCAAAATTCATAATTTTTTGACAAGCCACACATTACCCGTTTGTCCCGGAACAGACCCCTGTTTTTGGGCCCTTCATAGCTTTGCTACCTACTTTATTATCCTTTTTTTCACATAATTACCCTCTAAAATAACTTGTTGAAATTATTAAACCATGGGGTGACTTTCAACATCACTTTAAATAGCCATATTCTGCAATTTTTACTTCATAATCATACGAGATTCATTTTCAATCCAATAATATATCCAACATCATAAATCACCTCATGTGATCCAAATGAACAAATTTAATATAAAAACTCACTTAAATCAAGCGTGATCATGAAAACCCTAATTCTTGCTCATTCAAGTGAACATCTAAATAACCATAGTTGGCTTCAAAATGATCATCTAACATCATATTTTTCACGATTTATAACACAAATCATAACAAGATACATAAATAAGCTCAAACTCATACTTACTTAATTTCAAGTTACTTGATTATGTTATTGAATCATAACCCAAATATCTCCAAACTCAATAAAAATTGCATAATAGCTATCAATTTAATCATCCAAACATAGCCCATAAATAAAACAACCATAAAACTCAAGATAGAATAAGTTGGAATTTTGAGTATATCTTACTTTAGGCTTGAATTACAGGGAGGAAAGAGCTGTTTTGAGTGATCCTGGTAGTTGGACATAATAGCTGGCAGTAAGGGGAAGTCCGGGCAGCCGGGAGGTGGCCAGAAACCACCAAAAATTGCGAAACAAGGGGTAGCAACTGCTGCCCCTGTTTTCTGCCATGAGGGATGTGAGAAAGAGAGAGAAAATGAGGAGTTGGATTTTGTTATTTTTGCTAAATTTTTTTGTGTAAAAATTGTTAATTAATAGCTACAAGTGGCTGGGAATTTTCAACCCAAAAAGTAGCTTTTTGCTAATTAAAATGAGGTGCTAAAATGAGCAATTGGTGAAATAACAAAGTTAGTAAGGTTTTGGACTTTTGTTTTGGATACAACAAGCCCAGTTCAGGCTTGAAAAATTATTTGAAGTGTTGGAAAAATTTTGTATTACTTGGGATTAAAGTTTACCGAATGTAAGAAAATAATTAGTCACCAAATTATACTCACTGAGGCATAATATCGATTCACTCGATATTTAATCAATCAACGAAACTTGAATTAACAATCAATGAAACTTGAATTGCAAAGTAGGACCCAAGATGAAATATCTCCCAATCGGAATGATTAAATACGATAAATGAAGGTGGAAAATTTAAATAACATAATAAAATTCGTTGGATAAGTAAATTGGGTGTAATTGAATTAATAAATATGATTTGGTTAAATAAATAACCATGACCAATTAAATAAATACCATGATTAATTAAAATAAATATGATTTAAATAAATAAATATAATTTAGGGTCGGGCCATTACAATATTGCACATTAAGAATATTGTTGATGTATTCCTCCTGATATTATGCGGTATCCCTTCCAATTGTTTTGCTTTTTCACTGCCGATTTCTCTTGTCCACTAGTACCCATTAAGGTATCATTTGCTGTAGTATAGGAGCTTTTTCCTTAGGGATAGTCAAAGGCTAACTAGGGTAGGTCCGTCATTGTCAAGTATAGCACCTTACAGCTCTATTGAGGCCCAGCTCCAGTGGGATATTCTCCCTAAGTGGCATTTGTTTGTGGTCTGGTCGGCGAGAGAGATGAGATTATTGGATAGACATCAAATGCGTGATTTGTCATGGAGTCTTTGTCTGTAGAATTGGTTGGCAATTTTATATGGTTTGGATTTGGTACTTCCCTATATGGGGAACATGTATTGGTATCTTTTTTGCTACTGGCATAACTAAAGTGGGTGGTATGCAGGTGAGATATATTTGTATTGGGGGATGGAGGTGGACGAGAACTGGTTGGTTTGCATTAATTAGTCTAATCTGCTCGGTTTTTCGTATATCATTAAGTGCTTTGTTTATTTAAAATTTCTATAAGAATTATAAGTTAAAATGTGCAACATGCAAAAAAAGTGCAAGTATTGGAGGAAGTAAAATTTCTTAAATGAAATTATCAGCCAGATATATTATTTTTGTTAGAAACTATGACGAATGAGCAGACTACCCAACGTATTATTCGGAACATGGGTTTCACTCATTATGAATTTGATCTCCCAGTTAATCATTTAGGAGAGATTTGGGTTTGGTGGGATAACAATCATATTCATGCCTCGATCCTTGCAAAAGGTAACCAGGGTATTCATATGCTTATCCACAATCCCACTCTAGCAAAACATGTCTTGTTCTCATGTGTTTACGGCCTTGCTCAAGCTAGAGATAAAGGTTCCTTTTGGGATCATCTGATTTAATTGAATTCTATTATAGATTTACCATGGATGATGGTGGGAGATTTTAATGAACTTAAACATCTAGCTGAGAAAAAACCAGGTAATCTTCTTGCATTATGAAGAACCAAATGGCTTTCAGCTTTCTTGTCCACTATTCTAGCTGAATCAGTGGCTGTGAATGGTAATACTTTTGCATTGAAAAAAAGATTTAATGGGTCGTGGATCTTTGACAGATTAGATAGAGGTGTGGCACGAGAAGATTTTGCTAAGTTGTATCCTAACTTGTGCACTACCTGTGGAGTTTTTACGTTTTCTTATCATTGCCCTATCATAATTAACATGAACCCTAATGTGAGTTACCATAGATTGTCTCTGTTCCGATTTCAAAAGTTTTGGACTAATTACCAAGCTTTAGAGGTTATTGTTTCTCATACCTGGAATATTAGGAGTAAAGGTTCAAATATGCTTCAATTCTCTCAGAGAAGGAAAGCCATTAAAACGAATGTTAAACCGTGGGTAAAGTTAACTTTTGATAATTTTCAAGATAAAATGATTTGTAACCTAGACAAAATCAAGTATGCGGAGGATAAGCTAGTTGACAATCCAATGAATTGGCGATTGAACGATTGGCTTAGGCACCTTAATAAGCCAAGAGAGCAAATGCTTTTGTTTAATCAAAAGTACTAGGGTCATCTTGCAAGGAAAAAGTGGCTTGTTCATGGTGATCGGAACTCCACCTTTTTCCAGAAGAGGGCTAATAATCATCATAAATCACAATAAATTAGAAAATTAAAAGATGATGCGGGCGTTTGGATTGATGACCCTCTTAGTATTAAACAAAAGGTTTGTACTCGACTACGCGAAGAGATTTAAATCAGCATATAATCTTCCAAGAACATTCCTTGATTTGGGATTACCTAATTTTATTACTCAGGAGGATAACAAAATGCTAACTCAGATCCCGATAATAGAAGAAATTAATAGGGCTGTGTGTGAATTTGAGCCCAATGAAACTCCGAGTCCAGATGGCTTTGGGGCAGACTTCTTTCAGAAATATTGGAATATTATTTGTAAGGAATTAATAACTTGCATTAAGGACTTTTTTTATTCATGGTAGACTTTAAAAATAATTTAATCATGCCTTCATTACCTTAATTGCCAAGATTCCCCAGCCTCATTCTACTTCACACTTTCGTCCAATTAGTCTGTGCTCAATAGTTTACAAAATTATTTCTAAAGTCCTTGTTCTTCGCCTTACGCTGCTATTAGATAACATAGTCTCACCATTTCAAAGTGCCTTTATTCCTGGAAGATCTATTTATGACAATATTCTTATTACCCATGAGATCATGCACAAGTTTAAGATGGCAAAAGGGAAGACAGCTTGGATAACAATCAAACTTGACATAGAAAAAGCTTATGACAGACTTAAATGGGATTTTCTCTTTGAATGTTTAATAAATGGGATTGCATCCAAAACGGATAAGTTGAATAATGGAATGTGTAACAACAGTTACTCATTTTATGCTAATTAATAACATTTCCCATGGTTTCTTTAAACCGTCTAGGGGAATTCGATAGGGATACCCATTGTCACCTTATGTATGAATGTTTTTGTCTTGTATTATGTAATGTAACCAACTAGCCTAAGTTAGGTGTCAGTGTGAGAATCTAATTTGGGTAGTTAAATCACCCCAAGGGGGTTGAGTAGGGTGATGATCAAAGTCACAAAAATAATTGAAAAAGAAATATGGAAAAGTAAATATCGACAAAACATGCTATTTATGGAGGTTCGGCCATGTCTAGTCCTCTACGTATTGGCGCCCCTTGCCTATGGGATGTTGAACCTTTTTCTTTTATTAGGTCAGTTGATTACACACAATTCACTAATCGTATAACTTACGAGTTGACCCTACAACTCAAAGTGTCCCAATGTATGCATTACTCCTCAATCGTACTTTGGTAGTCGGCCTTCCTATTAATCCACCCAACCTAATACAAAGAAAGATAACAAGATACACTTTATAACAAGCAGTAAATCAATACAATAGATATGCCAATATAAGCTCGATATATCAAGTTCTCTCAATGTTTTCTTCTTGATTTACAAGTGTGGCTCTCTTTCTTCTATCATCTTCAGCTGCAAATACCTCCCTATTTATGGGCAATGATGTTGGAGAGGTTGAAGGATTATTAAAAAGGTGACCATTGCATTAGAAAAGCAAGGTTGATCTTCAATATCATTTCAAGGCCTTAAAGTTCATATTTCAAGCCCTTGAAATCTATAACTTTGCTCAATGTTTACCCCTTGATTTCCAACGATTACTTGCCTTATTTTGAGCTGAAGATCTTGCCAAGAAGATTATCTAAAAGATGATTTTTAGTAGCACAATCTTTCAAAATATAGGCTCAAAAGATATTACCATAATTACCGTGTTCATAGTCCCAATTTTGAACTTGGACGTCCGTGCACCACACTATGGGTCTATTTACTATGTTCATACTAAGAATGATTTTGAATATGCTTTTAGTTGGTGAAGTAAGTACATATTCAACGTATGTCATTGCATACACATAAAAATTCTTGAATTTTAGACATATGCAATTGCAAACTATTGTAAAATGGTTACATTACATTGATAAAAATACATCCAAACTCTATCTTGGTATATAAACAGTAAATAGGCCCATAGTATGGTGCATGGACTTCCAAGTTCAAAGTTGGGAGTATTATTCTCCAACACCCCCAAAAGTGCAATATATTATCGTCAAATATCCCTTAAATATATTGACATATAAAGAATCATAATATTCTCTCAAGATTTAGTATTCATATTTGAACACAGAGATCACATATTGAAATTTGAATTCTGAACTATCTCCAAAATAAAATCAGTCATGTCAACATCTACTTACAATCATAACATATTTAAATAATGGAAACACTAAGATAGGTCCAAATATTACATGATAAATATACTAATAGACCAACTTACTTTTGTCTTTGTTCAAAACATTTTAATAAAATATATTGTAAGCTTAAGGAAGCTAACACCAACCATTCCTTGCCTCTTTTTTTGTGGGTAATAATCTCTTCTTTTGCAAAGCAAACCTAGCCTCTTGTACAAAGCTCAAGAAAATTATAGACTAGTTCTATAATTTTTTAGGGCAACTTATTAATTTTCATAAGTCATCCATTGTAGTTTCCAAAAATGCTTCCAACTTCCAGAAACAGGTAGTGACAGCAACCTTTAATATTCCACTAAAAGAGTCCCTTGGTAAATATTTAGGATGTCCAATCTTCTTAGGTAAATCTAAAGCCTGAACGTTCGTGGATATACTAGCGAAGTCAACTACAAGGATGGAATCTTGGAAAGCAAATAGTTTGTCCAGAGTAGGCGGAACATTACTAATTCAGTCAAATCTTGAATCCTTACCGACTCATTCAATGTAAAGTTTTGAGCTGCCAAAAGCCACGACAAAACTGCTAGATAGAGACAATAGAAATTTTCTACGGAAGAAATCGGACCATGTGCACGGTATGCCGATGATAGCATGGGATAAGGTTTGTAGACCAAAACAATTGGGCGGGTTGGGATTAAGTAAAGCAGAGGCTTTTAAATTAGCTTTTCAAGCTAAACTAGCATTGAAAGTTCTATGTGGTGGGGGGTTATGGATAAATATTATGAAACAAAAATAGCTAAGAACCCCTAGCCTTATAGAATGTAAACCTAGAGGGTCAGACTCCATGGTTTGGAAGAGTATTTAAGAAGTAGGTGTGTGATTAGAAAAGGGATGAGATGGACAGTTGGTAATGGTGAAAAGATTATGTTCTGGTGGGATAATTTGATAATACTAGTCTTGTGGACTTGTTGGGCTCAGATAGCTCTTTGATTGAAAATCGTTCTCTCAAAGTTCGTGACTTTACACCCTCGTATAACAGGGATATCAATAAGATTAGATCCTTAGTGTCACAGGAAGATGTAATTTTGAAAATATTGGGGATTCCTTTCCATTTGAGACTGAAGACTCCTTTCTTTGGGGGTTAACAAGTTCGGGTCAATTTAGTTCCAAAACAGCCACATGGGCAGCTCATAGTAATGTTGATTTTCACCATCCAAACTGGTCATTTAATTGTATCTAGAAACTTGACATTACGCCGAAGGTTAAGATTTTTTTATGGCAATATTTATGTAGTGCCTTACCATTGCATGGTGATCTCCTTAAAAGAGGCATGACACTCTACCCCTTATGCCCCCTTTGTGGAGAGGATATTGAGACCACATATCATCTATTCTAGGAGTGTTCCTTTATTAAGAGTATTTGGGACCTAGCCCAACAACTTAACTGGCTACGTTTGCGTGATATACCTTGCAGTCAACAGTGCTCACTTCAAATTATTAAGAAATATCATCAACACTCCAACCCTAATGACATTAGAAAAGTAGCGTTTCTATTATGGAGTCTTGGAAAGGTCACAATGCATTTCTATTTCAACATCAACATGCTAATCCTATAAGAATTCTAATTAATGCAAAGAAAGTGTTTGGTGAATGGAGAATCTGATCTTGCATGTCGAATGATTTTTCTTCTATGGGGTCATCAGCTAGGTTCGTCAAATTCAACTTTGACGGATCTCTTTCTCACAACTCTGTGGTAGGGGGGCTTCATCACTAGGGATGGGGGGTCATCTCATAATGACGGGTGTTGCGTATTATGGAAATTCTAACATCCTAGTTGCTAAGGCAAGAGCATTGAGGGATGGGTTACAGGAGGTTCCCAGAGCAAGATTCTGGCATGTAATTGTTGAAGAGGACAACATTATGGCTTCCTCATAATTTTTTTGTTCTTATCATTATCTTTTGCATGTATCTGAAGTACTAATTTTTAAATTGAGATAATCTCATCTAAAACAAACTCTTTTGCTTTTTTTTGGTTCTAGTGCTGTAAGGCCTGCGTACTTTATATTCCATCGAGTTGTTCGTAATGCCTTTTTACGTTATAAAAACCGTATTTTATTAGCGATATGGGCTAAAATTATTTTCTAAGTGCCTATGTGAATGTTAATTTCATTAAAAAGAATGTTAATGTCACTGTTATTATTATTATTGATATTATCATTAGTTTGAAAATCTTTCGATGATTTTTAATAAGCGTTATTAACGATTATTAACAAGTACTAAATCAATCAGGAACCCAAATTCGATTAAGTTGTTACCTTAAGAGTAGTTCGATGTTTATTAAATCGAACTTGACTGTGTTTGGGAACGAGTAATCCATGAAATATTATATTATCGATTTGGGTTTAGAATTCAGGTTACGAATTAATCTAGTGGTATCGAATATAAATTAGTTTGGGACAAAACAAAATAATAAAGTGAGGGGCATTTTGGTCATTTTGCGCGCACACCTCTCCCCTTTTTTTCCTTTCGCTGCTGTGAACACCCCCCCAATGGCTCCTCTTCTCCTCTCTGCTTCATCTTCTTTCTCCTGCCATCTCCACCATACATGCAGCAACAAGCTCCCAAAACCTAGAGAACTTTCGCAAGCCATAGCTGCAAAACTCTTCGACTCGACCACCCCTTCAAACTAGTGACAATTTGTGCAAAATTTGGACTGACGATAGAGCAAACCACCACCTTTTCAGTGCGTTGGGGTGTCGAATTGGCGGTCGAAACATGCCCCAGGTATGGCTATGAAATTCATCTCTTAATTGCTTCAATTTCCTATAAATTAGGGTAGAAATTTGCGACTTTCAAACCCCAATTCAACCACAAATCAGTAAGTGAGTTTGGGTTAGTTTTAGGGTTCAAATTTTGGGGAAATTTGGCGTGATTTGGGTCTTGATCGAGCGTGGGTAAGCAAGAGGCGAAGGATTGGAGTTGTTCAAGCCCCTAAAGTCAAGCAGCAGCCGTGAATCGAACCTCTAGCTTGGGTTCAAGGTGAGGTTTCCTTTCCCCCTAAATTACTACTATTTTCAATGATTTTAGCTAAGTTTAGTTATTGCATGTTGATTTTGAAGTTACAAATCAGTTTGGGTAAATTTAGAATTGAAGTTGAGGAATTACGAACATGGTACTGATTTGGGTCATTTGGATGTCGAATTGATGCTAAATGTTAATAACCAGATAGTAGAGGAATCTTTAATGAACAGAATGTTAGCATAGCGCTGTGATTCCAATAATTTATTAGTTCAAATTCTATTTTGAAGCTTGAGGAGGCTAATCGAAGTAATTGTGGAATGAACTGAATTATGTCTAAAGGTTATGCTTACATCAGTTTAGGCACGTGAATAGTCTATTCGTAGTTATCTCAATGAAGTATTATGCTTGTGGTTATCGGTTAGCAAACTAAAAGGGGCAAACTGTCATTTTAAAGTTTCGATTGCATCAGCTGGCTCACTTAAACACTATGTTGTTATTAAGCATGAATGGAATGCCTATTTATGATCGTTCTATGTATTATTGGTTTGTACATGTTAATATTGAACCGAGCTTGGTAGTTGGATGGTTTGAGGTGGAACGATTGAGTGGTTTGAGGCTCTTGTGGTCAGTGTTGTGTGAGAAGGAAGATAAGGTTGTGAATTGCCATAATCATGTCGATTTCGAGGCCATGTGTGGCTTAATGAATGGTGATATGAAGTGTATGAATGTGCTATATGTGAACCTCTTTTCCCTCAATGTACTAAGTGACATTAAGTGAATAGTTTTCAAAATGCAGACATGTTTAAGAAAGATTGTTAAATGCATGTTTTCAAGATTTCGAATGCTTCTAAATACTTACCAATTGTCTGGTAGTTTATGGAAATGTTTGTAGCCTATAAGAAATCCTAAATCGTCGAACTACTCAGTTAGTGACTCAACTGAATAGTTGATAGGTTTAGGAAGTTTAAAAGTGAACTAAAAGTGGATTTGAATATGCTTAAGGCTTTGGTTTGTATATGACTTCTTCTTAAGTCTAAAAGGATTTAAACGATCCGAAGAAGAGCACCTTAAGGTGCTAATTATGAAACTTAGCTTATTTGCATGTTATTTGCTTACTTAAGTCCCTATTGAGTTTTGATTCAAAGAGCTAGTAAGTCCATTATGATTTTAAGAAGCATTTATGTTGAAAATATAAAAAGAAACCCTATTTGCCTTATAAACGAACCAAGTACTTTAAGTTTTTGAATAGTAGCAAGTTTGGGAATGTTTTAAGCATTTAGCTTATTTACACACCCTTCTTGAATTTTAAAAGGAATTGAAATGAGCTATAGAATGGCAACTGAAGTTTTTCTTATGAATCTGATTTGAGTTACACGCTAACTAATTATTTTGAGTTAAGTTTTGAATAATAATGAGCTTGAAAGCGATCGAGGGTCTTAATTTGCTTAAGCACCTCTCTTCGAGTTAAAAAGGAATTTTCAAACGAATCTAGCTTACGTTTATTGTAACTAAGTATTTAAGTCTCAAATGAGTTTCGATTTCGAACTTAGTTGAATTAAACGTTAACTAAGCACGTTATGTCTCAAACGAGTTTCGATCTACGATTTAGCAAAAGTATTACGTTTAAATGAAGCTTCTTGGCTAAAAAGTAAAGTCATTGTACGAGTTAGCAATCGTTTTACATTTATAAGAAGCTTTTAAGTTGAAAACGAAGTCATTTTACTATTTAGCAACCTTATTAAGTTTGTACGAAGTTTTCAAGTTAGAAAATGAAGTCGTTTTATGATTTAGCAACCTTGATACGTCTATAAGAAGCTTGTAAGTTCAAAAAGAAGTCGTTTTACAAACTAAGGAACGTATTACGTTATTAAGAAGCTTTTAAGTTGAAAACAAAAGCGTTTTACGATTTAGCAAACCTAATACGTCCATACGAAGCTTTTAAGTTAAAAACGAAGTCGTTTTACGATTTAGCAAATCTAATACGTTCAGACGAAGCTTTTAAATTAGAAACAAAGTCGTTTTATGAATTAGTAAACGAATTACATTTATAAGAAGCTTTTAAAGTTAAAAGTAAAGTCGTTTTATGAGTTACTACATTTATAAGAAGTTTTTAAATTAAAAACGAAATGAGCTATAAGCATTTAGAAAGATTATAGTCGTTTTGTTAAAAAGTAAGTTTCAGCAAAGTAAGCATTTGAAAAAAAAAAGAGAAATGAAATATGATCTGAAAGGCTACGAAAGTGTTAGGTAATTGGCGAGAGGGTAGGAACTGGACTCAAAATATGAGTTATCTTGGCGTGAGCTGTTCCTGGAAACTGGACGCAAAGGTGGCGTGAGCTGTTTCCCCCTAAAGAAAAGTTAGGAACTGGACTCAAGATATGAATTATCTTGGTGTGACCTGTTCCCGGGAACTGGACTCAAGATATTAATTATCTTGGTGTAAGCTGTTGCCCAGATAAGTTATGATGTGTGACGCGTAAGAAAACCTTGAGGGGGACTGGACTCAGGATATGATTATCCTGGTATGAGCTGTTGCCCCACAGAGGACAGTATCGAGGCTAGAATTGCTCTACTAGGACGCGTTTTGGCCAAAAGTTAAGTACGTATACCCTGGGGGTAACGTAGATTAAGAGTGACGATCTCACCTAAGGGCGGTGTTGACCTCCCTAACTAGCACAATAAGATGTTTTTATGTTATGAGTAAGTTCCTGATAAAAAGGAGATCTGGCTTTTTTCCATTCTAAATAGTTCAGGAAAGAAAGGAAGTTCTTTCAAGTAGCACGAGCCTCAAGAGGCCAAGTAAAGCGTTTTTAAAGAAAAGAAGAAATCTTTCAAATGTACGGAGCCGGCATATCGTTTATGAATATGTTCTGAATATAGTTTAAATGAAGTTTCAAATGAAGCATAGCTACATCCTAGTAATGCATCGTACATTTAAGCTTTTCAAGGTGCTTATCTTATGAAAGAATGTTCTTGCAAAGCTTTCTTACCAAATTGGGTGTTTCAAGAGCTTTTAAAAGAGTTATAAGCATTAAAGGAGTTAGCATGATTTATAAACTGTTCTTTGAATATAACGAGAGTTGCTATGTTTTCACAAGTGTGTTTGAAAGCATCATATTCATTCTTGTGCTACTTGATTAAGTGTCTCAATGCTTGTTAGAAAGGAAGATTGGTCATTAAGGACCTAGGAACGAGTTGAGGGGTTAGAATGAAGTTTTAAGGGTGGTGATCTTTCCTTGGAGATTTTGATTGCCTAATATGATAGTAAAGTATGAATACGTGATATATGGCTATTATTAGAATTATTGCCTGCAACTGCTTTGGGTTTTAGGGACTAGGGGAATTCTCACTAAGCGTGTGGTTGCTCATCCCATTACCTTTTCCCCAGGCTTTTGTTATGACAGATGGAAGTCAAGTTACTTATGCGAGCTCGAGTCTACCCCCTACTTGAAAAAGAGTCATGTGCGCCATATAGAAGTAGATTCATGTGTTTAACGATGTGATGTAACGTATTCCTAGTTTGTAATTGTTGTAAACTAAGTTTTCTAGCTCACATAATGCATATTGTTTATGAGTCTCTCTGTATGGCCGTGTGAGCCAACCATCTAATTAGTTAGATGTCTTTATTCGAAATTAGCTGTGTTTTGGGATGCAAACCCCAGTACTCCGGTTGTGTAGATCGTTGAATTGTATCTTTTACTTTTCATGTATTAAAGAACGATTCTTTTTGGGGTACTCCGAGCGGGTGGCTCGTTGAGTTATGAACTCCGGCATGTGGCGGTTAAGCTTCTTTTAAATGTCATGCACTTCCGTTGATTTGTAGGGGATTATTGTAAGGCTTTTAGCCTGGAAACGGTAAGTTTTTAGGGGAAACTCTATCTATTTCATCCCAAGAATTAAGTAAGAAGTAAGACAACGTAACGCTGCTGACCCTGGGGCTGGGGGTGTTACAAGTGCATTACTTGAATAAATATTAATTGATAACTATATGAAGTACAAAACTTAGGCTGGTAAATCTATATAATTATATATAAAATTGAGTGATAGCATATGAAATTAACATGTGGATGGCTTAAGTGGCATTGAAAAGTGAGATGGCGAGTTGTTATTGGTTTAATTTGTATTTCATTTACTAATAAAATTTATTTGTGGTTTTTTTTCACATTTAAAGTGCTCATTATTGCATGCATTTATGTGCACAAAAATATTGATTTTCCTATTTTAAAAAATCACATTCATACCCAACTTTCTTCCATTTTTCTATCTATTAGAAATTGCTGAAAATTGAAACCAAGGAGTATGACAAGATTTTTCTTTTTGGTGTAATTGTATCATGTGGGTGCAACAAGAGTGAGATCAATGAGTGATATTTTCAAGTGAAATTTTATGTTGAGCTAGTAAAGTGTTATTGGTAATTTTTTTAATTAAATATTTATTCTTATTATTTGTGATTTAAAATATTTTAATATTTTAATATTTTAATATTTTAATACTTTCTTTAACATTTTATTCGGAACTTTTAGTTCTTGTGGAGCTTTTAAAATTGGCTTAATCATAATAATTTCTAAAACGTGTGAGTTGCAATTGTTCTCTTAATGGCTTGGTCATTACTCTATGATTTTGAAACAAATATTCATTGTTTGACTTTTAAGTCTTGAAATTTACACAAAAAAGTACTATTTATAATGACCATTTAAAAGAACAAGTTATGCACCATTTATATCGTATGGATTCAAAAATATATATTTACATATTATAATATTTGCAAGAGAGAACCTGCACCATGATATACAATCAAATATTATCACAAATTAAAATTTTAAATATCAAATATCAATATGTATTCTCTCCATCATTACTTTGTAACCTCTCATTATTTTTATTTTTTTGGGCTCACCTTTTTAAATTTTCATGCTATATTTTTCAAACAATTCGACTTGTAATATCTCATTATTTTTTTTTTTCATTTTTATTATTCTTACCCTTTTGGATTTTCATGCCAAAAGTTTCTACTTTCAAAAAATGTTAATTATTGATAAAACCTATTTATTTTAAATATAGCATTAAAAAAAACTCAAACATGTTAACGTTTAACTATAATGTGGAAATTTTTTTAAAATTTATTTATTTCACGATTAACACATTATACATTTGTAAGAGCTTATAATTTTTTGAGTGATCCAGTATTTATGGAAGAAAATTTTTAAATGAGCAAGATAATGAAGCGCTAAACTCTTTATTATATTGTAGGATAGAGATATTATGTGTATAAATTAGAAAGTTTGAATTACTCTCTTTTGTGCTGATTTTCTTACTGGGATTCATCTTATTCCACTATTCTCATGGTTCTTTTTTTATTTTTTAATATTATTCACTTGATTTTTATTCATCACGGAATTATCTAACATATGTATATCAATTGATAAGGGAGAAAAAATAAAAAGTCAAAAAATTGACAAATGATGAATCATACAAACACATTCACTAAAAAGGTAAATCAACAGCCCCTGCATTGCAGAGGTATAGCACTAGTTTATGTAAAGCTGAGTGAAGTTATATGTATATGACAAGTGTTATATTGTCATTGGTTCACTTTTTTTAGTTTTATGAGAAGCATCTCTCTAACTGTGTCAATAAATCCTTTTTAGCGACCTTTACATATTATTTGCCATACTTTCTAATGATCTACCAAACTCCTCACATTCTTTCGACTAAATACAATTTACCTTTTATTAACAGTTGTATTTAATAGAATATGTAAGAACCATGACCCGAATCTCACATGCGGTCACCCATAAATGACTAAACTCGCTTGCTTGGTTTTATTGTTTGAATTTTTATTTTACTTACTTTCTTTTATTTTCAACAAAAAATAATTTGGAATACAACAAAAGATCAGGCTCAGACACAGGAATCCAGCCCAGCTCCAAACAGCATTGGCTACCCAGTTTAGAAGGCTGGTAGTAGTCCTATTCTAGGACTCGGCTAGGTTTGTCTGCCAGGATAGGGTCTAGCTTTCTGGCCCAAATAGCGGTACTATCCGAACTCCGAACTACGGGGTACAATTTGTGTCCCGAACCAGAATCCTTATTCTGCCCCATCCAAAAAGGTTAAGTGGAAAATAATAATAAGAAAATTAAAATTCATGCAATAGAGTCACCAATGAGTTTTTAGGAAAACTTACAAAACTAAGTTTACTCTCTGAAATAAGTCATAAACCAAAGGGCACACTGTAGTTTTGAATAGGTTTTTAAGATGGCCCTGAGTAACCCTTGAAGTGGAGATCATCTAATTCCCTAGGTTCGAACCAAAAGAAACAAATTCAGAAGTGAAGATACGATATTGTGATAGAATATATCACGATATTGTCTGCCATCACTAACGACCTTTGCCAATAAAACATGAGAAATCAGAATTAATTCACATTTAAACATGAAGCATGCATCATGTTAAAATCTACTGAATAACAAATTTTAAAGAAACCATGTTACTCTAAAGAAACGGAAGGAAACAATTCAAATAACTAAAGCGGGTGTGGACTAAAAACTAATTCAAAATTACATCTTTGCTCAAAACCTAAAACTGAATAACATTAGCAAAAGGGGAAAAGTAAAAGAAAAGAAAAGAAAACCTAGTTAAAGCCATGACCTTAGGTTGACCCACATGATCTATTTGGGAATCCAGTAGGATTTTGGCAGAATAATGTTAGCCAATCAGTTTGCTCACATTTGGTGTCACTCTTCTCGATTTTTAGTATGTTTTTCTTTCAAGTTTCCATTTGTTCAACCCTAGGTGGAAATCTCCCTTTTATAGGCCCTAAACAAGCAAAAAAGTGGCCAAATTATCTCTTAACATAATTAATATAATCAGCTACACCTTATCAGATAAAATTTTATCAGAGGGAATGCATGTTGGATGCAGGGAAGAAAATATAGGAACTCGGCTAGGTTCTTTCTGGCTAACAGGGAATCAAATTGGTTCCTGGCCATTTCAGGTTAGAACCTAACTGAGTTATGGGCTGTTTTCGTGACCATGGGTCAGGCTGGATAATTTTGCATTAAAAGTATAATATTCTCATTTTCAGGCTCAAATTAAGGGTCAATCCCTGCTGGGCCCCCAAATATACAAATTGGGGTTATAGGTTGTATCATTGGCCATTTCCTAAAATTCAAGACACCAGTTTTTTGCGTCTACAAATGTGGCTGTTGCTTATCCATCTATTCTAAATTAGTGCTTCCTCTTTCCTTTTATGGATGAACCAAAATAAGGTCTATTTTCTCTATCATTGGTATGAAGGCCTCTCTCATCTAAAAATAGCAGGAAACATAGCATTGAAATGATGTCCCCTCTTATCACAAAAACAAGAAGTTCTCTTTAAGATTTATATTAGCCAAGTATGGCAAATTTTATGGGACAAAGGGTGTAATTACTAGTTGTCTTAGTATTGTAACTTGTCTGTTATAGCTATTATGCAAAATTGAAATTCTATTATGATTCATGTATCATCTTACTAGAATAGTCAAGACATGATGAAATCCAATATCAATTAAAATGTATGAATATAACGACATACATATGCAGTTATGTACAAATTTAAATACCTAGAAGGGTTTCCCTTTTCTTTTTTGCATTTCAAGTAAAGCATTGAAATGTTTGTATAGAACATTATAATTGTTAGGCTTTAGGGTGCAAAGAAACAATTAAGCATATAATGAAAAGAGAATTTAGGAGCGAAAAATTACGATTGCACTGCTTCAAGAATGGTAAACAAAAACTCTCTCTCTTTTCACAGGTACAATTCACCTACCCAAAAAGCTCCCCCTCTTTCCCACGTGTGTTTCCATAGCAACGCTAAATTTGTGTTCCTGCCTATAGATGCATTTGGCAGCAGAAAACAAGGGTCCATTTCCTGGTTATTTTTAGGAGAAGTGGCTTTTTCTATAAGCTCTTTCTTTGCTTCTTCAACAGTCCTCATGATAGGTTCCCCAAAACACCTCTTCAATTCTTATGAATTGCACCAAGTATATTTAAGACGTTTTCCACTACTTCCATTGACATAGGAACTAAAATTTGCTTGCATAACCATGCCTCCCACAACATTGATTTTTATCACAATCTTATTAGACTCCACCTTGATAAAAAATAAGTAAATAAATGCTTTTTCACCATCTCCAACCAACGTGGTCTACTCCTGTGTCTCCATCTTATTGAGAGCAGGAGATCACCATCTCTAGCAAACTTGCAAAAACTCTTCCTATAATATTTTCCACAGACACTTCCTTGTAAGTCTATACAAACCTATAAACATTTTTCCTTTTAGCACTACCATAGCTCCTTTGGAGATCCTTAACACCTCACTTTTTGAAAAAAAACTAGCAGCCCTTTGCATCTAACATCTGCAAAAAAAAGAAGACATCCCTTTAGACTCGGAATATGTCTAACCATAGTTAGCATTTATATATCCCATCATATATTCAAATCCGTACTATCCCCCCCTCCTCGTGCAATGTTGCTTTTCACATCATTTGTCATATTGAAAATACCTCCATCAAAGGCTTAGGGGCTATTTGGATGAGGAGTAGGGAGGAGTAAAAAGGAGTAAGGGAGTGTGAATGCTCCCCTGCACCCTTGTTTAGGAGTAAGAAAATGAGGGTAAGGAGCTAGGAGTTAGGCAGAGTAACTCTTACTCCCCCGTGCTTCCTCTCAACACTCCATTTTCTCACACTTCAAAATTAGGTGTAAGAGGGAGCAAAAAGGGGTAAGAAAAGAGATTTACAAGTCTACCCCCACGAAACCTAAACATAATATATTTTAATATATTTAGTAAGGTTATATGTGTTATTCCTCTGTGTTATTCCTCCAATTACTCTTATATACTCTTCTATTCTTCCAAATAAGGTAAGTAAGTGAGGACTTTCCATAAACTCCCAAACAAGAGTAAGTAACTTACTCTTATTCACTCTCTCTTACTTTTCCTCCTTCTTACTCTTATTTACTCTTACTCCTTTAACTTACTCATCTCCCAAACAGACCCTTAATGTGTCATCAAGTACTCTCTCTAATTGACACATGTGAAATGAACAATTAGAATCTAAGGTCTCACATGAATTTTCTAGAAATTTGAAGATGTCCAGATGTAGGTCACCTTCATTAACTAGGTTTATGCCTTGGGCAATTAACGATTCCTTCTCAACTGGCCTTCCTCGCCATAGGGGTAACACCTAAGGTTCGGATCACTTGACCTTAACATTGGGACCTTCCCCCTCTTTTGGCCGTTGTCATCCTGGCTAGCCTCCTCAGTAGCCACAAGCACTCAACCTTCATTTAGTAATCTATTATTGCTTTCTCGAGCATCATTGATCATCAATAATGCAACAATCTCCTTAATTAATTCCATAGGCTTTCTCCCTTACAAACGATGTCATCAAAAGAAGGAGGCAATGATAACAATAGAGCTTTATAGTCTCGCTCAAATCTTACCTCTGAAGAAGCCAATTCCATTGTGAGCTTTTTGAATACATCGTAATGTTTAGTGAAATCTGCTTCTTCGGTCATTTGAACACCAAATAGACATGTCTTCAAGTTCAACCTACTTGTTAATGGTTTTAACTTATACATGCTCTCCAATTTTTTCCAAATCTCAACTGCATTCATTATTGAAGAACCTGGCAAAGAGTTTTAGTTGTAAGGCATAGTAAAATTGTACTCATTGTCATATCCTTATATGATATTTTCTTCAAGCTAGTCGTTTCCCTAGGCAATGCCCAGTCAATGTCTTTCATAGTTCCAGTATATCCTGTAAGAATTTGTTTTCAAGGCCTTCATCGTCCCTTTCCAAGTTAGCATACTTTTCACTCGTTGTTGCCATGAAGTGAAATTGTGTTGCCCATTGAATGGTTTCATACAATATAAAAAAGGTTCAAATAGCAATGTAATTAGAGATGACAAATGACAAAATAGCTATAAAATTTCATAGTTAGTGACACTCAGTATGTTGTTGAATGAATAGTTTCCATTGTTAATTTGGGCCCATTAAAATGTTTGTACGCTCAAGTGATGCCTTTTTCTATGTTCTATTAGATAAGTTTTCCCATTTGCAGATTAGTGAGAACCGCATTTTGGTGCCAATTGTTGGGTTTAAATCATGTAAAAACCCCAAGTTTGGGAGAGAAAATAATCTATTTATACATAAACTCTCTACGCTCTTGACACGCATGAATTTTTTGATCCTTGTACACATTTTGTATTCACACCGCTTTCCCGAATGTATTTCCCCAATGTTGGAAAATTAAGGACAAACCTTAGTGTTGAAGAGTAGGATTTCGTTACTTGGTGATTGCCCACAAATTGTTGAACCGGATTGACGGTCGCGAGTCACCGAATAACATCACACCCCAGACCTGATTCCTAAGTGATGGTATGATTAACTTGATAGAAAGTGGATAGAGGTGGAGGGGGATTAACGTCATTTGATGCTCTTAATCGGCTCCTTTTAATCAGCTCCAAGATTTGTAATTGATAGGAGATTATTACAAACGATTAATACATAACTAACCACCCAATTAATGTGGTTATCAATGTGACTGTTACACTTAGTCAACAGCTCCCCCTCGATCACAAAAACTATAAGTTACACCTTTCTCTTCCAACTAATCTCTTCATGCCTCATATTAGGAGTGGGGCAATGCAACCAGAAAGTGACCAATCGTGTTATATTAAGTCACTGTAACTAACATAAAACTTTCACAAAATACAATACCCAAATCATCTTCAATATCACCTACGGAATCCACAGTTCCTTTATACAATATGGAATATCATATGATTATATACACAATATAATCGCGCGGGATGATATCATGATGATGGATACATTTTTCCTTAAACACCTATGAAATTTCATCTTAGTTTAATTGCTTTCCTAACTTGTTCGTGCTGAGCTGTAGACATCATGACCCTTAAGAAATACATTAAGGTAGCATTATCAAGCTTTGACTTCATATCATAGCTTTAAGTTGAAGGGTCATCGTCCATAGGATCACCTAGTGACAAGAGATAGGGAAGTCAATTGTTACTCCATGTATGGATCGTCTTAGAAGCACACATTGTATCAAATGTGTCATGGCATAGCTCCCACTCAGTTGGGCATATCACTTATATACCATGTGATATTGCCAGTCTAGATTTTCACATAAAAATCTAACCTAAGCCACTAGATCCACATATTGAATGTTAATCTTGGCATTGATGATTGGGCTTTTAACGCTTCAATATGAAATTTTATTTCATATTCGACTCCCTCGAGTCTCCTCTTAGACTCACTAAGGTCACTATATTCATTTTACTCATACACTTCCAGTATGAGCAATCAATATTGCACACTTAGTGCCAATATAATCAGTCTTATCCTGTCTACCACTCAAGCGTCAAGGTGATTGCCTATGTGACTAGGCCAATCAGAAGCGTGTCACATTTCAATATGTCTAACGCAAAAAAAAAAAAAATAAGCCTTTTGCTCATTTACAAAAGAAACATGTCCATCACATAACAACATACATCCAAGCACTAAACCTTATGAATTTTTAGACTCAACAAATGAGTTTTGAATAAATCACCGGGAATAGGTTTAGTCAAGGGAACATAATCACCTTGCTAGTGTACATATACTTAACAATAAAGGATTTTGCCTCTATGGTGATAAGATACATAATTTGCCTTCATAGCTGACATTGTTTTGTAGTTTTGCTTCTTACTACACCATGATATGGCTCTCCTAGTTAGGGTAAAGGCATGTCTTGAGGTTAACCTAGAGTCATCCGGGTTACCACCCTAATCTAAATTTGAGCATCATCTCAACTTGACGTCTCCCCCTTGATAGCAAAAGGCTAAGTCAGCAGTACCACGAAGGTAGCGAAGGTAGCGGTTGATTCTCTTCACGGCTCGCCAATCAGCAAGTACAGGGCTACTTTGATATGGACTTGCCAAACCAACTGCAAAGCAAATGTTAGGCCATGTACATAACATGGCTTACATTAAGTTTCCTATGACACTAGCGTAAGGGACATAGTTCATTATCTCCATTTCATCACCGATTTTAGGGCATTAATCAAGACTCAAGGTTAGAACCTTCTCAACTAGAGTATCTACGGGTTTAGAATTATGCATCAAAAATCATTCCAAAGCCTTTTAAATGTATGCGTCTTAGGACACTTTCAGATTATTTTCACTGCTAGAACAAACCTAGCTTCACCCATGTCCTCATCTCAAAGACATAGCACAATGACTTTTTATTAGCTTCGATCATCTCTATGTTGTTCCCACCCAGCAGTATGTGATCAACATACAGGGTAAGAGATGTAATCCCCTATGTTGATCTTTTGACATACACATGATGGTCTTCTAAAACCATAGATAAGCCAAACTAAATTAGGACTTCATGGAATCTAAAGTACTAAGATGTAGAAGATTGCTTAAGACCATATGTGGACCTTTTAAGATGACACACCTTATCCTTTTGTCCATTTGATACAAAATTAATGGGTTGGTCCATATAAATATGTTCCTTAAGGTTATCCTTGAGGAAAGAAATCTTTACGTCCATTTGAAATAACTCTAGGTCCAAATGGGCTATTAGGGTTAGGAGTGGGCGAATAGAGACAAATATTGCCACAGCAGAAAATATCTCTTTGTAGTCTATACCGTCAATTTGGATACAACCTTTCGCCATTAGATGAGACTTGCATCGGGGCGGATGATAAACAAATCCCAAACCTTGTTTCTTGCCATTGAGTCCATCTTATCCCTCATGACATCCATCCACTCTCTATAATTTGGTGAATCAATCGCCTCTTAACAAAAGGTAGGTTCCTCAACTTCTAAGGTAGTGTGTAGGAATATTGTCTCTTCAATTTAGAGTATCGTCAAGGAATTCTTCATACTCACTCCTTCGGATCCTGGGACCTTCATTATTTGTCAGTCTAAGTAAGGAATCCCTCTCCCTTTCTCTAAGAGGTATAAGATCCTAAGCATGTGGAGAATCAGTCCCACTATCCGTTGGAGGTGTGGGATCCTAAATGTGTAGACTAACCGCGTGTTCAAGAATAGGAGATTGAGCATCTGATTCTCAGGTTGACTTTCCTTAACATTTGGAGATTGAGGGTGAATTTCATTCTTCTTAATAGACAAACCTGTACCATTTCTACCAAATAAGGGAAGTGTACCATCCTCGATGACTTAGTGAGAATTCAAATCCTTCCCCTCATCAAGAGATGGTTGAATGTCTTGTTATAACTCATACAATTTGAGGTCCTTTTTAAATTTCACCAAATTCTTGGGACTTTATCCTCAATAAAAACGACACTGTGGACATTTATTTCATAAAGGAGATATTCACGATCTCAATTGGTTCAAAGAGTTCTAACATTTCATTTCGATTGACTCTACCACTATAAGTACTTAACAAGGGAGAAATAATAGGTACATATACCTATATCATGAATAGTATATATAGCTCAATGATGTGCTTTGACATCATGGGCCCATACATACCTAAAGTGAATGGACTCCAAGGGAATCGATGCCTTCAAAGCCTTATCAAAAGACTTTATAGTTGTTTTAATAGCTAGACATAACTCACATCTGGCAACTCAACCATAGTGAATTGGTCTTAAAAGACCATCTTTAGCTAGTTTGTTTACTCTATCTTGGCCCTTATGATCAAGTTGAGCATGCCTAAAACAGAGTTGAAAATGAGGCAATGATGGAAGATATTTTATTTCATTCAAAACATAGAGAACACCTTTCAATGGCCAAACGAATTGCCATTGTATACGATATATAAGACATCGAGACGAAAAATAAAGAGAAAACCAATATTAGAAATAAAAGACACAAGGGAACATCGCACCCCAGGTTGATAGAGAGCATCATAAAGAAGTAACATAGTCTCTCCATGAAGTTTCAGATGATATGTCCTTATTTCAAGGACATCTTCTTCACCTTCATTACTTAAAACGCAGTTTGTGAACCCCTAGGTTAGTGATGAAAGCTCACAAAATCAACTCAGTCCTGAATTATGTGCTTGATTGCTCCTGTGTCTACAATCCACGACGGATCATAGTTCATAACGGATGCTGGGGAGCACACACTTTATTTATGAGCAATTGTGAAGAAAAGGTACCTTAAATGGCTCAGGACAATCTCGAGTGGAGGGTCCCTTATTTCTAAGTTATAGCACTTCACATGTGCTGTATTCATCTCTTTATTTCCCTTAGCCTTTTTCCTTTTGGGAATGCTACTCTTAGGTCCGAAACTTTAATGAGAAATGAGTCTGGTTGATCCTGACGCTAAGCTAATCCCATATGTACTCAGTAGTGGGATAGCTTTTAATTCCTCCACTAGATCGTCATTGATGCAGTATAACATAGTATAGCATGTTAATCGATCCATTCTCAAACCATTTTTGGTATTTTCTTAGGTTCTCTCAATACTACTCACTAGCAGTACTATCTTACCATTCTAGAAAACCTAGAAGTTGTCAAGTGTTCTAACACTTCATGTTCGGTTAGAAGAAACTAATTCTTCTAACACTATATGTCATAGTCAGTACTATTTGTCTCTTCATGGGTAAACAAATCACCAATCACATTTTAATTGTCATATCCGGAAGTATGCATTTTAAAAATTGGACATTAGGCATATTTTCAAGTAATTAAGTTATCAAAAACTCTATCAACTATGCCGTATGATTGAAAATTTTGCCAAGCTCATAATCATCACATACATACACTCATAAGAAGTTTCTATAATTTAATTATCATATTTTTCCGTAAAACAAAATTTATGGAGAGCAATATTGTTAAAACTAATTAACACTTTACAAATATCACAAAGATATTCAACTTAATCATGTAAAACAAATTTACATGACGTTATGTTATATAAAACAAATTTATATAATTACAAATATGTCATTCCAAACTCTATTTAATGACATATGTACCAAAAAATTCATATGATTATATAAAATGTATTTATATTATAAAATGAAATATTATTGCAAAATATATTCGAATAATAACATGCTACAAAAGGATTTCATAAAAGCCCAAAAAACATAACATCCTATAAAACTCTCGACAGTTATTTCCGCATTCAGGTCAGTCTTAATTTGTCTAATAGTGGTATCAGAGACTAAACTGATCGGATTAGTCCCATTATAAAGAATTGAATGAACTGAATAACAAGCATGCTTAGTTTTGAAAACATGATACATGATTAGGTGTCTAATTTTCATGATTATGCAAGTTAATATCTAATGGCTTGCCTCTGTGACTCGAACTGGCTAAAGATTAGAATTTTTAGTCATGATCAGTGATGAAAATATATAATCAGAGTGCCACTAAATTCATACACACTATGTGATTAAGCGTTAATCAGCTTATGCCTAGACTAGTATGTGTGAAACATGATCAGTTGCTTGGTTTCGTAATTACGCAACTAAAGCATGCCTCTGTGACTTTAATGTCTTCAATTCATAAAGATTGAAAATTTAGTCAGGAGTACTGATGAACAAACATGCCCATATTGTTAGTCAAAATTCATGCTCAAAATGTTTATACGTTACAAACATGATCCTTTATACATTTTTATGGGATTATATGTTAATTTTGCCCAGATTAATATGTGAAAAACATGATAATTAGTTGATAATTGTTATTATGCATCAAAATCATGATTCTGAGTCGAGTTTATGAATGCATGATTTATATGTGGCTGTTTTGTTAAAAATCCAGATCTAAAAACCCTAATCCAAGAATTCATGATATGCTCTGATTCATCAAATCTTCAATTTAAAATCAGATAAATAGCAGACCCAAACCCAAAACCCTAATCCTTCTATGCCTGAATCTCGACCTCGGCTCAGATTAACAGAAAAAGAAGGTGTAGAACATGGACATAAGAGAACCGAGCCATGCTCATCAGATGACACCATGGAGGGGTGGCGTGTAACCATCACACACTGTCGACGAAGGTTGTTTCACGATCTTTTTCTTCCCAAAATCCCTCATCATCGCGGATCTACGTAGGCATAGCAAGAAAATCGGAAGAAACGCCATCGTTGGAAGCGCGCGCATCCACGCGCCACCGCATCGATGGCACGTTGGGCGCTTGGATCGCTTCCCCAGACTCTGTTTTGGCCGATCTACACCGTGGTACCCTCCGTTCTCATCAAGCTAGCATCGATCGAAGGCTGAGAGCTTTTTTGTGTGGCGGTGGTTCATCACTTGGCTTTTTTTCTTCGAGGTACGGTGGCCATGTAGAACCACCGTTGAAGACGGTTGTTGAGGGGAAAAGTGACAGAGCTCAGTGCTCCCATTTTAGGGCCATGGCTACCTGAGTATAAAGGGAGAGACCAAAAACGGGATGGAGAGAAAGAGAGGAGAGAGAAAGCTCCTACTAGGGTTGGGATTGGGGGGTAAGTGAGTACGCTCACTTGTAAAAGGGGCGCCCCCCCTTTTTTTTTTTTTGGCTAACTCTATCAAAAGAAGAAAAAAAAAAGGGTTCCCCTTTTTTTGGGTCATTGTGGGCCGGTTTTGTGTGGCCCAATTTTTGTCTTAACTCGGGCCTTTTCTGGATTGAGCCGATTTTTGTTGCTGTTTTAATTTGGACTGATGAATGCTTGTTCCTATTATCACATAAATTCGTCCTATATGTTGAAAATGACCATGGGTTGGTCACATGTTTATTTTTGATGAATTACATTCTCTCTGTTTTTAATTTTATTTCATATAATTATTGTTAATAGTATGATATTTTTGAAGTTGATTATGTAATTTTGTGTTATATGTATTAAAACAAAATGAAGCTATGTTAAATGAATTGTGTTAATAAAAATTATGTAAATATATATATTTACAAGATTAAAAGTGAATATCTTCGTGATACTTACTGGATTAAAATGTTAATTAGTTTAACAAAACCTTTTAAGGAAATTCTATGAAGTTAAGTTAGTAATTAAATTAAAGAAGCTCCAAAGTTCGTATCTATACGTGATGATTATGAGCTCAACAAAATTTTCGAACGTATATTATGAATGATGAGGTCTTCTTGATAATTTAATTATTAAAACAATATGCATAACAAATAAGTATATACTTTCACATATGGCAGCTAGGAACATGATAGGTTGTATGCAATCTGATGATAAACTGGATGATTCAAACTGCGATATCTAACATCTGAGAGTCTAGTTCTACTTAAATAATAATGACATGGTGGACCTCTTGACCTCCTCTGTGACTGCTGCGGCTGAAAAGGATGAACAAGGTAGGGATATTGCTGCAACTAAGCAGCACAAAGAAAACCTAAAGGCGTACTAAGCATGGTTCAAACATGATCGTTCTGCATGTTGCACTATGCTGTCTTGCATGCAGAACAATCTCCTGGGTGAGTTTGAACGCTTCCCCACTGCTAAGGGCATGTGGACATAGCTTAAAGTTAGGTTCGGGCAGACATCTACTACAAGGTTGCGTACCTTGCAGCTAAAATGGATGCCGTATACTATTGACTCCAGTCGTAGTATCTCCGAACACCTTTGAACTATGAGTGCTATGGTTCGGGACCTTAAGGCTACATGGCAAGAGGTTTCTGAGGAAGAATAGGTCCTAAAAGTGGTTAGAGCTCTTCCCAATGATAATGAACATTTGAAGAGTCTTAAAGTATTCATGGCATACGGTGAGCATATCAAGACCTTCGAGGCAATCTCCAAACACCTCGAAATGGAGGAAGAGCGTTTAAAATTATATACACCTCCTAGTGTGGCATTCATTGCCAAAGGATTAGGGCCCAAGGGTAGGAAATCTTACCGTGGTAAGAAACCTAAGAAGGGCCCTTGTCCTCCTCAGAACTATCGCTCCAATGGTGGTACTGCTAAGAAGCATAAAGCCAAGGGCAATGGAGCTAAGGATGTGGCACGTGTGAAGTGTTATAACTGTGGAAAGAAGGGCCACTTCGCTCGGGATTGTCCTGAGCCAGTCAAGGTACCTTCTTCCACTAAAACTCCTGAATTATATGTTTGTTCCCATGCATTCGTTGCTAACTCTCTTCCTCAATGGATTATAGGCATGGAGGCAACAAAGCACATAGTTTAGGATAGGGCTGGATTCTTGGAGTTCCATCACTACCCGATAAGTTCACGGACTGTTGTACTAGAGAACGGCAGCGAAGAAGATGTCCTTGGAGTAGGAACATACCAGCTCAAACTCCGTGGAGGAAACAAGCTGCTTCTTCATGACGCCCTCTATGCACCTGGGGTGCGAAGCTCCTTAGTTTCTTATGTTTCTTTAACAAGATTAGGTTTTACTTTTGGTTTTCGTCCTGACTGTTTAAATTTGTTCTGCAATAGCAATTTGTTTGGCCAAGCAACTTTGAAAGGAGATTTCATTGTTTTGAATTTGGGTGATAGCTATAATAATATATCCTCTTCTTATGTTTTATACTTTGACTCGAATTCTGAATCTGTTAAGTGGCATGCTAGACTTGGCCATGTGGGCCAAGATAGGATAAATAGGCTAGTTACCGACTTACTAGGGTTAAGTTACCTAGGTGTGAGTCTTGTTTAGCTGGAAAGACAACAATGAATCCTTTCAGTAAGGTCTAGAGAGCATCTAGTCCCTTAGAATTAATTCACTTAGACATATGCAGACCCATAAATATTAAAGTATGACACGGGCCTCTCTATTTCATTACTCTCATAGATGATTATTCACAACATAGGTGTATGTACCTACAATCTCATCGCTACGAAACACTCGATGTGTTCAAACATTTCGTAGCAGAAGTAGAGACTCCATTTGGAACGTAGGGTTAAGATCCTTCCAACTGATTGAGATCGCGAGTACCTCTTTGATATGTTCAAGGAGTTCTGTGAGGAAAAAGGTATACAAAGACAGCTAATGGTTCCACGCACTCCAGAACAGAATGGTGTTGCGGAACGTAGGAATCATACATTGCTTGACATGGTTAGGTCAATGATGGCATATGTTAACCTCCCAATCAGTTTCTGGGGGAATACGCTGCTTATGGCAGCCTACATCCTTAACTATGTGCTGAGCAAGAGTGCACCTGCCACACCATATGAGTTATGGTTTGTTAAGAAGCCATCTTGGACCATTTACGCCCATGGGGTTCGGCCGGCTATGTGCATAACCCAATGCACAAACATGTAAAACTTGGTCCAAGATTTACCAAAACGGTGTTCATTAGGTATCCCCTACAATCTAAAGGATATATGATGTATGGGGAACATCCAAATGGTGGCATGATAGAAATAGATTCCCGCAATGTCAATTTTCTCGTGGATGAGTTCCCAACCATTGGTAAAGTCAAGAAGAATGTCGAACTGTTTGAGTTACAACAAAACATCCAACCATTATTCGATGAGGGGGAGAATTTAGATTCTAGCCAAGACACCGAAGATGGTATGCCTCCCCTATCTAAAGGGAATGGGGCAGACTTGTCTGCCCAGGAGAATGAAATTCGTCCTCGATCTCCTATACATGAGAAAAGTCAACCTGCGAGTGAGGTCCATCCTCAATCTCCAGTTCTCGAACATGCAGTTAGTCCACATGTTCGGGATGTCACGCCCCAGAGGGATCGTGGGAGCAACTCTCCACATGCTCAAGATCCCGCACCTCGTAAAGAAAGGGGGAGGGATAGCTCACCTAGGCAAACAAACAATAAAAGCCCCAGGCTCCGAAGGAGTGAGCATGGAAGAATTCCTCGACGATATTTCTAAATCAAAGAGGAAATATTCTTATGCACTTCCTTGGAAGTTGAGGAGCCTGCCTCTTATCAAGAGGCAATTGACTCCCTAAACCACAAAGAATGCATGGATGCCATGAGGGATGAGATGGACTCAATCGCAAGAAACAAGGTCTGGGAACTTATTAATCTTTCACCCCAGCGTAAGTCTATTAGAAACAATTGGGTTTTCACGATAAAACGCCGAGCAGATGGTTCGATTGATAAGTACAAAGCTCGTTTAGTGGTAAAAGGGTTTACACAAATTGAGGGTGTAGACTATGAAGAGACATTTTCTCCTGTGGTGAGATTTGCCTCTATTCGCCAACTCCTGGCCATGGTTTCCCCTTTAGACTTAGAGTTATTTCAAATGGACATAAAGACTGCTTTTCTTAATGGTAGCATTGAGGAAGAGATCTATATGGACCAACCATTGGCCTTGTGTCAAAGGGATAAGAGGACAAGGTGTGCCGTCTTAAAAGGTTCATATATGGTCTTAAGCAGTCTTCTGGATCTTCGTACTTAAGATTCCATGAAGCTATAACTTTGTTTGGCTTATCCATGGTTTCGAAGGACCACTGTGTGTATGTTAAAAGATCAACCGGGGGGATTATGTTCCTTACCCTATCTGTTGACGATATACTAGTGGCTTAGAGCAATTTGGAGATGATCGAAGCCATTAAGAAGTGGTTGTCCTCCGTCTTTAGGATAAAGGACATGGGTTAAGCCATGCATGTCTTAGGCGTAGAAATAATAAGGAATTGTCCTAAGAAACTTTCAGGTATAGGCCAGGAGGCATATATTAAGAAAGTCTTAGAACGATTCTGCATACAGTATTCCAAGCCTGTAGACACTCCACTTGAGAAGGGTTTTACCTTGAGCCTCGACCAATGCCTAAAAACAGACAAAGAAAAGGAGACCATGAGCAATGTTCCCTGCGCTAGTGCCATAGGAAGCTTAATGCACGCCATGTTATATACACGACTGAATATTTGCTTTGCAGTTAGTTTGGCAAGTCGTTACCAAAACAATCCAAGACAAGCTCATTGACAAGCCATTAAGAGAATTGTGTGCTACCTTTGTGGTACAATCGACTTGGTCCTATGCTATCAAGGCGGGAACCTTAAGTTGAGAGGATATTCAGATGCCGATTGGGGTGGTGACTTGGATGAGTCCAGGTTAACATCCGGATATGTGTTCACCCTGGGTGAGGGAGCTATATCATGGTGTAGTAAGAAGGAAGACTGTATAGCTCTGTCGACTATGGAGGCAGAGTATGTGACATGTAGCCTGCCCACGCAAGAGGCAATGTAGCTTAGGAGTTTCCTCCAGGATCTTAACCTCACTCATAGAGTTGATGATCATATAGAGATGTTATACGACAACACAGCCGCCATCCAGTTCACTAAAGATCCGAAGTTCTATCGGAAGACCAAGCACACAAGAGGCATTATCCGTTCGCATGAGATGCCATAAAGACAAAGGAGGTTGCCATCAAGTATATACCCACTAACAAGATGATCGCTGATCCATTAACTAAATGGATTCCTAGAGATACTTTCAAAGCACATTCATTGAGTCTAGGGTTTCGCAGAGTTCGGTTTTTGGATAGAATCTTGTTATATATGATAGATACGTTCTTCTTTTAATTAGCATTTAAATAAAGATTGAATGTTCTTTTTCTAAATGCTTTGTGATTTATTTGTTAGACATGTTAAAATGTCACAGGCTTCTGATTAGCCTAGTCACACATGCAATCGCCCTGACTCTTGAGTAGCGGGCAGGATCAGACTGAATCATACCGGTACTAGGGCTGCAATATTGATTACTCATATTGGAAGTTTATGAATGAGAAATGGTCGCTTTAGTAAGTCTAAGATAAGACTCGAGGGAGTCGAATATGATACATGATTTCATATTATCAAGATTAGCATTTAGTATGCTAATCTAGTGGCTCAGGTTAGATTTTTTGGTAAAAAATCTAGACTGGCGATTCGCATGGCATATAGAGTGACCATCCTAAGTCGGTGGGAGCTATGTCATGACACATATCTCATACTGTGTGTGCTTAAAAGGCGAATATATGGAGTGACAATTAACCTCCCTATCTCTTATCACTGTATGACCCTGTAGACGATGACCCTTTGACTTAAAGTTATGGTACAAAGTCAAGGCTTGATGTTGCTATTTTAATGTGTTTCTCAAGAACCACGGTGTATATGGTTCAACGAAAACATGTTAGGAAAGCAATTAAGCTAAGATACAATTTCATGAGTGTTTAAGGGAAAGTCTATCCATCATCACCAATATCAACCCAGGAGATTATATTGAGTATATAATCATATGATATATCATGACATAAGGGATTGAAAATGCCACTGGTGATGTTTAGGATGACCTGGGGATTGTATTTTGTGAAAGTGTTATGTTAGTTAGATGGTAACTTAATATAGCACTGCTTGTTATTTTTCGGTCGCACGTCATATTCCGAGTATGAAGCGTGAAAAGGTGTGATTCGTGGAGAGCACGTGTTTGTAGCCTTTGTAGCCGAGTGGGAACTATTAATTGGGTCTATTCAGTCAGGCCCGACGGCCACTTAGTGTAGCCTAGGGCAACAACCTTACCTGCCCCCATAACCTATAAAATAAGGCTTTGGGGGTCAGCCACTAAGATACACGCATAAGACACAAATATCTCTGACTATCTTCCCCTCCCCCCACGGCTGTCTACCATCATTGTTGGGATTGGGTTTAGGACGTGGACGCTCCTAAGGCAACTTTAGTAGCCGCCACTCATCACTACACACGTGTACTACTCTCGACAGTTATTTCCGCATCCAAGTCAGTCCTAATTTGTCTAACAACAATTAGTAATGTACATTTTAATTGGTCTAACAACAATTAGTAATGTACATTTTAATTGACTATATTAGAATATTATAAGATTAAGTTAATGAAAAACATTTACAACAATTGTATTGTCATAATTTTAGTATATTTTAATGGGTATGAGTGATTTCTTCATCTTATTTTGAAAACATGCTTGTAAAAGTAGACCAAAATATATACATATTAATAATATTATGATTTTATAACCTTTACTATTGATTTTGAGGAAACAAAATAATTAAAAATTTGGTTTGGCATTAGATTAGGGGTTGCCAAATCTCACTAGTTTGCTAAATAGTTCGAAAGTAATTGTTCTAGCAACATTGGTCTCCCATACAATGCATAAGTTAGTCATGTAACATTTTAATTTTAAAATTGATTTATTTTTTATATATCAATGATAATTACAATTCTATTTCCTTTTTAAAATATTTCAAAAACATATAATATAACCATGAAGACTTTTTATTGAAATTATAATAATCATCGATTAGTATCTCTTAAAAATGTTTTATATTTTTTATGTTATTAATATCTTATAATGGTCTTGGTGTAGGAAGAACAAAAGATCATCATTTAAGTCTCTATTAATTATGATAACCTAAATATAACCTAATTTTCTTTTAAAGTGTGACATTTATTATGGTAGTAAATTACTTACGTTTGAAAATAGGATAGCAGTTACCAAACCTCCCTAATTTTGTTATTCAGGTAGGAGTTTTCCTTAGATCCAGGTAGTCATGTTTTTGCAAAAAATCTAGTGACCAAACTCAAATCACTCACCAATTGTCATATGTAATAATCCTAAAGTGTCCTCAGAGTTAGACTAACTGCATATCACATGTTACGTGCCTAGCAGCCCAGTTACGATATTTAATTTTCCTCACTAGTCGTGGAACAACTCATTCTCATGGTCATGCTTGAAGCTAGTTCTTATAATAAAATGCTTTAAAAATTATTTCAAAATATTGTCTTGCTCTTTTATCTCTAAAAGTTTGGAAATGTAAAAAATCGGCTTGGAGGTCTCCTTTGACACTTGATTGGCATAGATGGAAAAAGACTTGCTATAGTATCAGAGCATATTGGGTGCAAACCTAAATAAACAATTGACTAATACAAAGGAAAAAAAAGACTTGTTGCAGTACACCACATTTGAAAATATCAACAAAGGATGTGCTGAGCATTCAAATCAAAAGTAAAAACTAGAAATATAAAAGTTAGTGCTCAAGTCCTAAAGAAATAAGGATTTTCATCCCTGATCCACAAGGGAAGTTCAAACCTCAATGGACATGCTCTCACTTTGTGAAAAGAAATTCTAAGTAGGTGTGCAGTTAAATCAACAGACTTTGATGGTTAAGAATTCACTTAACTTGTTAGTGTGGATCAACTTAAATACTTCTTATTTTGAAACAAAATGACCAATAATGTAGGCGGACATAACACAGGCCTAACAACATGCCGTTGGATTTTGGTGGCCGGCCACTAGGCTAAGCCTTACTCAACGGTCCATAAAGACCGTTATCGGTTTTATTCCTCCTTGATCTCTCATTAAATCCTTAAAGACCACTTCAATGTCAAAAGTTGTGCAAACAGAGACAATAAAAACAATTGAGCCCTACACAAGGAGGCAAATAAACCGAAAACATAACATGACCAACACATGGGATATAGATAACATTAAGCTCTTCATTGATATTAAAAGGAAAGTCCACCATATGATTTGTAAGTATTAGAACTAACCCCTATTGTCCTCATATGAGATTTGTTCTAAATACTGAAATCATTAATTACTTGAAACATAGCACAAATGTCTAAGTAAAGGAACTTTATAGGTCTCTTCCTTGGCTTCCTTGCTTGTGCCTTCATCAGACTTCCTTACCTATATGAGATTATGAGTCTTCGTTCCCTTTCTCCTCCTCTTATTGGGCACTACATCTAGGAACTCTTGTGCATGCCGAGTTTGGACTCTAGCCTTATCTCTTATAACAGCATGCTCTTTAAAAGTGGAAGATTGCACCCACTTAAGATAGAGGAGTCTCGCAAATGTTGTGGCAGGCCTGAAAGTCCTAGCCAACCACATAAGTTTGAGCCACATTTAAATCCAATAGTCAGCAATCTTTAATGCCGACACATGAATAGAAGCAACAAAATCATGAGTAGGAATTGTTTGTTTGAATCAGCCTAATGAGATACATGAAAAGTGAAAATGTAAGTGGAGCTATTAATCCCTAAGAAAGGGAGGTAACTCCCTCCTCATCTGGGTACTCTAAAGCCATAGATGTACCAGCAATCAATGGTCCAAAAGACCTTAATCTTCTCATGGTTAAAGAAAGCCTTCCATGTCTCATCAGTACGTTGAGTAAAAGAACACTTACATAGGACATAGTGTTTAGGTGTATACCATGACATGAAAACCGAGTTGGAGAAACCACTCCAAGAGCTAAATCTACAAAGTAAGCGACTAAAAGTCAAAATCTCTACAAATGCCCAAAAAAAGATGTCAAATGTCTAATAATGCAAAAGATCAGGACTTTACCTGCAAAGAAGAGGGATTCCCCTATAGTCACTGTCGGGTTTGTTGCTTAGGCCATCCAAACAAAGATCATCTCAGAAAGAACAATAGGTGTGAAGGAGTGACCCTTTAATGTTTCTTCTGCCAAATTCGTTATATAAGCCAATGAGTGATTGATAGAAGATTTGCTTTGTGACCATCTACAGTTTTCGTAACCTCATCCACTGGTAAGGCATGAGAGGTCTACATGAGATGGGAGAAATCTATCTCTAAAGAAGGAGATACTACCATCTTAGGCTCAAAAGACCAATTATAGCATTGAATTCCTCCACTAGAGGACTTATCTCCCTATCATTGAAGCAAAAGATATGGGGAGTGGTTCTTCATAATCTAAAGTAGTGTGAATTAGATCACGCTCAAGCCTTATTTGTCTCGAATAAACAAGTTAGTTCAATTTGAAGCAATGTAATCCTTCAAGTTCAAAGAGGGGCAAATTCTTGTTCCACTCATTTGTTTACTTTTCAATTCCACACAACTCTCTTTTAGAAGATAGAACTCTCAAAGAAGAGGACTCAATACATCATAAGGTGTAGGAAACAAAGAAGGGGTGGAAAAATCTCTAAAGTTAATTGCTAAAACCCTATAGGAAACGCTATTTTGGTGAAAAAAAATTAATTATCACTGATAACCAGCACATTGCCACTAGGCTCTAGTGGCCTGTTCTTAGGAAAAAGTGATACTGACATACCTTTGCATGCTTTCTGTAACACCCCGACTATCTACCAGGGATGTCACACCGCCAAGATCCTCCGAGGGAGACCCCTAAGGCTCTTTCTCTAATTATTTTCTTTAGAAATTCTACCTAACTTTAATTTAGTTAGGTAATTCTGGAACGAAACTGCCAGAGTTCCGTCTGTAATTACAACATTTCCAATATTTACATTATGAAGTTCAGGGTACCGGTGAACTTTTAACCAAAATGCAAAATAACTAGGAGTTCCAATGAGTCACACACTCACGGTGAGGCTTAAGCCCTTTACAAACACTTATTACAAAAGATTTACATAGGTTCATACTACCAGAGCCATTGAGCCACTACATGACCAACGTACGCACTTTCTTAAAACAAAACATCACTTCAGGTGGCTTCATAACTTCACATTACAGGCACGTCTGCGGAAGCAACTAGCGGTCCGTTCATTCTTCACCTGGGGGGGGGAAGGGGAAAGGAAATGGAGTGAGCTACCACATGCTCAGTGAGTGTCCCTCCACTCCCTAAAACAAAACTTTAGAGGCAATATTATTCATAATATTCACTTGGTAATACTATAGCTGTACTAAGTCACATATCACAAACCATGGACTCCTGGTTAGACACGCAAGAATGATAACTTCTTAGTGCTAATCAACGGTGGCATGTTGAGATCTTAATTACACATGATGTGATTATTAAACATCAACATTAGATGCGATATCACTTATACATTCAATATGCACTTTAAAAGTTATTACTTGAAGCACTATGAGCAACATGGCCACATAAAACTTTGAAGTCACACACATTTAGCTATAAAGCCCGCAAGCTTACTTGGAGCTACCAATGCAGAAACCTTCTTTTCTCTTTTGGCAATCTTTTCTTAAAAAGCTTGAAGGTTGACTTCCTTTTAAGAAATCTCTTCATATTGGTCCCTTTGGACCCTTAAAACTTTCTTTCTTTCCGAATACTGAAACGCTATAAGCCGACTATTTTCTTATTCTTTAGAAAAGTAATCTGGGCACAAGATCATTACGAAGTGCTGGTTGGGAGAGATCTACAATCAATCCCGGTGAGATAAACTCACTCTAAGCTCTTACTCCCGAGATGGCAACTAACTTTTGGACCTTAACCCTTGTCAGGGTCTCTAGAGATTACTCTCTAGGCTAGGGATTCCCCCGTTCAAGCAGGTTCACTCCCATCTATTGTCCCTAAGCACTTATCTTAGCCATTTAAACTGGTCATAACGACTAATAACTTGGTTACTTCTTTTGGTAAAAACCACTTGTCATACAACTCACACTTTTATAGAAAAACATTTTAGGGATTACCCCGTTCAAGCAGGTTCACTCCCAAACAGGGGCTGTGTAGCTGAAAATAGGCCATTGCTTACTACTAGTCATGGCTATTACTAGTTTGAAAACACAGGAGGCATTCTTTGTCAAATCATCCCACATTCATGCATAATGTACCTTAAAAAAAGAAGGGGGGTTTTACACGTTTCACATACATACACTTCATAATCATTTCAACAACACAATGAGCCACACATGGCCTCACAATCCACACGATTACGGAAATTTCACAACCCGGGCTCCCTCCTCACAAGCACTGGACCACAAGGACCTCGAACCCCTCATAGTTCTTCCTCAAACCATCCAATTACCATCTCGGTTTCAATTTCACAATCTAGCAACCTAATCACTATGATATACGGAAAGGCAATGCATAACTTACACACTTACCAATGCTGAACTTACCGATCAAATATTAGCAATTAGTCGAGCGCTGCAACCAACGGTTGTAACTGAGCACACATATATAATTACAAGTAAGCATTCATACGGCTAAACTTAATAGGAAGCCTGCGGGTGTGATTAGCATTCATGTAGGTTAGCTAGGAGTCACAAACAAGCCATTCTAAAACTAAACGTAACTCACTAAATGGACAAGTGCTGGCTTCATGTTACATTTTCACGATGAACATAAAACGACTCACTTTAATCTAAAAACTTAGGCATGGATTAACTATACGCATTCGAATTAACGCTAAACGTATATAATTCGTTCGAATTAAGAGCTTAGGCATAAATTAACTACATGCATTCGAATTAACGCTAAACACATATAATTCACTTCGAATCAAGAACTTAGGCATAAATTAACTACGTGCATTCGAATTAACGCTAAACACATATAATTCACTTCGAATCACGAACTTTGGCATAAATTAACTACATGCATTCGAATTAATGCTAAACACATATAATTCACTTCGAATCAAGAACTTAGGCATAAATTAACTTCATGCATTCGAATTAACGCTAAACTTATGTAATTCACTTCGAATCACAATCTCGGGCATAAATTAAATACATGAATCGAACCTAAACATGTATAGCTCACTTCTTGACATTTCTAACGCATTTAGCGAACTTTAACTTGACATGCAACATCAATCCGCTGAAAAACATTTTCGAAATTAGTAATAGCCTAGGACGGACAAACACTTACCTGAAATCGCTTAATAACCCTCTCAATTGGTAGAAATTCCGCCCCAAATCCGCTCGAACTCGACCCTAGATCGGCTACACCCAGAACCCGAAACCCTAGCTTCGACTTAGTGGCAATTTGGGCTGATTTTGTCCAGAATTCAACCCCCAATTTATAGAGGAGGTAGTGAGGGTTGTGGGTTGCCGGAATCCGGCACGTGGGTGGCGGTTTTTGGGGGTTAGACTCGTGGTTTTTGGGCTGGGAGAAGTGGATGGTAGTGTGTGGTGGTTATGGCCGTGGAGGACGCGTGTGGGGGGACCGGTGGTCCCTCTCTCTCGCCGGCGACGCGTGGCGGATGGCGGTGACGCCAGACGCCGGCCACTGGTTGCCAGTGAGAGGAAGAGAGAGAGTGAGAGCGAGCGAGTTCGAGAGAGAGGGGGAGGTTTCGGGGTCTCTGCGACCCGATAACAGGCCCCCTCCCCTTTTGTTCTATTATTATTATTTTTTTTGGGGCTAACTAACATTATTCAACTAAATTCTGGTTCCGTACTCGTTAACGGATAGGAGAAACTCGAGTTGAAATGACCTACAACTAACATTTCAATTTAAACTTTGGGGATTGACTAAGTAAAATGAAAAACGATTTTAAAAACTCGAGTTAGCATCGATTCAAAAATTTATAAATAACTAACGTCAATAATAACATTAATCAAATAATCGTTCTTTTTAATGAAATTAATCGTTAAAAACTCATACAGTCGACTTAATACCTTTGTCGAACCATAATTCAAACGCAACTGGTAAATTCAGCAACTGAAACAGTTAGTCAGCAATAGAATGAAAGTGTGGCTCTTACACTCTCCCCCTTTAAAAGAATTTCGTCCTCGAAATTTACTACCTGATGAGAATAATGCGGGATATTTCTCACGCATTTCGCTTTCTAACTCCCAAGTTGCTTCTGCCACCTTGTGATGTTTCCATAACACCTTAACATAGGAGATGCTCCTGTTTCTGAGCTTCCTTTCCGTCTTCTCCAAAATCCGAATGGGTTCTTCTACATAGGTGAGATTCTCCTTAACTTGCAGGGGTTCATATCGGATGACATGATTCGGATCTGGAACATATTTTTGGAGACTGGATACATGAAATACATCGTGGATGCCTTGCAATGAGGGCGGTAAGGCTAGCTGGCACGCAACCGATCCTACTTTCTGCAGAACTTCAAACGGTCCAATGAACCTCGGGTTTGGTTTTCCTTTTTGCCCAAATCTTATACTTCCTTTAAGTGGGGACACTTTCAGAAATAAATGGTCTCCAATCTCAAACTCCAGTGGCCTTCTCCTATTATCCGCGTAGCTCTTTGGCCTACTCTGTGCAGCTTGCAACCTCTTATGGATTGTCTTGATTATTCCAATCGTTTGATCGATCAAGTTAACCTTGGAAAGTTCCCTTTCCCCTACTTCATTCCAACAAACCGAAGTTCTACAACGTCTACCATATAACGCCTCGAAAGGAGCCATGCCTATACTGGCGTGGTGACTATTATTATACGCAAACTCGATCAGAGGCAAGTTATGATCCCAAGCTCCAGCGTAATTGAGTGCACAGGCTCTCAACATGTCCTCCAAGGTTTGAATGGTTCTTTCAGATTGACCGTCCGTCTGGGGATGGAAGGCCGTACTTAAACGTAGTTCTGTGCCCATTGCTCTTTGAAAACCATCCCAGAAGTGAGATACAAACTTGGTATCACCATCTGACATAATACCGAGTGGCACACCATGCAGTCTAACTATCTCCTTAATGTATAGGTTAGCCAGTTGCTCAGAGGTGAAAGTGGCCTTGATGGGTAAGAAGTGTGCGGCCTTGGTCAATCTGTCAACTATAACCCACACGCCATCATGCTGTCTGATGGTTTTTGGCATTCTAATCATGAAATCTATGGTGATGTGTTCCGATTTCCACTCGGGAATTGGCAAGGGTTGCAGTAAACCTCCAGGTTTCTGATGCTCGGTTTTCACCCGTTGGCACGTAAGGCACCGAGCCACGTACTCTGCGATATCCCTTTTCATGCCATTCCACCAGTAATGGGTTTTCAAGTCATCGCACATCTTCGTACTTCCAGGGTGTACAACAAGTATGGAATTGTGCGCCTCCTTTAACAATTCCTTCTTAAGAGCTATTATATTTGGTACACACACTCTATTCCCATACTAAAGTACTTCATTTTGGATGGAAAATACCTTGTTCTTTCCTTCTTCCATGCCTTTCTTTATCTTCATAAATTCAAGGTCATCCTTCTGCTGTTGCTTGATCGTTTTGATTAATGGCGAAGCGATTTGAAGCGCTACCAAGTAGCCTTGATTTCTTAGCAGCACTACCTCTATTTGTAGCACGTCGCGCTCCCTTAGGAGTCTCTTTTCTTGTGTAAGTAGACAGGCTACAGACCCCATGGATTTTCTACTCAGTGCATCAGCCGCCACGTTTGCCTTTCCAGGGTGATATTTAATCTCCATATGATAATCTTTCAGGAGTTCTAACCATCTTCTTTGCCTCAGGTTTAGCTCTTTCTGAGTAAAGATGTATTTCAAGCTCTTATGGTCAGTGTATACTTCACACCTTACTCCATAGAGGTAATGTCTCTAGATTTTTAAGGCAAACACAACCGCAGCCAATTCTAGGTCATGTGTTGGATAATTCCCTTCGTAGGGCTTCAATTGGCGAGAGGCATAAGCGATAACTCTGCCTTGTTGCATTAATACAAATCCCAGTCCCTTCTTGGACGCATCGCTATAGATTACAAACCCTTCATTACCCTCAGGTATAGCTAGTATTGGGGCAGACACCATTCGTTTCTTTAGTTCCTGAAAGGCATCTTCGCACTCTGTGGTCCATTCAAACTTGTTGGTCTTCCGAAGTAACTTGGTGATAGGTAAGGCTAGTTTTGAAAATCCTTCTACAAATCTTCGATAGTGGCCAGCCATACCTAAAAAGCTTCGCACTTCGGAGACGTTTGTAGGTCTCGGCCAATTTACGATGACCTCTATCTTCGTCGGGTCCATTGATAAACCATCCTTGGTCACTATATGGCCCAGAAATTGGACCTGTTCTAGCCAAAACTTGCACTTCTTAAGCTTGGCATATAGCTTGTGTTCTTCTAGGGTTTTCAACACCATTCGTAGGTGGTTTGCATGTTCTTTTCTAGTCTTGGAGTATACCAAGATATCATCGATGAATACCACTACGAATTTGTCGAAAAAGGACTTAAAGACCCTATTCATCAAGTCCATAAAGAATGCGGGAGCATTTGTTAACCCAAATGGCAACACCAAGAACTCATAATGCTCGTATCGAGTGCGGAAAGTGGTTTTAGGCACGTCCTTCTTCTTGATCTTCAATTGATGGTACCCTGATCTCAAATCAATCTTCGAGAATACCGAAGTACCAGCCAATTGATCAAACAGGTCATCAATTCGAGGAAGTGGGTATTTATTTTTGACCGTTACCTTGTTTAGCTCTCGATAGTCGATACATAACCTCAAACTTCCATCTTTCTTCTTCACAAATAGTACTGGTGCTCCCCAGGGTGAAACACTAGGCTGAATTAACCCCTTATCAAGTAACTCTTGCAACTGAGTTTTCAACTCTGTCAATTCCACAGGCGCCATTCGATAAGGTGCCTTGGATATTGGGGCAGTTCTAGGTACCAGTTCAATGGTAAATTCGATTTTTCTGTCGGGTGATAGCCCTGGTACTTCTTGAAACACCTGTGGAAACTCCCTTGCTACTGGAATCTCACTCAGGTCCAGCTCTTTCAGTTCTGCAACCTCAATCGCACACAAATAGCCCTGACATCCTTTCTTCGACATTTTGAATGCTTGCATAGCAGATACCGTTGGGATGGTCACTTGGTGGCCACTTCCCTTAAAGGTTACTCTTTCTCCATCGGGGACCAAGAAGGTAACCAGCTTTCTCTCGTAGTCAATAGTAACTTTATGTCTGGTTAACCAGTCCATCCCTAGAATAACGTCCCAACCTTGTATATCTAGCTGTACTAGGTCTACAGGGGGAACTCTCCTTTCCAATTGAATAGCACAGTCTTTAAAAATAAGATCGGTATAGTAAGTAGATCCTAAGGGGGTAGTCACATATAATTGTACATCCATCTCACTGGGCTTGCTAGCGAGTTTCTTTGCAAAGGTAGGATTTACAAAAGAATGCGTGGCACCCGAATCAAATAAAACATGAGCATAAAGATGTTTAATAAGAAGAGTACCTGATACAGTGGCGGTGGAGTTCTCCGCCTCGTCTCCTTCTAGGCTAAACACCCAGCCACCTGCCTGCGGTCTTTTCTCACTTCTGTTGCCTCTCGAGGTTGTATTCGTGGGAGGACGACCTCTCTAAGAGACAGGATTGGTTCCCGTTCCTGGACCTTGAATGTTGCCTTGTCGATTTCTTGCTTTTCTGGGGCAATCTGCGAGTTTGTGGTCCATTGCACCACACCCATAAACATCCTTGAGTACCATACTTGCAAGGTCCGTAATGCAACCGTCTGCATTGATTGCAAGGTTCAATCTCTGGTCTTGGTGCAACTTGTACTCCCTTACCCTGATCCTTCGCGGGGTTAAAGTTTTCAAATCTCTTATTCCTCTGAGTACTGGACCCTCCTTGGCCAAATTTTCATTTGGCTTGGCCCATTTGCCGACTCTCAGCTTCAGTTTCTTCTAAGACCCGGGCAATTTTCACTGCCCTCTGATACATTTCTTGAAACCTGTTAAAGACATGCCCAGCTATCATCCGCTTGATTGGCCCCTTAAGACCTTGTTCAAAATGATCCATCTTCATCTCTTCAGTGGCGAGCTAAGTTCATTAAACTTCGCCGCGTACTCTGTCACGCCCATTTGTCCTTGCTTCAGACGTAAAAATTCCTGTTCTTTTGCCCTTTTCATATCTCGAGGGTAATATTGGGCATCCATCAGAGTTTTTAACTGGTCCCAGGTTAGGGCTGGCTCACCAGCTCGGGGTTTAACTGTACCCCACCAAAATTCTGCCTCTTTCTCAAACTGATGAGTTGCTAGGCGTACTTTAAAGCCTTCAAGGCAGTCCATTACTTCGAATAGGTTCTCCATTCTTCTCAACCACTCCTCGTATGTGAGGGGGTCGGTTTCTCCACCAAACCTCGGTGGTTTTAACTTGTTAAACTGACAAATCATCTCCAGGGCGGTTGGCTCCGCCATCTGTTCTCTTCGAGGAGGCATTGCTACACAACTGTTTATGCAAAGTTGCTTAGTTTTATATATATAAAAATATATTTAACAGAGGCATTTATAGACATAAGACAATATTTAGGTAGCATTCATTAGTAAAATGCATTCACACTTTACGAAACATGGGGAGTAAAACCCTTGCTCATTCATTCATTCCGAGGATACATTTAGCTCGGGAGTCATCTAAGAGTTCCCGACACACTGATGCCTTAGGAAGGGGAGAAACTAGGAGGGTACACTGACTATGATTTATTAGACACATTACATACGGCAACAACTTCGGATCACGCAAGTCTCTAAACATCACTGGGGGAATCTCCCTCAGAAGGGTTGTCTACCGCTGGCTCACTCGAACCTTCAAACTCAACTGGGGCTAGTAGGTCCCACAACATGAAAGTTGGAGAGTGTTCTACATCGGGTACTTCATCCACCAGTTCCCTCATTCTCAGCATCGTGGCCTGCCAGCCACGGGGGTATTGAGCACCAAATGAATCTATCCAGCGTGCCCACATCGTGGCTACTCGTTTGTATCGCCTTGCCTGAGGGTTTTCTGCAAATAGAAGCCTCATTTGGTGATGCTCGATTTGATTTCTCTCGGTTATTGTGCTTAGTAGTTGTTGGGCAGCGGCGGGAGCAATCAAAGCCGTATTGACCAGTTCAATAGCGGCATCGCTCCTCCCCAAGGGGGTATCTCCTAAGGAATCCACCCGTCCTTATGCTAATATTAGGGAATCCACTAATCCTCTGAAAGTAAACAGAGTGTAAGCTCCCTTGCGTACATGAAATAGATGGAGGATGGAGGTGACCTTGCTCCATCTTCTCGTGCGAGGCATTGTTCAGATGAACTTGTATGTCCAGTGGTTTTGAGTGACCCGCAAGGGTCTCCACTGGTTGCTCCTAATCATTGCTTCCCAAAAGATGACCGCATTCCACGCAGCCAGCCAGAATGAAAGGTACTCGAAATCATCGATGCTAAACACCATCCTACATCACCACACTGGATTAGGCATAAACTAACAAGCATGCATTTGAATGGGAGTCTTAAGCCATATTCTAGTTGGTGCCACAAGTATGCAAAACAAGCACATAGTAAGCTCAAGTAGACACTTTAAGGCACATACTTTCACACATTGATATACCTAAGGTCACATCTATATGCATATGCAACCTATGGCTCTGATACCACCTAATGTAACACCCCGACTACCTACCAGGGATGTCACACCGCCAGGATCCCCCAAGGGAGACCCCTAAGGCTCTTTCTCTAATTATTTTCTTTAGAAATTCTACCTAACTTTAATTTAGTTAGGGAATTCTGGAACGAAACTGCCAGAGTTCCGTCTGTAATTACAACATTTCCAATATTTACATTATGAAGTTCAGGGTACCTATGAACTTTTAATAAAATGCAAAATAACTAGGAGTTCCAACGAGTCACACACTCACGGTGAGGCTTAAGCCCTTTACAAACACTTATTACAAAAGATTTACATAGGTTCATACTACCAGAGCCACTGAGCCACTACATGACCAACGTACGCACTTTCTTAAAACAAAACATCACTTCAGGTGGCTTCACAACCTCATATTACAGGCATGTCTGCGGAAGCAACTAGCGGTCTGTTCATTCTTCACCTGGGGGGGAAAGGGGAAAGGAAATGGAGTGAGCTACCACATGCTCAGTGAGTGTCTCTCCACTCACTAAAACAAAACTTTACAGGCAATATTTTTCATAATATTCACTTAGTAATACTATAGCTATACTAAGTCACATATCACACACCATGGACTCCTAGTTAGACACGCAAGAATGATAACTTCTTAGCGCTAATCAACGGTGGATGTTGAGATCTTGATTACACATGATGTGATTATTAAACATCAACATTAGATGCGATATCACTTATACATTCAATATGCACTTTAAAAGTTATTACTTGAAGCACTATGAACAACATGGCCACATAAAACTTTGAAGTCACACACATTTAGCTATAAAGCCCGCAAGCTTACTTGGAGCTACCAATGCAGAAACCTTCTTTTCTCTTTTGGCAATCTTTTCTTAAAAAGCTTAAAGGTTGACTTCGTTTCAAGAAATCTCTTCATGTTGGTCCCTTTGGACCCTTAAAACTTTCTTTCTTTTTGAATACTGAAAGGCTATAAGCCGACTATTTTCTTATTCTTTAAAAAAGTAATCTGGGCATAAGATCATTACGAAGTGCTGGTTGGGAGAGATCTGCACTCAATCCTAGTGAGATTAACTCAATCTAAGCTCTTACTCCCGGGATGGCAACTAACTTTTGGACCTTAACCCTCGTTAGGGTCTCTAGAGATTACTCTCTAGGCTAGGGATTCCCCCGTTCAAGCAGGTTCACTCCCATCTATTGTCCCTAAGCACTTATCTTAGCCATTTAAACTGGTCATAACGACTAATAACTTGGTTACTTCTTTTGGTAAAAACCACTTGTCATAGAACTCACACTTTTATAGAAAAACATTTTAGGGATTCCCCCGTTCAAGCAGGTTCACTCCCAAACAGTGGTTGTGTGGCTGAAAATAAGCCATTGTTTACTACTAGTCATGGCTATTACTAGTTTGAAAACACAAGAGGCATTCTTTGTCAAATCATCTCACATTCATGCATAATGTACCTTAAAAAAAAGAAGGGGGGTTTTACACATTTCACATACATACACTTCAAAATCATTTCGACAACACAATGGGCCACACATGGCCTTACAATCCACCCGATTGCCGAAATTTCACAACCCGGGCTCCCTCCTCACAAGCACCGTACCACAAGGACCTCGAACCACTCACAGTTCTTCCTCAAACCATCCAACTACCATCTCGGTTTCAATTTCACAATCTAGCAACCTAATCACTATGATATACGGAAAGGCAATGCAGAACTTACACACTTACCAATGCTGAACTTACCGATTAAATATTAGCAATTAGTCGAGTGCTACAACCAACGGTTGTAACCGAGCACACATATATAATTACAAGTAAGCATTCATACGACTAAACTTAATAGGAAGCCTGGGGGTGTGATTGGCATTCATGTAGGTTAGCTAGGAGTCGCAAACAAGCCATTCTAAAGCTATACATAATTCACTAAATCGACAAGTGTTGGCTTCATGTTACATTTTCACGACGAACATAAAACGACTCACTTCAATCTAAAAACTTAGGCATGGATTAACTATATGCATTCGAATTAACGCTAAACGTATATAATTCGTTTCGAATTAAGAACTTAGGCATAAATTAACTACATGCATTCGAATTAACGCTAAACACATATAATTCACTTCGAATCAAGAACTTAGGCATAAATTAACTACGTGCATTCGAATTAACGCTAAACACATATAATTCACTTCGAATCAAGAACTTAGGCATAAATTAACTACGTGCATTCGAATTAACGCTAAACACATATAATTCACTTCGAATTACAATCTCAGGCATAAATTAACTACATGCATTCGAATTAACGCTAAACACATATAATTCACTTCGAATCAAGAACTTAGGCATAAATTAACTACGTGCATTCGAATAAATTAACTTCATGCATTCGAATTAACGCTAAGCTTATATAATTCACTTCGAATCACAATCTCGGGCATAAATTAACTACATGAATCTAACCTAAACATGTATAGCTCACTTCTTGACATTTCTAACGCATTTAGCGAACTCTAATTTGACATGCAATATCAATCTGCTGAAAAATATTTTCGAAATTAGTAATAGCTTAGGAGGGAGAAACACTTACCTGAAATCGCTTAATAACCCTCTCAATTGGTAGAAATTCACGCCCCAAATCCTCTTGAACTCGACCCTGGATCGGCTACCCCCAGAACCCGAAACCCTAGCTTCGACTTAGTGGCAATTTGGGCTGATTTTGGCCAGAATTCAACCCCCAATTTAAAGAGGAGGTAGTTAGGGTTGTGGGTTGCCGGAATCCGGCACGTGGGTGGCGGTTTTCGGGGGTTAGATGCGTGGTTTTTGGGCTAGGAGAAGTGGATGGTAGTGTGTGGTGGTTGTGGCGGTGGAGGACGCGTGTGGGGGGGACCGGTGGTCCCTTTCTCTCGCCGGCGACGCGTGGCGGACGACGGTGACACCGGACGCCGTCCACTGGTTGCTGGTGAGAGGAAGAGAGAGAGTGAGAGCGAGCGAGTTCGAGAGAGGGGGGGAGGTTTCGGGGTCTCTGTGACCCGATAACAGGCCCCCTCCCCTTTTCTTCTTTTTTTTTTTTTTTGGGTTAACTAACATCATTCAACTAAATTCTGGCTCCGTACTCGTTAATGGATAGGCTAAACTCGAGTTGAAACAACCTACAACTAACATTTCAATTTAAACTCTGGGGATTGAGTAAGTAAAATGAAAAACGATTTTAAAAACTCGAGTTAGCATCGATTCAAAAATTTATAAATAAGTAACGTCAATAATAACATTAATCAAATAATCGTTCTTTTTAATGAAATTAATTGTTAAAAACTCACACAGTTGACTTAATACTTTTGTCGAACCATAATTCAGACGCAACTGATAAATTCAGCAACTGAAACAGTTAGTCAGCAATAGAATGAAAGTGTGGCTCTTACACTTTCCTTTTTCGATATATCTTGAGATCCAGATGTTTTCATAGTTTAGGAGTTGCCTAATTTGTAAAGTTGTATATTTCATTACTTGCACTTCCCTTTTTCATGTAAATTGTTCTCCGAGGCAATAATAAAATTTTCTTTTCTGTTTTATGACAATATTTTCCTCCCTTTCCTTGGTTCCTTTTTTTCCCATTTTTGTTTTAGGCTGCCCCATATTTTTCTTCACATATCTTGCAGGCACAGTATGTTATTAATGTCATTATGTTTAAACCTCTACTTTATGTGCCCAATTTTTATAAATGAAAATATGTGCCTTTTTTCGAAAAGCACATCACATTTCGGTAAAGTTGCAAACATAATTAGAAGCCAAACACATGTACTACATAAATAGTTCATACAACTACAAGTTTAGAAAATAAGTTCACAAAACTAATACAAGGTCTAAAGGTTATCCCCTCTCTTTACTGCTCATTATCCTTACACACCTCCTCGATGCTTGGTGAGGCACAAGGGGTCTGACATGACATTCTCATATGACCATTGCGACAGTGCAAAAATGAAAGGCAGATGAAGGAAAGGTACACTTTATGAGTGTCGCCATGCTGAGAAGGCAGCACGGCCTAACGACCCTCTTGTCATCATCTCAAAAACCACGGATCAGAAAGAGATTGCCTTAACCATGCTGAGGGCTAACTAGAAGAACACCCACAATATGTGTAGATGCCTAAAAATGGTAATCAAATTTTTAATTACCTGATGATGAGGAAATTAACCCAATCGTGAACTTGAAGGCCCAATGAGGTGATTAATCATAATAAAATGACAAAAAAATAATAATGAGAGTGGAAGTGGAGGAGACTTGGCTCAAGTCAGCAGGGCGCATTGGGTCTAAGAGCTGGTCCGTTCGCCCTAGCTAGGAGCCAACTAGTTTCCCCTTTTGTTTGCTCCCTTTTATATCGAATTCAAGTCCGACTTGGTTGTTAGTGCTAATTTCGCGGATGCACCTAGTTAAAGGTGGACTCCTAATAACATTGGAAGTCATTAAGCCTAGCATGATTAGGAGTTGGCATTCATTTGTAAGGGAGAGTCCATCTAACTATCACCTATAAAAGAGGGGGAAAGAATCAATCAAGGGGGGACGAAGAATTGGTGAGGTAAGAGTTGTTGAGAGATCACCTGACCTGAGAAAGTTATTACTAGTCAACTACAATCCTAAGTCTCTTATTCAAGATTAACAGTGTAATCACTCCATCGAGATGAACACCATAATCATTCCATTGGGCCCCTCATGTAATTAGGTTTGTTGTGCTAAGTGCAAACTTTCACCTGTCTCCTCCAATTTTCTCTTTTCAAGCTTATTGTGTTCTTATAAGTAAATAAAGATGTAGTCCTTTAGATAGTTCCTGCCCGCTATAAATTATTTATTTTCACCTATTTTTGTAGTAGACTAAAGATTGTACCTTTTTGCATGATTTTATATGAAATATTACTAATATTTGCATGATTTTGTGTTGGCGTAATTAAAATTTTAGATTTCCCATGTTGAATAGCAGAGGCCATCAGTGATGACGGGTGCCAATGTGATGTGCAACATCTCATCATTGTACCTTTGCCCTTGAATCTGGATTCTCAATTTGAAACTAAGGAGTCAAGTTAAGTCCCCACACCGAGGATTATACGGGGGCTTTTTGAAACCTTTTTGAATTGAATCGATTCGTCCCTTCGGTTGTCCCTATCAGCACGATTCACTTGAAAAGAAGACTTGGTTTATAAGTTTTTCGAAAAACTCACTAGTTACTCTATTAAATTGTATAATCGCAATTATTTTTATTCTTTCTTTTTTTTTTTACCCCTTTTATGATTTCTGTACTCCACATAGTGGTGCTAATCCTACACAGTAACACTGTTTGGAGTAGGAAAAAAGTTTTTAATCTGGCCCAGGAGTCAACCGGTTCCTGGATCAGCTAGGAAACCTG
>JAKOGI010000755.1:255000-270000 GCA_029747015.1 Carnegiea gigantea
AAATTAACCACAACTGTGCACAACACCCACAACTACCAACAGAATAGTGAAGCGTTGCTTTACTAGCTTTGGCTGAAAGGTAGGAAATGTGTTTAGGCCAAGAGCTAGCAGTGAAAGGTTCATAACAAAAACGGATAAGGCTCAAAGGGATAAGCAAGGGTTAAAACATTAAATCACGGGTAGCAGTTTGGCAATGTAGCTGAAAAACAAGTGAATGCCTCTATCATTTCATCGTTATGTACGTGCTAAATGCGGTTTCAAAGAGAATCCAAGCAAGTTCTAGAGATGTTGCCATGGAAGAGACACACGTGAAAAAGAATATGAGACTAAGTTGATGGATTAGTCTATAGGCTCAAAATCTCACGGGGCATACTACCAGATAATACAACCAACCCCAAAGATGTCCTACTTAAAAGGGATAATCAATCATGATGAGGGGGTTTCAAGGGCAAACAAGAATGCGAACCAAACAATGTGGTCAAAATGTTTCCAAAATCATCAACCAAAAGCATTTTGCCATAAAGAAACCACAAGTGTATACAACCATATCAACCAACTGATCCTCACTACCTTGGTTATCGTCATAGGAGGGGTTTTTAAAAGTTTATTTTTTCCTTTTTTGTTTGGATTGAAAGCAGTAAATCACCCTAAGTAGTCGACTAGTAGATAAATGAAGAGAAGAGTTGGAAGAATTACCTCGCAGTCTTGTGAAGCTCCACTCAACATATGTCCACTTTAGACCAAGGGTTAGAAAAGAAAATATATACAATGCATTGCCTATCTATATGCACCCTAAAAATGCACCTAAGTTAGAATGAAAACTAAACATATGTAAGAATGCTATATACAAACGGATATGTATACAAACCAACATCCACCACAAATCATCACAGAAACAGCTCATGAGCTCACCCCCCCATGCTTGAACTGTTCGTTGTCCCCAATGAAAAAGATAGGAAGCATGCGAAACAAAGGGGAAGGGGAAACAGTAGACAGTCACTGGGCACTGTCGGGCCCGGGGGAGGCCAGAAGGGCGGGGGGAATGGGCAGAAATGGGAGGAGCCACCCTGATCAAAAGGTAGAGGGGATGACGAACTCGCAGGGGCGCCCGGGAAAGAGCGAAAATGCTCCTCCAGCTGACGAATCGACTCAGACTGGCGCCAAAGTAGTTCGTTCATCCTCCGTCTCTCCTCGTACTAACGGGCTTCTCTAATCGCCCGTTCCTCCTCACACTGTATCCGCTTTAACTCTCGCTGCTCTTGGCGGTCAATATAACCTCGGAACTGACTCACGCCCTCCTCAGTGGAATCCATGCACCCAGAAATGCGCTGGATATCGTGGTGCATACCACTAAAACCCTCTCGAAGACCCGTCACCTCCATTTGGAGGGCGGAGAAGGACTGAAGAAAAGAAGGGTCGAGCGGCAAGCAGGCCGCGGAGGAGGAAGAGCCGCCCATCTCATGAGGGAACGGTGGGTGAAGGGGTGGTGGTGGTGGTGGTGGGGTGGGCTCGGGATGGGTAGGGGCACCACTGGCCTCGGCCTCAGCCTCAGCCTCGGGAGCGTCATCACCCTCATCACCACCCTCCTCACTCTCATCGCCGCGTCATCACCCTCATCACCACCCTCCTCACTCTCGTCACCCTCATCAAACTCAATAGCGGCATCAGCTTCTAACTGTTCCTCTCGGGAAGAACAGTTGCCCTTATAATCCTCCGATCGCAATTCCAATTGCTTTTGTTGGCGACCGTCGTGCGCTCAGGGTTGGGGAGGATGAAAAAGATGGTTTTGTGGGAGGGGTACCTAATGGTGTCACCTCGGGTATCTATAATGTGCATGTGGTGGAGTGTACCAAGGTCGAGGTGACCAGCTAGAAAATGGGGCTCGAGAATAGAGAGTCTCGAGCCGTAGCTTAAGGCAATAGCAATGGCGGTAATAGTACCGCCAACGCTAAGGACATTCCGGTTACTGGTCTGGACTACTTCCGCCAAGTTACGGATTATAAAGGCCCCCCGTGTAGAGAGGGGTGCCTAACAGGGTGCACCAGAAAATAAACAGTTCGGCCTTCCGATAACCATTCTGGTTGTCGTTGCGGCCGAAAACAATGTTCGCCATTAGGCGCTGAAGGTATCGAAGGTTGACATTACAAATGTCGGTAGCCTTGGCCTGTCGAGGGTCAAAGACCCTAGGTCGCCTCCACCTATCAGTATACTCTTTCCATTTGGAGCAGGTGATACTCAACCAAACGGGGTCAGGTCGCCACAAAGAGGGTACGTCCCTATATGCCCCATCGACCACAAGGAGTCGTAAAAGGTCATTAAACATTCTCAAACTCATCCGGTGATCAATGTTAAACATTCAAAAATAAATGGCGACTTTCTGACCATTATAACTACCATCCCAATCAACAGCTAACGAACTCAAGAACTCAACCATAAGGCGGTCATAGGATGTGCATTGCATGGTTATATATTTGGTCCATCCCAACCTACTAAGTAGAGTCAACAAATCATCTAACAGTCCGAAAAAGCGCAAGGAATCAGCATGAAAATATTTCTGCTCACTAGGGTTCCTAGTGACGAAAAGCTCATATCAGGACTTTTGTTCATCATTCACAAACTATAAAACCCTAGTGCTAGCAGGTAAAATAAGAGGGTAAGTATCTTTGGTACCTTTAGCAGAAGCAGGCGCAGTTGAAGAAGAGGTTGCTCGGGATGATTTCTTGGGTAGGGATGGACCCTTTGAAGCCTCCCCAATGCGTTTCTTGCCCATTGTGGAAATAAAAACGGATCTGGACCCAAGAGGAGGCGAAAAGAGCAGGAGAAGGGTCAATTTTGCTCTCTATAACCTTGGACCTCAACAATGGAGGTTGGGGTTTTAGAGAGAGAAAATGAGATTTGGGATTGAAGGAATTTGAGATGAAAATGGGAGGAATTGGTGGGGTAGAGTGAATGGGGGTGGAAAGGTCGAAGAATTTGGCAAGAAATTGAGAGAATTTGAGAGGTTAAAATGGAGGATTATGTGGGGATGGAGAGAGAGGGAGAGCCACGTAGTAGAGAGAGAGGAAGGAGGTCGAATGGAAGAGGAAGGAGGAAGGAGGAAGAAGAGGAAGAAATCGGGCGTTTCGGCATTTTTTAAAGTGGCACGGTCGTGCCTTATGGCACAGTGCAACCGTGCAACTCTGCTAGTCAAAGGTTCGCAGAACGAACATAGCACGGTCGTGCCTCTGGGCACAGGGTGACCGTGCCAATTTGCTGGTCATCAAAGCTCTTTTTTTTTTCTCGCTCCCTCTTTGTGGCACGCCCATGCCGCCTAGCATGGGGTGCCCATGCCAACTTTCGGCCCTTTAAGTCATCCCTTTCCAGGGCTGTTACTGCTTTTTCTCACTCATTTTTCTTCTTGAACTTTTTCCTCTCATCTCCGTTTTTTTTCCTTTTTTTTCCTTTTTTTTGAAAGTAATAAAGCTTGGGTTACCTCCTAAGAAACACTTGTTTTAGGTCCTTAGCTTGACCATTACCTCAAACTGGCAGATGATGACCAGAAGGAGGGAGGTGAAGATGGTAAAGTGATGAATGACGTTGCCTCTAGAACCTCCTCATGGCAAAAGGTAGCGCCTCCAAGAGCAGCAGGGATGGGTGGATGTAAATCAGACAGCGCTACAGACCTCATACTAGGTCCTCCATCCCTATCAAACACTGTGACGCCAGAATTAGCTACGTGAGGGGTAAGATATGCAAGGCCTTTAGGAGGTGAAGAAGGAGCAGGAACTGAAGAAGGTATTGGTGGAGAGAAACAGAAATCGACCCTGTCACCACAAAACTGAAAGGATATAGTTTCCGCCTGTATATCGATCACTGCCCCCGCAGTAGCCAAAAACGGCCTCCCAAGGATGATAGGGATTTGGGAGTTCTCATCCATATCCATCACAATAAAGTCACAGGGGATGATAAACTTACCAACCTGGACAGGAACGTCCTCTAAAACACCCACAGGTTACGTGAGGGTGCCATCCGCTAGCTGTATGAGCGTGGTGGTGGGCCTCAGATGCAATAATTCAAGCTTCTGGCACAGAGACAACGGTATTAAACTCATACTGGCCCCCAAATCACAAAGGGCTTTCTGGATTTGTGTACCCCCTATGTAGCAAGGGATAGAGAAGCTACTATGATCCTGCAACTTCGATGGCGACTGACTTTGGAAGATTGAGCTGCAGACCTCTCCCATAGGGATCACTGAAACTCCCTTCGGCCCACCTCACTTGGGAAGGAGCTCTCTCAAAAATTTGAGGTAAGTCGGTGCTTTCTTAAGAGCCTCTAAAAAAGGGGTATCAGCGTAAACTGGCCTTAAGATGTCCATGAATCGCGTGAACCGGGGCTCAAGTTGAGAGAGCTTAGCCCAGGCTAACCTCTGAGGGTAAGGAACAGGAGGCTAATAAGGTCGGACTGGAGGAGGTTGATGACCCTCTTGTTCTTCATTTGGAACCCCTTCCTTCTTCAATATAATCGTTCCTGTAGAAATAGGAACTGGGGCCTCTTCCTGAAGTACCATCATAAGACTTTCCTCAACCCCCTCATTTCTCGTATAAACAGCATTGATGTGACCCCTAGGGTTGACCCCGGGCTGCCCCGGTAGTTGTCCCTATGGTCAGGACAAACTACTAACCTATTGAGTAATCTATGCAATCTGAGTGTCCATCACCTTTTGATGGGAAGCCATGGCGTTGAATTTGGAGTTTAGTTGATTGATTTGCTCACTCAGAACCTCATTTGTCTTGGTTTGGGTTGCTATGAAGCGCTCCATAAGGTTCTCTAGGTTAAACTTGGGTTGTGGAGGTGGTTGTGGGGTAGATGGGCTGTAGGGTGCCCTATGTTGAAAACCAGGGGGCTAAGAGGCATTGGGTGGTAATGGGTTGTTGTACCAGTAGGAGAAGTTAGGATGATTTCTCCAGCCGGGGTTATATGTGTTTGAGTAGGGGTTGTGCTGTGGTGGTGGGCGTGGGCTATTTACATTGGCTTGGCATGCTCAACGCCTGGGAAAATGGATTGACACTCAGCAGCAATGTGGCCTTGAATGCCACAAATCTCACAGGGGACCCCAACCTCAAACATCGCACCCGAGGGACCACCCACTAAACTCCATGTGAAGGGAGTTCCAAGCCTGTCAAAATGCTGCGCTAAAGCATCCACCTTGCTAGCCAGCATATCCACAACATTCACTCCATAAACTCCACTAGTCCTCTTGGGGGTTGCCCTCTCGCCAGACCAATGATAGTTGTTAGAGGCCATCTCCTCCAACAAGGCCTTTGCAGCCTCTATTGACTTCCCCATAAGTGCACCGCCAGCTGCGGCGTCAACTGACATCTTCAGTGGTTGGTCTAATCCATTATAGAAGGTTTGGATTAGAAGCTAGTCGGGTACTCCGTGGTGGGGGCATTGGCATTGAAGATCCTTGAACCTTTCCCACACCTCATAAAGCGACTCATCGCCTCGTTGAGAGAAGGAGGTGATTTCCGCTCTCAACTTAGCGGTCTTGCCCGGGGGGAAGTACTTGCTTAGAAATGCAGTCGATAGGGCCTCCCATGTGATGAAGGAATTACACTCTTCATTACGGAGCCAGTCACCGGCTCGATCTATTAGCAAGAGGGGGAAGAGCCGAAGTCTGATGGCGTCAGCGAAGACCCCGTTGCCTTAATCGTGTCACACTTCGCCAGGAAGTTGCGAAGGTGAACATGAGGGTTCTCCGTGGGATGCCCACTAAACTGATCCTTCTCCGCGAAGGATACAAGGGCGGGCCGCAGCTCAAAGTTGTTCGCTTGGACGGCCAGATTCACAATGGAAGAGGTGAGGCTGGTGGCCTGCGGTAGGACATAGTCCCGCAGAACCCTAGGATTTCTCTCGGCCATAGCGCTGTCTTGTTGCAATTGTCTCTTCCTTGCACCGTTTTGCCTTCGTGCAGTGGCTTCTATCTCAGGGTCAAAGGGAATGAGTGGTCGCCCCCTCTGACTGCGCCTGTGCATACAAAGCCAAAAACTACACCAAGCATAAGCAGGTTCAAGCAAAGCTAAAGGAACAAGAAGGAAAAGGAAAAGTGAAAAAGAAAAAGAAAAATCCTAATCTAAAGCGTTTAAAATCGCTTTCGATGTTGAAACAACCAAGTTCCCTAGCAACGGCGCCAAAAACTCATTGAGTTAAAAATACCGTAAGTGCACGGTGCCATTTGTCGCCAGCAACGGTAAGTACGGGTCGTGTCCACAAGGAACTCGGTTTCAACCACTGAACCAACCTTTAAAACTCAATTTAGGCTAGAGTCTAGTAGAATGGGTTTTACTGGGCATTAATTCTATTCAATTTAAAGTTACTGCTTTTACATAAATCAATAGTGACAAGGATCCTGGATTGGGGTTCATCACACTTTGATGTTCTTTGGATTATAAACTAGATCATATGAATCCACCCACGAGAAAACCGAAATGGAATGGTTACAAGTTAAATGCATCTACGCCTTCTCTCAAAGGTTATTAGACTGGTCAAGTTATTCTAGTTATCTATTTTCATGAAACTAGAGTCACGAGACCACATGTTGAGTTCGTGAGTATACAACCACAAGAGGGGGGTGAATTGTGGTGTCTGATTTTCGCGTTGTAAATAACAAACACCCTAGTAGAGGTTGTTCTCAAATGACAAACACCCTGATAGCTTGTTTGCACGGGGTGTTCTCAAATATTGCAGATGCAAAAATCACCAAGATAAATGCGGAAAATAAAGCACACACAATTTTTACGTGGAAAACACCTCTAGCCCAACTGAGGTGTGAAAAACCACGACCTACCTCGTGTAGGATTTAACCACTTTCACTAACGGGCTTCACACGTTACAAATGTAACACACCTTGTTACAACTTGCAACCACGTAACCTTCTTCCCAAAGACAGGCTACACCGCGTCCAACCTTTGCAAGATTAGACACATCCAAGTCCACACGACTAGGACACACTCACTCACTTTTCTGATTCAAGATCAGGATTACAAACACCTTACAGGGGGTGCTTCTTACTAAGCAGATGTAAGGTACAATGAAGATCCTATTATGCCAATGGTTTGAAAACTCAAAATCAAACACAGCTTGTCACGGTTTGCTTTTCAGAATGAAGCTCAAGAATCTTTGAGTGTAGACCGTGTTTTCTGATTTTTCCTGAATTTTTCAAAAAGCTGTGTTTAAGCAAATTCAACCTGAGTTTTCTATCTGCTCTTTTCTCGTGTGTTGTGTGTCTACTGGGAGAGAAAAAGCTGAGGTTTTTAAACACAAAACCCAACGGTCATAAGCCACAGAATCAGCTAAGTATAGAAAACGATTTTCAATCAGGAAATGTTCTCCTACGGCTAGTGATAAAATTTTGCCAAAATACAAGGGATTTGATATCTTAAAAGATAACCCTTATCTTCCCATAACCGTGAGGAGGTTTAAAGAGATTTTTAGCTTTTACCAAATCCGAAAATATAGTCATAGGAATCTTTTGATTTGGCAAATCTCCCAAACCTATTTTCACAAATCTCCATAATATTTTCAAGAACTATCCTCTCCAGAAAAATAGCAATTTTGAAATTCAAAGAAAGTATTCTGGAGATCTTGGCCAACCAAAATGAATTTTCAAAAATAATCGGGTATGGCCACTGCAGTTCAGAAACACCCTAGGCACCCTGTTCGCAGGGTTGTTCGCAACTGGTGTTCTGAAGCAGTTAGCACAAATACCGATTCAAGAGGTGTTTAAAATGATGTTTTCAATATTGGCATATTAACAAGAGTCTAAATAAATAAAACCTATATACCCGAGACTTCTTGTTTTGAATGTCATCTTGTCCAAGATTTATGGTGCTGCTGTGAACACCAAGGCCACCTTGTTTGCTGGGGTTGTTCTTCCATTGCTAGAGTTCAGGAACATGCCTTACAATCAACTGTCGAGATGGTGTTCTTGACTTAATATAGAATCACCAAGTAAAACCTGTTTTGAAGACTTGTTCTCACATGTAGCAAACCAGTTAGTATAATAAAGAACACAAATACCAGTTAGGCCTGTTTGGAGCAACACTACTAGGACAAATTTTTACACTTGGATTTGTTATCATCAAAACTAAATATAATAACTCCACAAATTCCCCCTTTTTGATGATGACAAACCAAGTGACCATATTGACAAAAAAAAATTGAATGCTGATAGGGATCCACGTAAGTCAAGGTCCACTTAAGTCAATGCTAGGTTCATTCGTCAATAGGAGGGTTACACTCTTCTTCCCCCTTTTGGCATCATTAAAAAGCATAAACAACATTATGAATGCAAGAAAAGAAGTATGTAGCAGAAGGGGCAAGAAGCATTAATAATGAGATATTGCATTAAAAAATACAATGCCAAAAACGAAATTAAGAAAGGAGGAGACTAGAGAGCAGCCTATACAATCAGGGAGCAGGGGGTGGTTTCGTTTGCAGAGGAGGAATGCTGGGGGCAAGAGTGGAGAGAAGTGCAAGCAGATCTTCATGGCGTTTGGCCGAGAGAGCTCGTTCCTCAGCAAGAGCAGCCTTGACAGCTGAGAGCTCATCCTTGAGGCGAGCATTGTCCTCAAGAACAGCCTCAACCTTGACGGAAGGTTGCCCAGAAACAGGTGGTCGAGGTGGTTGACGTCCCTGTTTGGAAACTGACCCTTCGCCAACCTCATAGCCACACCCTAGGAGAGTGTCAATCCCAATCTCATCAATGATTTGGGCCGCCACTCTTCGTGTGAGCACTATCCCAAAGTGCTCAAGCACCCTTGTCAACAGAAACCCATAGCCAAGATCATGTGCCCGGGTGGTGTTCGCAATTCGCTCTATGTGGCGAATCATGATTGCAGGGAGGTTTACTGGTTCCTCCCGATCCAGTAGGTCCACCAGACATTGATCGAAGGCATCTGCTGAGTTTCGCCCTTGACCTCGCGGTATTATGTTCTTGATAGTGAACATAAACAGTAGTTGGTGCAGGGAGGTCATTTCACCCTTCTTAACCGAAAGGGGTGTTCTCAGGCCCTGTTTTTGACTAAGGCGTTTGGACACCTCTAAGAGCCTGGCTGTTTCCAGGGCAGTTTTGTCTTCCCTCACATACACAGCAAATCCACGAGAGGGGATGCCCAGAATATCACTTAGGGTGGCTTCATCAAAGGAGAAATGACACTCATTGACAGTACTTGTCACTACCCCATTTGTGACAGAGCAGTTGGCATAGAATTCAGCCAACTCGGGCATAGAACACCCTTGCTAGGTGTTTGCAAACAACTCAAGCCAGCCTTGGGCTCGAAGCTTGGTCAAGAACACCCCCAGACCCTGTTCCTCGAAAAAGCTTACATTCACTACCTTCCCCTTGACGACATTGCGCTTCAGCAACTGCGCATGTTTGTCAAACATAGGAGAGGGAGTGAACTGCTTTGGGCGTTTAAGGATAGGAACATAGGTGGTAGTTTCTGGTAGGGGGGCTGTTCTGGGCTTTCGCTTGAGGGGTGTTTTGGCAGGAGAGGGCTTCACAGCAGGTTTATTGGTTGGTTTTGGAGGAGATTGTTCTTCAGAGGACTCGGAAAACACCGGTGTCCCCTGTTTGAAGGTGGTGTTCTCAGAGTCAGAACTCGAGAACCCTTCAGAAGAAGAAGAAATCTCCTCGATGATAGGAGCAGAGGGTTTGGAGGGACGATGAGAGGATTGAAACGCTAGCCTTGTAGATTTTCGAGAGGGCTTAGAGGATTGAGGAGTTTGAGAGGGTTGAGACCTTGGTTGTGGCCTTGTTCTTGGCGTTCTGCTACGCCTAGCCACGATTTTCACCCTCTTCCTTTTCTCTCCAGTTTGAAAGACTGGAGGGGAGATTTCAGCCTCAGGGAGAGAATTCTTCTCTAGACTCTCCTCTGACGACTCATTCGACTTCCCTTGGAAGTCGACATGCAGATCCTCCACAAACACACCTTCGACAGAGGCAGCCCCTGTTTCTGTCGCGGTGTCAGAGAACAACCCAGAAGAACAGGGCTCAAAATTAAACCCTTCAGGGGTTTCCAAGAATTGTTCTTGAGCTCTGACTCAACTGAAATGGGACAAGCAATTGCCCCTACGAGGAACACCAATTCCCTTCGACATTCAAAGGGAATATCATCCATCCCCATTCCCACTGATTTTAGGGACAAGCTTTTCAGGAATTTGAAAGGCTTGTACGAGATTGGGCGAGAAGGAGCAGGGATTGAGGAAGCAAGAATGAGGGCTTTTGAGTGAGAGGTGTTGTTGGAAGCCATTGTTTGCTAGAGGAGAGAGATTAGGGTTTAGAGGGTTTTGCTAGGGTTTGAAAGCAAGAACAGAGGAGAGAGAGAGAGAGAGAGAGAGAGAGAGCAAGACGGGGAAAACAGACACACGCAAAGGAGGGTTTTTAAACTCCCTACCCGTTATGAAGGGCCACCTAGGAAACACCTAGAATTTAAGCAGGCAGTATACATTAATGACAATCAAGGCATACCTGTTCGAGCCATCTGTTCTTGAACATGCTTCTCTCATTCCAAGGTCTGTCATGAATACTCTTTCTCCATCTCCCAAGGCAGCAGTCTTCATAAATAATCATAATAGCACACAAGACTACACATATTTGTTAAGCATAGACCACTGTTTTGATAGCAATAATTGCAAACAAGTGGATAGAACAGGTATTATAGGGTGTTTTGTCAGCTTGATCTAACTCTGAGAACAGGTGTTCTCAGGGTGTTTTCACCAACTCCAATTCCAGTCTGTTTCTCTCAAATTGGTCTCTAGCTAGTGCCTTAGTGAATATATCAGCAATTTGATTTTCCGTTGAGCTAAAATTCATAGAGATTAAACCCTTTTCAACATTATCTCTCAAGAAATGATGTCGAATGTCAATATGCTTTGTTCTTTTATGTTGACATGGATTTTTGGCAATATTAATTGCACTTGTGTTATCACAAAAAATAGGAATGCGTCCAATGTCAACACAAAAGTCCTTAAGCTGTTGCCTTATCCACAACAGTTGAGCACAACATGAAGCTGCTGCAACATATTCAGCTTCTGCTGTGGACATGGCAACTGAATGTTGCTTCTTGGTAGCCCAAGATACCAAACAAGGTCCAAGAAAGTGAGCCATACCTGAGGTACTCTTTCTATCAACTAGGAATCCAGCATAGTCAGCGTCAGCATATCCAACAAGATCAAAATTGCAACCTTTAGGATACCATAAAGCTAAATTGGGTGTATGTTTCAAATACCTTAGTATCCGTTTAACAGCCTTAAGATGAGTTTCCTTAGGGTTAGCCTGAAAACGGGCACATAAACCAACACTAAAAACAATATCAGGTCTACTAGCGGTTAGGTATAAGAGTGACCCAATCATACCCCTATAGAGTTTCTCCTCAACTGAGGGACTCCCATCATCCATAACCAACTTGGTTGAAGGAGAAATAGGAGTGTCTATGGGTTTGGCTGACTCCATCCCAAAACGCTTAAGCAACTCCTTGATATACTTTTGCTGATGATCATGGTGCCGTTTGTAGTTTGCTTGATTTGTAAGCCTAAGAAAAAATTAAGCTCACCCATCATGCTCATCTCAAACTCACTCCTCATCATATTTGAAAATTCATTGCATAAATCATGATGAGTTGCACCAAATATAATATCATCAACATATATTTGGACAATCAAAAAATGTTCCCCCTTAGATTTTAGAAACAAGGTATTGTCTACCTTGCCTCTTCTAAAATCATTTTCAAGTAAAAAACTTGACAACCGTTCATACCAAGCTCTTGGAGCTTGTTTTAAACCATAAAGTGCCTTGTCAAGTTTAAAAACATGATTTGGAAAATCACCATTTTCAAAACCAGGGGGTTGTTTGACATACACCTCTTCTTTAAGGTATCTGTTTAGGAATGCACTTTTAACATCCATTTGATATAGCTTAATTTCCATATGAGCTGCGAATAGCCTCAATTCTAGCAACTGGTGCAAAGGTTTCTTCATAATCGATCCCTTCTTCTTGATTGTATCCTTGTACAACCAGCCGTGCCTTGTTCCTAGTGACTGTTCCTGACTCATCCAGTTTGTTTCGGAACACCCACTTGGTTCTAATGATTGTTCTCTCTGCAGGTTTAGGTACAAGGTGCCATACTTTGTTTCTCTCAAATTGATGAAACTCTTCTTACATAGCCGTGATCCAATCTGAATCTGCAAGAGCTTCATTCATACTTTTTGGCTCAATGTCAGAAAGAAAAGCATAGAAAGCACAAAAATTCTTTAGCTTAGATCTAGTTTGCACTCCAGTATTAATATCTGACAAGATTTGATCAAGAGGGTGCGAACTATGGTGCTTCCATGGTCGTGGAGTAAGAGGATCCACAGACCCATGCTCTACTCTAGTCGTAACATAATGCTTACGATCATCTCCCGAGCCTGTTTCTGCACATGTTTGTAAGTCTATTCCTGAAGAACACGGTTCCGAACAGGGTTCAGCGGTGTTTTCCCTTGTTTGGTGTTCACCTTGCCTGCTGTTCTGAGGAACACCTTCAGGAGTTGTTTTCTCCATGGTGTTCTTACCTCGTTTATCTTGGAGCAACACTTCTTTTCGAACAAGACCTAATTCAAGTTCATCTTCCTGTGCATCATTCTCACTCAACACGTTAGATTCATTAAAAAGCACATGCACACTTTCCTCAACACACAAGGTTCTTTTGTTAAAGACTTTGTATGCCTTGCTGTGAGAAGAATAGCCAAGGAATATTGCCTCATCACTCCTAGGGTCAAACTTTCCTAAGGCATCCTTCCCATTATTATGCACAAAACACCTACAACCAAATGTCCTTAGGTGCGTAATATTGGGTTTTCTGCCTTTGAAAAGTTCATAAGGAGTTTTATTCAACATGGGTCTGATCATGCATCTATTTATAATGTAACATGAGGTGTTCAATGCTTCTGCCCAAAAATACCTAGGAAGACCACTAGCAATAAGCATTGTTCTGGTCATGTCTTCCAGGGTGCGATTTTTGCGCTCAACCACCCCATTTTGTTGGGGTGTTCTTGGAGCTGAGAAGTTATGATCAACACCATGTTCATTACAATAGTTGATAAAACTTACATTTTCAAACTCAGTTCCATGATCAGATCTCAAGCTAATTAAAGAGTGTCCTACTCTCTTTTCAACCTTTTTGAGAAAGGCAATAAAATTCTCAAAGGTTTCATCTTTGGATGCCAAAAACAAGGTCCAAGTAAATCGAGAGTAATCATCCACTACAACAAGCACATACTTTTTCCCACCTCTACTGGTTACCCTCATGGGACCACACAAATCAATGTGTAATAATTCTAGAGGTCGAGTAGTGCTTACACATTTTTTCGATTTAAAAGAAGATCTGACTTGTTTGCCTTTTGCACAAGCTTCACATACCTTGTCATCATTAAACTTGATGGAAGGTAGTCCAACAACCAAATCTTTGGAAACAAGTTTGTTTAACAAAGATAGGCTTGCATGACCTAGTCTCTTGTGCCATAGCATTACATCATCATTTAATGCATTTAAACAAGTCAGATTATTTTGGGGAAGAGTGGAAATACAGACTTTATAAACATTTTGACATCGCTTCCCCCTCAACACAACATCTCCTGTGTCGTCATTCACAACCAAGCAACGTGTTCGTGAGAACACCACTAGGTTGTTCTTGTCACACAGTTGGGACACACTTAGCAAATTGTGCTTTAAACCATCAACCAAGTGCACATTGTCAATTGAATGGGAGAGAGTTTTACCAATATTACCTATACCGACAATTGTCCCAGACTTGCCGTTTCCAAATGCTACACTCCCACCATTCAAAGCTGTAAGTGAGAGAAAATTTGATCTTTCTCCAGTCATGTGCCGCGAACACCCACTATCAACATACCACAGCTGCCTGTTTTCAAGGTTGTTTTCTGATCTGTTTGACAGGGTGTTTCTTACCCTGTTTGCTGGGTTGTTTGTGTGATTGTTCTCTCTCACTTCAACCTGCAAAACAAATCACGGGTTAGTTTTGGGAACCCAGATCCACTTGGGTCCCATTCCTTTAGACATGTAAAGCTCATCTTTTCTAATCCAGATTTGTTTCATATACCTTTCATTCTTTTCATTGGCATGTTTTCTTAAAGGACAAGAATATCGATAGTGACCAGTTTTACCACAATGAAAGCAAACAATGTTTTCAGGTAATCCCACATACTTTCTATGAATTGGGTAAACTGTTCGTTTAGGCTTATACCCAAGTCCCTTTTTGTTTCGACTGTGGTGAGTGTTTAACCAAGCAAGGGCCTGTGAAGATTTGTTCCAGCGTTTGTTTGTGCTAAGCTCGGTTTCCAGTTTTTCTTTATTAGCATGCAAACCCTTATTCTCTTTGAGCAGGGACTCAACCATTCCTTCCACCTCAAAGAGTTTTTCCTCTATTCGAGAGTAATCTCCTTCTTTTATAAAGAGGTTTTCTTTGAGTATATTAACATTTTCATGTAAACCGAGTTTTTCATTTTTAAGAATTTCATTTTCAAGCTCTAGGTCACGAACTTCTCTTTTTAGATCAGCACATGTGTCTATCAAATTATATAGAAGTTCTTCTAAAGTGGCTTTGTTAAGACCATGTACCTTGTTCTTGAGATCTGAGAAGCTGATTGTTGATTCATCATCTGAATCTGAATCACTTTGTGCCATAAGTGCTACGACTCCTTCTTCAGCTTCAGATTCTCCTTCATCCTCAGAGGAATCTCCCCAAGCAGCCAGCATAGCTTTCGAGAATCGCTTGCCCAAATTGTTTACAGGGTGTTTTCGACCCTGTTTTCGAGGGTGTTCGGGCGTCTGATCTTCTCGAAGCAGAGGGCAATTCTTGACTAAGTGATCTGGTTTGCCGCACTTGAAACGCCCTGTGAGCTGTTCTTTGGAGGTGTTTCTGGACTTGCTGAAGTCTTTTCTTTTGTTGTTTTCCTTGACCT
>JAKOGI010000755.1:275000-422302 GCA_029747015.1 Carnegiea gigantea
ATTCTTGTTTCGATCTTAAAGTGCTTTAGATTTGTTGGTGTTATTCTATTGAATCTTAGACGTTGAATTGCTAGTAGGAAACTTGATTAATCTCTTGCTTGTTTTAGACATTTGGTGAAGAACTGAAAGGTGAAAATAGATGTTGAAAAACTAAGATTCGACTTAAGTGATTGGATCTTGAGAATGGGTCACCGTTTAATAAACCCCTAGATTTGATAATCGCTTTCTTAGCGATCTTAGATTAATAAAAAAATCCTTGAGAAATGGTAGTTAATCAGATTTTAGAATTTCATTCTACCTTGAAAGAGGGATTTGATAATTCAATTATCGGCTTTGGAGTTACCCATCCAAAGAAGAGGCGCTTGATTAATTCTTGGGTTGGAAAATTACTTGATTTGATTAAATTCCTAGATTGTTTATCTCTTAGATTAGATAAATATCATAGTTAAATTTCATTTTCAAATTTGGATTTGCTTAGCATATCTTGACGAAATATAACCCAATAACTTGATGAGGTCTCTGTGGGATCGATGCTTAATTTGCAGCAACGCCACTATGTGTTTGCAGCTGTATCAAGTTATTTGTGCCATTGTCGGGTACTAGTGTTGGATATTGAATTTTTCTCGATACGTTTGATTAAGCATTTTGTTTTTCTTTGGAAAAAACAAATAAAAAAATTAAAAATCTAAAAAATCTAAAAAATTATGACAGTGGTGATTTTCCATTTTCCCTAATTCAAGCATGAATTATTTTGGAGGTATTTTTAGTGTCTAAATGCTTTTCTTACTCAATGTAGTTATTGTGTGGGTAAATGAAAAATTTTAGACATTGTTGATGAGGGTGTGAATAATGAAACCCATATTCTTTTAGAATATTGGGGGGTTTTTTTTTTTAAAGCGTCAAAGAGGCATGGTATTTGCTTGAGTGGATTGGTTGGGATTCATTTGAGTTTGAAAAGGCTAGTCATGTTTCTAGATATTCATTTTATAATCCTTGTGCATTTTATGCTAGATCTTATTATACTTCTTTTTGGTGTGATTTGTGCAGTTCTTTTGATCACGAAACTAATTCCTGCTCGTATTATACATGCTATTGTCAACCTAACTTTGCATCACTCAGGGATAATACTAATGCTATCTTGACTTTATATGATTCATATTTTCCTTTAGCTCAGTCCACGGAACTTGAGGTGGGTGAGCCTTTCGGGTTTGTTGCTAGGTTTGATGTTGCTGATACATGTTTTGAGTCATAAGATAATTTAGAGGAGGTGTATGATCTACTTTACTAGCCTTGATTGTAATAATATTCTTCCTAATTTCCTTAATCATTCCCATGTTTCACCTATTTATTCATTACCCTCTCAGTCCCTCGAGGATTATCTCGATTTACCCATTGTTAATCTTGTGATTTGTGTTGCTAATAATCATTTGGGTTATAACGATAACGAGTTTAATGTGCTCGGTGGGAATGTTGATGATTATCTGTCACTAGGTTACTTTAAAGGCTAGGGTATGATCCTTCCATTCATCATTATTGTATATGCCTAGAGGACCTATCTAGGAAAATCACATGGACTACATTCTTTAATCTTTTCTATGATTTTTCTATGGGTTTTGATAAGATTAAGAGGATGCTTATAGTCTTTGGTGTGATTTATTGCATCATACCTTTGTATTTTCTAAATTGTGGTCCTAGGTGTTTGACAAGCTCCTGCGCATTGTGAGAGCATCTAATTTAACAAGCCGAGTCTTGAAGTTGTGATGGAGTGGCTGATGCTCAATTTGCCCCATTTGTGAGGAGGCCTTAGCTTAGGTGCATCCAGCACCTAACTTGGTGAGATTATTATATTTTGTTTTCCATTTCCCTTATCTTACTTTCTTTCTTTTGAATAATAATGCTTTATCTAAGTATTGGGAAATGGTGGTCGCTATGTTTTCTATTTCGATTATTAGTTTGCATACATGTTAGAGCATATAGTTTTAGGTTTCTTTTTGTTTTGCATTAGTGTCTTTCATTTAGTTGCGTTTAGGTTTGCAAATATGATTGCATGTAAAGATGGTGTGGATTGGTTTGAGATAACCTCCAATGATATTTTCTTTAAGCAAGATAACCTTCATGAGCTTGAGTAACTTTTGATGAGTAATCCCTTTTAGTGCTAAAATTTTTGAAGGTTTTATGAATATTCTTGTTCTGACCCTTGTCTTATTTGAGAACTTTATTATCACATAGAGTCCTTAGCACTAATGTGTGTACATGGAGTCATTTCATGAGGTTAATGAGAATTTGGTAGATATCTTGTGAGACTTTGAACCTTATTTGGACTAATCATTATATTTCTCGCATGTTTCTTTCATGTGTGTGACTCTTCCATGTTGTATTTCTAGAACTTGTCTAGACTATTGTTCAACCACATTAGCATGTGCATAGTTGATGATATGATAGAGGCATCTCTTTTTTTGGTTATTTTAGCCACATAGCCAAATAGCCTACCTCTGTGTTAACATGTTTATTCCCTTTTCTAGCCCCTTTAAGCTTTTCTCCCTCTTTGTTCTGATCCCTTAGGCAAACACATATTCCTACCTTTAAGCCAAGTCTATGGAGCATCACTTTATCTATGAAGTGAGTGGTTTTTGGGGGTAATTGATTTTAAGGTGGCTTTCATATGTTGGTTTGTTACAGGATTTATAACATTGGCATTTTTTTCGGTTCCCTCTTATTTGGGTTGTGTTTATGTATTAGATTGTGAGTTGACAATTGGTGGCCCTATGCCTTTTAATAATTGAAATTCTTATTTCATTTTCCAAAGGAAGGAAAAAAAAAAGACAAAAATCATGTTGAAAAAAACACGATAAAAGAAAAGAAGAAAATGAAGGGAAAAAAAGAGAATATGATAAGTTGATTAGCATTGGATATAGATATAGCTTGTATTCCTTCTTAGTAGTTTTTATGTTTTGGTTGCAGCATACTCGCTATAAAAGGGTTGTTTTCGGCCCCATCCCATCCAATTCCACTCTTCATAATCTACTATCTAGATTCAGATTATAGATTAGGTTAGAGGAAGAGTAAGTTGAAGGTGAACATTGCAACGGCAGTTCCAGCATGCATCGATTGAGCAACTCCTCTCCTTTCTCTTCTCTTTTCTCTTTAGATTTTTATGCTCTTTAAATTAGTATTGATTTTTATGTTATGTTTTGGATTGTTAATCTTACTATTAAGTTGAATTGCTGTGATTGAATTAATTCTTGTTTTGAGCTAAAAGTGCTTTGGATTCGTTGGGTTTGTTCTATTGAATCTTAAACATTAAATTGCTAGTAGGAATTAATTAATTTCTTGCTTATTTTATACATTTGGTGAAGAACTGAAAGGTGAAACTAGGTATCGGAAAATTAAGATTCGACTTAAGTGAGTGGATCTTGAGAAAGTCTTACCGTTTAAGAAACTACTAGATTTGATACTTGCATTTTTAATGATCTTAGATTACTCAAAAATCCTTGAGAAATGGTAGTTGATTAGATTTAAGAATTTCATTCCACCTTGAAAGAGGGGTTTGATAGTTCAATTATTGGTTTTAGAATTACCTATTTAAAAAAGAGGCACTTAATTAATTCCTGGGTTGGAAAATTACTTGATTTGATTAAGTTCCTTGATTGTTTACCTATTAGACTAGATAAGTAGCATAGTTAAATTTCATTCTCAAATTTGGATTTGCTTAGCATATCTTGACAGAACATAACCTAATAGCTTGATCAAGTCTCTGTCAGATCGACCTTGATTTGCTACAACACAACCGTGTGCTTGCGGCTGTATCAATATATGTCAACTGTATAGAAAGAGAGAATAAAAAGGTGTTACAACGCCAATAGTCTTATTGTAAATTAAGCATAAATGATATATAATTAGTAATTAGTATAGTTCAACCTCTGAGAAACATATTCTAAGTTCATAATCATCATATAAAAAATTTGGCCTACCTAAATACTAAACACATGCTTCTTGAGTCTGTGTATGTCCAGAAACAACCCAACCATAGTTCTAAAAAATTAGTAGCTAGAAGCATGTGCATGTCTAACAAAAATCCAACTTTAGTTCCAAAAGTTGACTAGCTAGGTTGTATTCTTCCCCCTTGATACAGTGTCATCTAAAAAAGACGACCAAGGCATCAACTTGACCTTTCTCATATTCTTCCTCCTTAATCATGCTGGACTATCATCTATGAAAACATATCTGCCATGTCCACTAGCACTTTTAGGGGCCTACAAATAGAGAAACAACAATCTATGAGGAGAAATGGACATAAAAAGAATCCAAATTATGAAAAAATAATTATACCGAATAATCATATTTGCATAACAAGAAATTAACTATAAGCATGCAATTCCAGTGAAAAGTTTACATTCACAGAACGAGATGGTTTATAATTTAGCCCCCAAAAAACCCCTAAGTTATCCAATTAAATTTATCTGTTTGCATAAAAGTAGTTTGAAAACTATATTTTCCACTTTCCTTTAATTGTGGCTAACAGACAAGGAGTGCAAGGGGGGGAAAAACTTTATAATGCTTAACAAGATCGAACTTATACATTATATGACAAAAATTAGAGCTTCAACAGTAAGATGAATATTAAGCTCATCTAAAAGCTCATAAATTTGGCCCAAATCAGCAACAATATATGTGAATAAAGATCAGTCAGATTAGTGAAAGAGTTCCTTATAAATGTAATAACAATCCCATTCCTGCACTTTGTGTATAGTTTTCAACATCTATATTTTCTTTGTCTTCCATGTCAGTGATCCTCGCATTCCCTATCCCTCTTCCACATGTCCAAACATGTCCATCCATGAGGGCATATAGGACATCAAAATAATAACAATCTCCATAGACCAAGCAACATACCCCAATCAAACAAATAAAGGATCTCCAACTATCCTAAATAATCAAATCTCTAGAAAGCAACATAACAGTAAAGCAAAATACAAGGTTCTCCAAGTAGTCTCACCAAAGTTACATATTTCTACAAAGCATCCTAATAAACTAGCACCCGGCCAGAGGGAGTGAGAGGCAGAATCCAGATCCCGCTAAATCTATCCTGACCAAGTGGTGTGTAGATGTGTCCCCGAAATTGAAATTCATAGTAATTTTACCTTTTATCACTCTTATACCTGTGGTAGTCACTTTGAAGGTCGAAGGAGAGCTGCTAAGGTCTTACAAAGTGGGTTCGTTTGGCCCGCTGTATTTAGAGATGCTCACCGATTTTGTCTTACTTGTGAGCACTGTGTGATGTGATGCCTCTTTCCCCTATTCTGATTATTGGAATATTTGATATGTGGGGCATTAATTTCATGGGTCCCTTTCCCCCATGCATTGGCTTTGTTTGCATATTGGTTACTATTGATTATGTGTCAAAGTGGGTGGAAGCTCAGGCTACTGGAACCAATGACAATAAGGTTGTGGTTAAGTTTGTTAAAGAGTACATTTTCTGTCAATATACGACCCTTAGAGCTCTTATTAGCGATGGAGGTAGCCACCTTTGTCATCGGTCTTTCGAGACTTTGCTTAGAAAATGTTATGTAACTCACAAAATATTCTGTGACTCAAGTGCGGTTCGCATTCCCCACCATGGATTTCCTTTATGGTCTCACGAGCTTCATCCTCGGTTACACAGAGTAAGTTTATGCCCATATCTGCTTTCCTGTACAGTTTCCTTTGTCCTCGAAGTATTGTGAAGCCAACAACTTTAATGCTATTGGGCTTTCGAGGAAGATCCTGGTGGATATTCTTTCTTGGTCAAGTATCAACATTGTACACTTTGGTGGTGTAGCAGTGCGCCGGTTGGTCCTTATTTCCACTGTTATTGACATTGAATGATCACTCCTAGGGATGTTAATCATCGAGGCCAATTTTGCCAAGGGATATGCAAACTGGTTTGCTTCCTATGGGAGATAAGTTTATGTAATATGGGTGAAATGCTTGGTGATATCTATAAAGTAAGCTTGCTATGATGTCGAAGCTTCGCTTCTTAGCTTCCATTTCTAAGATATTTAATTAATTATTTAATTGGAGTCTTTCTGTACCCGTAACTTCTTGACCCCTATCTCTATAGCAGCCCGTAACCTAATTATGCATGCTTCATATTTTGCTATGTTGTCAGTAACCTTGAAATCTAATTTAATTGAAATAGGAATATATGCTCCTTCTGGTGAAACCAAGGGGATGCCTATGCTAAATCCTTTCTAATTGGAAGCCCCGTTCAAGTGAATCGTTCATAGATCTTCTTCCACCCAGAGGATTTCTTCATCGGGCAAATCAAAATGTTCTTCCCGTTGGTCTTTTATTAGAATCCACCAAAAAGTTAAAAACAACCATTCCCGTAATAGACTCTTGCGGCATGTAATGTAGGTTAAACTCTGATAACATTGCAGTACACCAAGTCACCTTACCATGTATTACGGGTTGTTGGAGCAAATATCTTATGGGATCTATTAGAGTTACCACATGTACCGCATGGGTAAGCATGTAATGCCTGAGCTTCTTGGTTATCCATACTAACGGTAGGTTAGTTTTTTCCAGGACCATAGGGTAGATTCTGTATTTGAGGAACTTTTACTTACGTAGTAAATAGTTGTTTGTTCTCCCTCTATTTTCTGGGTTAGCATGGTCCCCATGGTAGTGTCTGTCATTGTGAGATATAAGATTAAAGGAATGCCTGGTTACAAGGGGATTAGAACTGGTGGGTTGTATAGGTACTCTTTGATTTTATCGAATGCCCCCTAAAACTCTTAGTCCCATTTAGTGTTTATTCCTTTCTTCTATTTCTTAAAGATAGGCTCACGTACTATTGTCAGTTTAGATAGGAAGCGACTAATATATTATAGAAGTCCCAGAGAGCGTCATACCTCCTTTTCTATCTTAAATCGTTGTATTTCTTATATTGCCTTAATTTTCGAAGGGTCAACCTTAATTCCTCAAAGACTGTTGATATAGCCAAGTAACTTACATGCAGTGGCTCCAAATGCGTGTTTGTGTGGATTTAAGTGCATGTTGTATTTCCTAAGTGTAGTGAAGAACTTCTGAAGAGCTTCAAAATGACCATCCCTCTGCGTAGATTTTATGATCATGTCATCCACATATTAGGTTATGCAGTAAGGTAGTAGCTATCCTTTAATAGGTAGCCCTGGTGGTTTTTAATCCAAACAACATCATAGTGTAGCAATGCGTTATGCACAGGGTAATGAAAGTAGTATTTTCCATGTCTTCTACTGCCACTTGGCCTGATTGTAACCCGCGTATCCATCAATCAAACAAAGGGCTATAACCAACCGTGTTATCGACCAAAATATCTATATGCGGCGGTGAGAAATCATCTCTTGGGCTTGCCTTGTTGAGGTCCCTGAAATCTACACACATTCTTACTCTCCCATCCTTCTTCGGGACTGGTACAACATTTGCTACCTGCTGTCGGTAGTACACAATCTTAATGAATCCCGCATCTAATTGCTTCTGCACCTCCTCCTTTATTTTTAAGGCCCATTCTAGCTTCATCCTTCAGAGTTTCTCTTTTACTGGTTTTACAACTAGATAGAGAGGAATTTTATGCTCTGCAATGTCCCGATCAATGCCTAATATCTCTTTGTAGGACCATGCAAAGACATCCATGAATTTTTTGAGGAGTGTAATAAAATTTTCTTGCTCCGTGAGGGTTAATGATTTTCTTATTTTGAGTTCTTGGGGTTCATTAGGTGCCCCTAAATTAATTAGTATTGTGTCTTCAATTATAGAAGTTTGATTTTCATGATCTTCCATTCCTTTAATTAATTCTTTTGGGGTTTCTTCTTCATTTTCATTATAAGAGGCAGAGCATTCAAAGGAAAAGAAATGAGACAAGTTGTACGCAGAAGAATTCATCTTATTAGAATTTGAAAGAAATACATGTGATGTGGCACTTAAAGGCACATAAGCTAATGACTGACTCTTAGACCCTATCTTAGACTTCCCTAAACTACCCCCTATAGGTACAATAAAGACTTTTCCTTCATCATCAGTTGTTTAAGTTAATTACTGCAACTCTTAGCTTGAACTTCGGTGATGAAGTTAGCAGGATTGAATTCACTGTTAGACATGGTAAAAGAGAGAGAGAAAACGATAACAGGGTCTTCTTTCTTCATGTAACCTTGATCGAACAACATCCCAAAGATGTTACTTTCAACTAGATCCGCCTAGTGTTTTGTCAATTGTTTCTTTTTCTTAGAAGTAAATACTTCTTCATCCAACAGGTGGTAGTTGTTAAATATTTCTAGCCCCGGCACTAAGAGTGTCTTTTCTTTTATATAACAAGGTTTAGGAAAGCCATAGAAGGGGAAATTATCTCCTTTATGCATGAACTATCCATTGAGAGGGAAAGGATATGGACTAACAGTGTGGTTCTTTGGGTACCCCCCTAACAGCAATTTTCCGGGCTTGTTCTTCTTGCCTAGCCTTGACTATCTCTTCGGGAGTTGGGTGGTGTCCTAATCCGAGCTTATAGTCTTTCTTCTATGCCAAGGGAAAGTTAGTCCACCCCTGTGCTCTTTATCCTGTAGCCATTCCACGGAAGTAGCCCCACTTCTTTAGGATGGCATTAACATTTAGATTAGAATAAGGGTCAGAGTTGAAAGGAGTTGTGTCATTTTCTAATATGGTCACCATTTCAAAACTGTAGAGTTCTTTGTCATTACAATTATGCTCTATTTCTAGTACTGACATCTTACTTGTGATCGTAGCACATAGATTGGCATATTCGATAGTCACTACTTCGCCTTTTATTAACATCTTCACTTTCTGATGTAAAATGGATAGAACCGCCTGATGGACATGAAGCTATGGCCTTTTGAAAAGTTAGTTGTAGATAGGCAGTATATCGAGGTCTTGAAACTTATATTCCTCTCGATAATGCCAACAGTAATAGGAAGGGGAATAGTACCTAGCACCAACTTCTTTTAATAGTCGTATGCCCTTAAGTAAGTGGAAGGTGCTGAGAGTTGTTCTTCTTTGACCCCTAACCTTTTAGCCATCCTCCAAGGACATACATTCACCACTGAGCCATTGTCAACAAAAGCTAGAGGTACATGCTTTTGAAGGCATGTTACAGTGAGGAAAAGAGCATTGCTGTGTACCGCCCCTCCTAGTGGGAGATCCTCATTGCTAAAGGTTATAGTGCCTTGGCTAGTCATAATTGAGGTTATCATCTCTTTTGGGGTAACTTTAGAAGGCACCTCAATTTTATTCAGTGCTTCTATTATAAGTTGTCTATGCTTTTAAGAGGCCACTATGACCGGCCATATACTTACATCTGCTTTAAGTTTCATCAGCTGCTTTGTTACTGGATCCTCTTTTTATGGTAATGTTGCTTTCTCTTTCTTGGGGGCCTGTTGTGGGACCTCCTTAGCCTGGTGTTTCTTGAATATTTTATGGTACTAGACTATCACCTGGTCCTTCTCTCCCTAGAAGTTTTCTTCTTTATCCTCCCCCAAAAGTCATCATCACTTGCTTTGGCAAGCAGATTATAAATGTTGTCATTATAACTTTCCCAAAGACCCTCCTTAGCCTGGTGTTTCTTAAATATTTTATAGTACTAGACTATCACCTGGTCCTCCTCTCCCTAGAAGTTTTCTTCTTCATCCTCCCCCAAAAGTCATCATCGCTTGCTTCGACAAGTAGATTATAGACGTTCTCATCATAACTTTCCCAAAGGCCAAGGACTTCCATGTTTGGTGCAGGCATGTTTACCCTTGGTTCTGGGCTGCTAATGTCTTGTTTGAACATGGACGGGTCCCATTCTTTTTCTTGGTGCTCAATAAAGAAAAAATTTTCATAATTCCCGAGCAGATTCCGATCATTATTGGGCTTTTGAGCCACTTAAGGCAATAGAAGGATTCCAAATTTAAACATCTTCTCCAACCTATTTTTTAAAAGTCCAACAATCTTCAATATCATGACCTCACGATCGATGGTATTTGCAGTGCTTGCTCGGATCGAAGTATTTGGGCTACCAGAAAGATTCAGTCTCTGGCGTAATTTCGGGAAGATTGATCTCCCCTTTAGCTAGTAGTCGTTCCATAGCTTGGGTGTAGATAGTCCCTATAGGGTTATACTTGGTAGTACGGTTCACTATGTGCACCTCCTTGGGGCTACTAGCTTTCTTATCCTTGTTTTGATGATTATTTCTCTAGTTGTTTCCTATCTTAGCTAGCACCTCCTTGGATAGTTCTCCCTCTACTAGCATGCCGACATTTCTTAATGCTGTAAAATTCTTAAATGGCATGAACTGTAGATGTTGATAGTATGAGGGCTGAAGGCTTCTAATGAACAACCTTACTTGATCTATCTCAGAGGGCCGGCCTAGCACATGGGAAGCTTTTTCCCTCCATCTAGTTAAGTAGTTAGTAAATCATTCTTTCTCTTCTTGCTTAAGTAACTCTAGATTCCTGAGTGTGATTGGGAGATTAGTGTTATAACAATATTAATTCAGGAATTACCTACATGGATCATCCTAATTGGTTACCTTTCGTGGGTCAATAGTATTGTAGCACCTCATGACATCTTTGTCAAAAGTCCAAGGGAATATTAAGTGAAAGATATCCTTGTCTATTCCGTTTAGAGTCAAAGCACTAATGAAATTCCTCATGTGGTGGTGTGGATTTTCAATCCCATGAAACTTGATATTAGGCATGTTGAATTTTAGTGACATCTTCCCTTTTGGGATAGAAGTCCTGCATAATCATTAAAACAGTTATTAAACATCGAAGATTCCTTAAGCAACTGTTGTATGTGATCTATGAGGGGATCAACTTGGGGAGCATTATTCTCCGATTCTTTTCCCTTTCCATCCTCCAATCACTACCAAAAAAAAAAAAAAAAAATTGTGTGCAATGACACAAACTATTCAACGTTTGACCCAAACATCACACTACATGATTTATAAATTAATTTGTGGGACGTGAAAATCCGTCGCTATGACACAGCATCACTTGAAGCCGTTACAAGGCATAGTGGGGCCTATTGAATTTTCAATGTGCTCGCTGAATACCACTAAAGTTTTAGTTCTAATTTAAATAAAGAATTTTAAAGTGAAGTAAGCTATCTAAAGTCAGTGCAATAACATTAAAAATATATTTTATAGGCCTGTATTCTCTCTCTCATTTAAACTCAAAAATATAAAAAAAGCCCCTCATTCGTTGTGCCTCGCGTGTACAGAGATAGAAAAATCGCATGCCAGTCTTCCTCTTCTCGCTGCCTAACCTCTTCTCTACCCCCTTCTTCTCACTACTCCTTCTTCATCCCTCTGCCTTCTTGTGAGCTCTCTGCTCTAAGAAATTTAGAGATAGACAAATCAATATATATGTGCAGAATCATAGGTTCTATGTGCTGAATTTTCTTCAGAATTTCTAAGGGTTTTGCACAAAAGTAGAAGACGAATTGTAATAGGAATCATCTTGACTCAATTGACATGGAGGGCAAATGAAATCTTTATTCAAGAATTATTGTGGCACTATTCATCTCTTCCCTTTTTGGTTGCTTGGCTCAATAGTGGTAAAACCCTAGATCTTTAATTATAGTTTTTTCTTGTATCCAGTACCTTGCTTTGTTGTCATTATTAACACTTTTGATGAAGTGTTACTTTATTCGTGACTTATAAGTACAATATGATATCTCCTTTGTTGATTTCTTGTGAGTGCAAAGATACTAGGTTGAATGCTTCATGGTGTTTGTATCGTATAATGACAATTGATGATGATAAGTTGTTTGACTTGTTTGTACCTACATGAATTTTGGGCTTTTCTAGAAGAATGTTGTATCCATATGTATAATAGTTAAGTATTCTTATTTTTTAGAGTGTGTAAGGCGGTTACCCATTCTATAAGCAGCTTTATTGTGTAAAATATCTTAATGAATGTTTTTTTTTTTTTCATTTTAGGAAAAAAAAAAACAAATTAGTTGGTCCTATTCATAAAAGTTTTAACATTTGTAAATATTTACACACTTACTGTTATAAACTAAAACATTAGTATTCTTATCAAGTAGGTAAATCTTTGGAGTGTTTTAGTCATGGACAAAGCATGGATAAAAGAACTAAGTAAAAGTCAAGCTACAACGTCGGCGCCAAATCATTTGTAAAACATGCTTGTACAATAGCAATTCAAGGAACTATTCCTCATCCGTGCCTAAAACGTTGTAGTCTAAAGAGATGGGCATTTGAGCTTGTTCATGGGCACATCCTAATTCACAGCTTCTTACTGGGGTTACCCTACACGGACATTTCATGGAGAGCAACTGTCTTCTCAATATGATACCCCTTACATGAAAAAAAATGCAATCCCAGACCCAGTGCAATAATTCTCACGAAACTACTTTAGGTGCTCATGATATAAAGGTATGCTCTAAGATGTCATGTGATTTGACTCATTGAATTGGAGTGGTGAGCCAGAGGCTTAAATCTGAAAAAGGTCAAACCAATGGTGAAAACTGACCAGTGCTATCAAACGCTAGAGAAGCTAATCAATTTCAAAAATTATTGAAAGAATGTGATGAAGAGCTTTATAATGGGTGTCGTTAATTCAAAATTGGCTTTCATCTTACACTTATATCACATAAAATGTTTAGGTGGGATTTCTAATAAGATTTTTGATATGCTATTAGAGTTTTTGAAAGATTCTTTCTCGTTTTTGACCTCATTGCCTTCTAAGACCTATGAAATTAAGAAGCTTACAAATGCATTAGGTCTTGGTTATGAAAAGATTTATGCATCCCCAAATGATTGTATGCTTTATTGGGGTCTAACAAAAAAACCATTGCAAATGCAATGCAAGTAAAGCAAAGAGAGCATATGTTACCAAAGTATTGTGTTGCTTTCCATTAATTCTGAGGTTGAAAAGGTTGTACTCTTGCCTAAAAATTGCTAAAGATATGAGATGGCACCATACAGATCATACCAAGGATGGAAAATTGAGGCATCCAGTTAATGACTTAGCATGGAAAGCTTTTGATGCTTAATATCCAAAATTTACTGCTGATCCTTGAAGTGTAATGCTTGCACTTACTACTGATGGACTGAATCCTTTTCGTACTATGAGTACTACCTATAGTGTTTGGCCAGTAATGTTGATTCCATATAATTTGCCATCTTGGCTATGTATGAAATCAACCTTAGTCATTTTATCAATGATCATTTTTAGGGAAAAGGGTCCAGGGAATAACATAGATGTCTATTTACCGCCTTTTTTGCATGAATTGAAAGAACTATGTGATGGCAAAGATGCTTATGATGATTTTGCGAAAGAGCATTTCCCAATGCAGGTGGCTCTTATAATGACCTTCCAGGCTATGCTAATTTGTCAGGTTGGAGTACTAAGGGTCACGTTGTTTGTCCTAACTGTGTCAATTCCACCCATTCCATCTGGTTAAAGCATGGAAGGAAGTTTAGCGATATTAGTCATAGAAAGTAGCTAGAACCAAATCATCCCTATCGATTTCAAAAGGACCTATTTGATGGCATAATTGACCATAGAGAACCTCCACATCGACCTTCTAATGTCGATGTCCTTAAGCAATTAAAAGAGGTCACATTCAAAGATGGTAAGAGTTATGGAACATTAAAGAAAAGGAGATGGGATACAATAAGAGTTGAGGATTTTGATGGTGTGCATAGTTGTGATGATGAGGAGATATTGAAGGATATTGATGATTTCATTACAGAAGACATTGATGGAGAACAAATATTATGGAAAAAGAAGAGCATTCTTTTTGATTTGCCTTATTCGGGGCATAATATTCTAAGATATAATATGGATGTGATGCATATAAAAAAGAATGTACGTGATAATTTGATTGGAACACTGTTGAATCTTCATGGGAAGAGTAAGGACAATGGAATGGCATGAAAAGATCTTATGGAAATACGCATTAGGCATGAACTTCATCTTCTAAGTCGGCCTAATCAGAAGCCATATGTAACCCCACATGTTAGACATTATTGAGTAGTGAGAAAACAACTTTTCTATAAGTTTTAAAAGATCTTAAAGTTCCATATGGGTACTCTTCAAATATTTCAAGAGGGTTTAGTTTGAATGATTGAAAGCTCTTCAATTTGAAAAGTCATGATTGTCATAATCTTATGCAAGATCTATTGCCAATTGCTTGTCGGACATCAATGCACTCACAGTCACATGCAAGGGTGGTAATGGTTATAATCAAAGTATGCTCTTTTTTAAAAAGTTATGTGCCAAAGTTCTTGATTTTTCCGAATTTGACAAATTAGAGTATGAAATTGCAAAAACTCTATGTGAAATAGAGCAACTATTTCCCCAAGTTTTTTCACTATTATGGTACCCCTATTTGTTCATTTGTTTTCAAAGGCCAAGTTTGGAGGCCCTGTCATCTAGCGATGGATGTATTCTCCTTAAAGGTAAGAAATCAACAAGCTTCTGATTTGTGAATATAACATATGCTTTAGTTTTTGTGTTTACTTATATAATTGGTATGCATTTGTAATTGCCAGGTTTTGTATGGATTTAAAATCACATGTTTGTCACAGCGCTCAACTTGAAGGGTGTATGGCAAATGGTTATATTGCCAATGAGTCTATTACTTTTTGTTATAGATATTTTCAAGGTGTTGAAACTCAATTTAGTTGTCCTCAACATAATGGTAACTACATTCCCAACAAGGACAAATAATTGGTTGTATAGCTGGGCGCACCCTTGGAAAAGTTGAGGCCCAAGGTCATTGTTATGTTGTCCTATAAAGTGATAAGATTACCCATTATTGTGAGTAAGTATTTGTGGTTCAAAATACTATTTAATGGAATTTAATTGCTAAGATACATAAATTATAACATTTTTATGTATGTAGGATATTTTTAAATGAATGTCGGGCCATTTACCATGAACGAATCACCGAAACAATAGAAACTAAGTGGGTGGTTAGTGAATTTGTTGGGTGGCTTAAGCAGCAAGTCTATGATGCCACTTTGTCATTAGTTTAGTTACTTATTTATGTAGTGGCCATTATCTTATCTGTCAATGTTAATTTTAATTAATTATACGCACTAAATATGGAGAAAGTAAACTGTGATGAAGAAATGATTGCTATCGCTTGTGGTCTAAATGAATATGTTAAAATATATAATGCATTTATCATTAATGGGGTCAAATTCTATATTTAAGATTGTGAAAAATATGTGAGAACACAAAATTTAGGAGTGGTTGTAGAGGTTCAAGAAAAGAGTTTTCGAATGAATGGTATTGAGATTGCACATAACTACCATGGTGTAATCAAAGATATCTATGAATTGGACTATTTTACTACATGTAAGATTCGACGTCTTAGATGTGATTGGGTAAACATGAAGTCACCTAGTGGATTTTGAGGATGACATGTATGGATTTCGCCTAGTAAACTTTTCTTATCTGATTCATACTGGTGAAGCTTGACAGATGATCCTTTTGTGTTATCATCGCAACTAGAGCAAGTATTTTATGTCAAAGATCAAAGGGATAGTGATTGGTTACACGTTATTACTAGAGCCAAGGGATTTGTATGATACGGGTGAGAATCCAAAAGAGAGTGATGACGAAGATTACATCCAATGCATGACTTCTAGTATGGCAATTTTTGAAGATATTATCTTAATCCCTAGTTTGCGAAGGGTAGATATCGAAGAAGAGGGCCATCATTGATTCATTTGTGTAGCTATCATTCCCCCCCTTGTTTCTCTTCTTTGTTCAAATTTTTACTTGTTAAGCTTGTATGCTATTATTCATCTAAATATTATAATGATTCTAATTATATCGTCACTTTTTTTTATTGCGTAAAGTGAGCTGGTTGAATCACATTCAGTTATTTGGTTAACTATGTGGTGTTTTAACAGCTATTATTTATATGTAGATATTAAAGAATGTTTATGTCCAACAAAGCATGGGATGAAACAAATAAAGCAGGCATGAAACAACCTTTATCATAAGATGACATCTCAAAGCCACCCGAGATTCAACCTCAATCCAAATCTGTTAGCAATTTAAGTATGCAAGTAGTTAATGCTCCAGCTAATTTAAGTTTACTCAGTGCCTTGTCTTCTGTTCATTCACATTTGCAGCCATCACAATCAACTCCAGACTTTCCACACCTCCAACCACCGGCCATTTGGCCTCCTCCTCAGTTGGAAAGTGTCATACCTAGTAGCTCACAAGGAAACTCAACTCCCTTCTTATCAGCCTTATAGAACATGCAGCTCCCAATGAATTCTCCTCTTCATGTACAAGATATACTCTTGCTAGCTCATACGACCTACAGGGAAAGATCATCATTTCTATCATCAAGTGAGTCACAGCTTCAACCATCCTCATCCAAATCAACCCCATTAGAAAAAGAGGCCAAGCAGTTATCGACTACTCCTTCCATGTCATCAATGTCTGATGATGAGGATAGTGATGATGAAAGTAGACAACATAATTTAAAATATGAGGTTAAAATTATTGGTTAGATTAGTTATGATCTTCTCAAATATATTTAATTTGTTACATGAATGATACCATTAATATGTGATCATTTACATATGATAATTGTGCATTTGATAACCTATATATGCTTATGGAAACATAAGAAAGAAGCATAATATAAGTGTTGTAGATGTAACGAAAATACATGAAGGCCAGAGGATCAAGGTGGAAATTAATGAACATGGACAACCAATTAGAGGAACTAGAGGAGTTTTGACCAGGTAGATGACTCTACATGTGAGACAACCTAATATTTACCCATATGATGCTAAAGATTTTCATGAGGTGAGACAAATAGTACGCATCTAATTACTGAGAATGGTGCTAGTAAGTGATAAATACAACCATGTTAGGCTAAAAGCTTATGGGTTTTAAGCTACAATATACTAATGTATTTTTGATGCTATGGTAGGAAAAATTTGCGTTTCCTAATCATGACAATGTGGATAACATCCTTATGGCTCTATTTGGCACAAAGTATAGAAATAACATATATAAGACAATCAAACGACTTTTCAAGGATGTTGCAAATCAGTTGAAGGAAAAAGCAAAGAAAGATATGGAAGCTGTAGGGTATGACGCTGCCTCCATTGAAAAAGCCTTGAAAGAATGCCAATTTCTTATGAACAACTTGAGGATAAGCTTGAAAATCTTCTACATATATCTGCGTCTTCAGACCTCTAATGGAAAGAATTTTTATCATATATAAAATCTTATGCATATAAGGTACTTTGGAGAATATGACAATGATTCCTATGTTTTCAATACCTTATTTTTAGTCTGGGTGGTGTTTTAAATAATTAATAAAATGTGTTATTTATATATTCTAGAAACTGTTAGCTAAAGGAAATGATGTGTGTGCATCACTTGCCCATGTTCACACGACTAGTACTAAGAGTTTTACTGCAGTGGATGATGAATAGGTTAGCGTGATTTTGAGGGCAAGGAACCCTTGGCTTATATGTTACAGTGGGGTTAGACACAATAGGAAAAGGGGATGGGTCATTTTTCTTTTCAATTTTAAGCTCACGCTAAATGGTCTTAAATCTCTCTTCTTCATTATGTTCCTTCTCATTAACCGTATTTCAACTTCTTTACCACTCCTAAGAACCATTACCGCTTTCAATTATCCACATTGTTGGCCTTTAAGGTTCTGTATGGGATGACTACAAAGTTTTCGTTCTTTTTTACCTATAGGTATAGCTAGTTACCCAAGTTGGGTTTCTAACTTAGCTATAGATTATGAGTGAAAGTTAATAATATGTATTTTAAACTCAATTCCTTATACCTTAGAATAAACATTTTGCATAACAAAAGTCAAGGTACCAAGAGCAAAAATTACGTTGTCTATATCAGAGCTCCTGAATGGAGCTTGATAAGGAGGAGGAGGAACATATCTATAGCTTTGAAAACCAGGAGGGGTAGGTCTGTTGGATTGGGCTTTAGGACTTTGTTCATGCACAATAATTGATCAAATTCCTTAGTTAAAACATCAACTTTACTAGAAAGGTCAATTGAATGTGAAACCTGATAAATCCCCTCTTTACTTCCCAATTGCCTAGGCAAATCTGAATGTGAGGAAATAGCATGCAGATGTGAATTTTCACTCAAATGTTCAAACAATTCTCAAGCTTCTTTAGGACTTTATACAAGAAACTACCACCATAAGATGTATCAACCATCTGACTATTGTGCTTATCTAAGCCTGAATAAAAACTCTAGACAAGTTGGCACATAAGGAACTCATGGTGAGGACAACTTCACAACGACTCTTAAATATTTCTCAACTTTCATGCAATTGCTCATTTTTATTTTGTGAGAAACTAGTTATAGCACGTCTTACGGTAGCTAGTTTACCAATAAAGAAGAACGTTTTCAAGAATGTTGTTTGCATTTGATCTCAAGTAGTGATATTTGTGTTAGTATCCAACTAAGTTTTAACTTTATCTTTCAAAGAAAAAGGGACAAGATGCAAATAAGGAGCATCATCAAAGATATTATTTAAAAACGCAGTGAAAAAAAATGAAAAAATGCATCAACATGCTTGAATGGACTTCCACAAAATAACATGAGCATTTCGGCAAGGGAATGTATAATCTCGAATGGCCTCGTAATAGTGGGCATACTAGTCCTTGTAGGTGAATAATAGGTGGCATTAGTAAAATACTACTTAAATTGCTTAGGCGATAAGGTTCGTTCTTAAGCCATCTTTTTCTTAAATTCACGTTTCTTAGCTCTTATCTTACTAAGATAACATTTAATTTTAGGACTATATTCTTCAAGTTCTAAGAATGAAAAACGTCTATGATACATACACCCACAAACAATCAAGAGAATAACATGAAATCACCATCACAATAACCACCAAATGAAATAAGAAGAAAAGAAAAATATATAAAAAGGAAGAAAGATCCAAGGGAAAAGGGGAAAAATGAATAATAAAATAAAAGAAAATAAAAGAGAATAAATGAAATAAAAGAGAGGGGATTGTTAGATTAGATAAAATAAATAAAATAACTGAAATAAAAGACTTAGATTAGATTAGGTTAGATTAGGAGCGAACAAGAAAAAAAAGTTAGATAAGTAAGGTAATGGAAAAAACAAAAATAAAATGGTGAGGTTCAGAGGGAAAAGGGAATGGAATAAAATGAAATAATAATAAGAAAAATAAAAGGGATGGGCATTGAGAATAAAGAAAATAAATAAAATTGTTAGATTAGCAGGGAGTATGGAAAAGGAAAAAATAAATAAAAAGAATGAAAAGAAGAGGAACAAAAATCACTACTTATTCCCCGACAATAGGGCCAAAATCTTGGTGTGGGTCTTATCTTTAGTTTTATAAACCCTTTTTATACGCAAGTGCACAAAGTTAATTGTAGGCTACCAAGCATAAGGTATCGATCCCACGAGGAATAATAGTGATTTTCAATTTAACTTTTCCGATTATAAAGAATAGTTCAATTGAGAAGTTCAATTATTAACATGAATTAAAGGAAGAAAATAAAAGCAAATGTATCAAGTAGAGAGAAATCAAATTAGACAATGATCTAGGGCTTTGGATTTCACCAATGACGCAAGTATTGAATTACCAATCCTAATAGGGGTTCAATTTGTCTCTTGTTCAACCTAAACTACAAGCATTAGGCCATAAATTAAAAACGTAAATTATAATTATGAGATGATATTATTTATCTAGTGGTTTAGCATGAATGATTCGTTTTTGACATAACTTATCTAATTTCTGGCATAAATTACTCAATTTTAACAATTACAATATTAACCCTAATTACTTAACATTATATTACCCTATAAGGTCTAATATTCATTTGAGATAGCAAATTAAACTATTGAAATCAAAATGAATAAACAAAAGGATTAATTTGTCTGAATAGACTAGGATCAAGTATAAAATTATGCAATTAAAGAGACAAAAATAACCCCAAAAGAAATTAGGAAAACATTATTATTCTTATTATCAAGGACCCATGTTAATCCTAGATAGAAGAGTTTAGCTAGTCATTGTTAGCAAAAATACCATTGAAGTTGGTCTTGTTATCTCTCAATATTGGTTTATTTAACTTTGACCAAACTTTGATACTCAATTACACAAAATTATAGAATTAAGTATAAACTCTCAAATTTTGACTCACAAATGAGATGAGAAAAGAAGTGAAAAATAGCTAATAAAGCTTATGTTTTTCTAAACCACTCAATTGAAATGATTTTATCGTATAATAGACTCTCTCTAAAAATTGAAAGATGAAAGGTGAGAAAGTAGAAAAATGATTGGATGAGTGAATGAATGAAAATTGCTCCAATCTTGGCCCCTTGTTATAGTGGAAAAACAAACCCTTTTGATTCCTAAAAATTAATGAAAAAGTAATCTCAATTAATTCTTGCCTATTCCATTGCATGAGAAAAGGCTAGTTTTAAGCGAAAAATTAATCAAGATTGATTAGCTTTAACTAGGTTAACAATGGGCTCATATGAAAAATTGAACACTTTGAAAAAATGGAGATGCTGGGAGATTGGACTGCGAAATATGCAAGACAGATAGGCTTAATGTGAGACAGAGAGGGAGAGGGTGAGGTGATGGAGGTACTGCTGCAGCTAGCTGGGACTGGGCTATAGGGAGCGAGATAGCCTAACACAGAGAGAAGAAGAAAAGGGAAAGAAGCTGTTAATAGGACTGATGAAGACAGACCGCGAGAGGAGCCCAAACGAAGGGAAGAAGAACATAAAGAGGCGTTGGGCCTTGTTGCTGTCTAGGCGCTAGGTGGTTCACTGGGCAGGCGCACACACAGAGGGGGGAGGCTGAGCTAAGGGATGTTGAGGTTCATGTACCGCTTTTGGGGCTGCTGGGCATGAAGAGAACAGGCTAAAAAAAGGCTGGACTATTTTTTTTCCTTCCTTTTTTAATTTGCTATTGGGATTCTAAGCATCTGCACTTGGGAGAGATAAAACTGATTCGACTTAATCAATTTCATACCCAGATTCATTTGCTTCATTTTCACCTAAAAATCATATAAAATATGCATTATTTAGTTATAAAATATATTTGAAAGATTTAAAAGTAGGTAAAATGAAGTATAAAATTACATATAAAATATAAATTATCAGTTTCATCAGAAGACCAAGCGAATCAAGTGGCATTGCCACTTTGTACGAAACGCCATAAGGATGAAAGAAGTTGCCATTAAGTATATGTCCACCAACAATATTATTGTTGACTTGTCAACTAAGCTAATTCATAGAGATGCTTTAAAAGCTCATGCGTTGAGTCTAGGACTTCATAGGGTTTAGTTTTTGGATGAATCTTGTTGTGTGACAGATACATTCTTCTTGCAATGAGCATTTATGTAATTAAGATTGATGTTTCTTTTTTATAAACGCTTTATGATTATTGTTATTTATTAGACATGTCAAAACATCACAGGCTTCTGATTGACATAGTCACACAGGCAATCACCGTAATGCTTAAGTAGCGGGCATGATGAGATTGAATCATATTAGCACTAGTTGTACAATATCGATTATTCATACTGGAAGTGTATGAATAACAATGAATATTATCACCTCAGTGAGTCTAAGATGAGAACTAAGGGAGTCGAATATAAAATATGATTCATACTGAAGCCTTAAAAGTGAAATCTTGAGTGTCAAGATTAGCATTTGGTATGTTAATCTAACGGCTCAGGTCAGATTTTTGGGTGACAATCTGGACTGGTGATTCATATGACGAATAGAGTGACAAGCCCAACTAAGTGGGAGCTATGTTGTGACACACATCTCGTATTGTGCGTGCTTAAAAGACGACCCGTACACAGTGTGACAATTGAGTCCCCTATCTCCTGTCACTATGTGACCCTATGAACGATGACCCTTTCACTTAAAACTATAATACAAAGTTGAATCTTGATGTTGCTACTTTAATATGCTTCTTAAGGGCCACGATGTATGCGTAGGGGTGTTTATGGTTCAGGTACCTGAACCAAAAGATATTTCGGTTTGGGTACCCGAAATTTCGGGTCGGCAAAACAGTTCATCCATATAACATCAAGTCCTTTCTTTTAATATGCTACTTTAACATGCTACTTTATTCCAAGGCTTCACTTCATCCCCCTTTCTTTTATTTTTGTTTTTAGTCTCTAGATGTTTTACAAATATGACATTAAGTCCTTCCATTTGATTTGACAAATAAGTTCCAGATAGCGATTTAGGAGGAGGTCTTATTTCTGTTTCTTCATTAAATGTCTTCTTACTATGGCAAAATTTATGATCTCCTGGTAAAAAACAACGATGACCCATATAACACAAACAACGATGACCCATATAACACATTTTTCTACTTTTCTTCAAATAAAGGGATCACTAGCAAATTTTGAATACCTATTATCAAAATGCTTCCAAGCATAAGCATCAGCTGGATGTCTTAATCTTCCATCCTCTTTACGTCCCTCTACATGCCATCTCATCAAAGGAGCTGTCTTAGATGACATGTAAAACTTAAGCCTATGTGTTAGGGGAAAGTGATGTAAAATCTTTATTAGAACTGGATTGCCAGAAGCTAATTTCATTATTGTCCTATCATCTGCTAGCTTATATCTGGAAGCATTACACCTAGGACAATTGGTGAGTTTAGCCTTATCCTTCCAGAAAAGATGCAATCATTAGGACATGCATCTATCTTTTTATAGCCAAGATCAAATAGTTTAATGATACTTTGCATTTGTTTAAAAGAATTCGGCAATACTGAATCTTTTGGAAGAGCCCTTTTGAATAGTTTTGTAAATGCATCAAATGCCCTGTCACTAATATTACACATGCATTTAAGATGATACATCTCAATAATAAATGAGAATTTACTAAACTCTTCATACCCCGGATAGAGGGGTTGGCCCGCATCTTCAATTAGTTTAAAACAAGTCTTCGTTTCTTCATTAGGGCCTGAGGAATCATCAATGGATTCACTGCATACAAAAGCATCCTCTATCATATCATGCATAGCATGTTTGATTGAACTATGATTTTCATGATTAAATTGATCATCTAGCATCTCATCATCGCCATCACTATCACTTAAAATTGGCTCCTATGATAGACCCAAACATGTTTATGGTAATTAGCATCCATCCCTTTCATAAGAAGTGAACTTTTGCAACTTCCCTTTCATGGTGCAATTGATTAGCACATATTGTACATGGGCATGAAATCTTATCATTAACAGAAGAAGTCGTAAATGCATGATCAAGAAATGCGTTTAGATATTTCATATATTCGTTATCCATTCTCCTCAACTTCACCCAACTCATATCCTTAAACACATCCATAGTGGCAAGTTCCTACATATCATAATTTTCAAATAATTATTCATTCTTAAGATATAAGCTAGCAAACATTACAACAACAATTATAGTAAAAATGCTGAAGTATAAATTGAAGGAAATCCAGCACTACTTTTGGGCAGTTTGTAGTTAATTAAAATCCAACACTGACATATAGCTAATTAACTCAATTACTATGAACCATCAGAATTGAAAACATATAAGAAGTAGTGGGAGTTTTCAATACTAAGCAAAGACAAGTAAACTCACAATCATGACTAAAGCAAGAGTCATGACAAGTAAACCCGAAGCAAGAGTCATGATAAGTAAGCCCAAAAATTTACATTGTAGTATAATAGGACAAGGAAAATATGGGACAGAGGGTGTACATAGCTATTCAAGAGCTGGTACTAGTACATATTGGGATATGGAGCTAAGAATTGGACTTGCATGAATCCCTTTCCTCATAGGCTAGTTAGCCTAATAGGGTATCCTCCAAAATAGGGACCTAGTGCGTGACCTAAATTTACCATAAAAAAAGAAATACAACCATAGATAGTTACTCCATCCAAATGACACAACTACCTCCAGTCACTATCTTCAGTCACCAATATAATAGCCAGAGATACCCAGGAGAAAAAGAAAAACAAATTTCCAACAAAACTGAACAAACCTAGAATCCATATTGCATAGAATCAAACATAGCAGCTACAGGGGAAACTTGCAATCACAAAATTGAAAATGGTTGCATAACACAAATGGATCTTCCTGGCTACAAATCATGCTTTGGAAACACAAATTAATGGACTTAAACATCAACTAAAGCAAAATAGAACAAAAACCCACATCATCCCTGAGAGTTTTAACCAAAACCCTGAATTTAAAATGCCCAAAACCTCATGAAATACAAGTAATATAATTGATCTTGAGATTCATATCACACGTATTTAATCCTGAAAGGGACTGGGGGAAAAACTGCCCTAGGAAAAATCAAGCATTGATGAACCATATTGAGTTACCCATTTCTACACATCATATACAATTTGAGTTATTGGATTAGCGTGCCACCAAATTTTAAATTTTAGTCAATAATACCATTATACGTTTATTTTCGCCAATAATGCCATGGTAAAGTAAATTTTGCTCACAAATGTCACTGAGGGCTACACATGACTGGTTACAATAGGTAGAAGGCCTTTTTGCTTCCTATTCTTTTATTAAAAAAAGAAGATCTTAATTGATAAAGGAGGAAAATCAAAAAAAAAAAATTGAAAGAAAAATTAAAAAAGTAAAAGCCTAATTGTGTTCCCTGATAATGCTCTCATTCTCCATATGCTTCGTAGCCAACATCATCTCCCCAAACAAAAGCCTTCCTTCCTCCAAAACCCCAAGAAAGAAATCGAGCATTTTCGACACCTTTGTTGACAAAATTGAGATCGAATTTAAGTTTCATACTCAAATTCGAAACCCACCAAGTCCAAAATTTTCCAAATTTTATCTCAAACCACAAACTCTAGGGGTACCCTGATTCGATAAGCCTAATACCAAATTTGTTTGTTTACTTTGTTGATTCAACTAATTTAAGTCCCAAGTTGCAATCAGGCAAAGATTTCAAGCCTTAATTCAAGCCCATTAATCTCGAATTTTGTGGCAAGAAGCAAGGCAGGCTTGTGGCTGAATATGATAATATGAGAAAGATTATTGCTGAGTATTGAGATACTATTGCAACAGAAAATAGAAGGATAAAAATGTAGAATGATATACAAGTGTGAGGAGAAGAACTTCTTCATAGCCATGTTCATATGAATGTAGCTTTTGCTATGTGCATTAGTTTAGGAGGTTATGGTATAGGCTGTAGTAGAGCCTTTAAGGTTGAAACTTTAGCCAAAAAACTGGTGGGGAAACTATCCATCCATCCAACAATCAAAATTTCAACTCCCGTTAAACAGAAACCTAGTTTCATCCCTGTAAACCAAATCCATATCCCGCAAGTTCAATCCACAAGAAATTTATATCAATTAGTACTAGTGGTGAGGGCAGGACCCCAACAATGGAGGACATTCTAGGCATGAACGTGTAAAAAGTGGAAACGACACATACCTTCGACACACCACGACAGCAACAACAATGGCGATTTATAGATTCTGACTCCACAAACACCAAGAAACCAACAACAATGGCTATTGATGAAGAAGACAAATTAGGGTTTTTAGGTTTTGAACGTTGAAAACTCAATCAAAGAACTTGAAGAACTTGAAGAAGACAAACTCAAAGAACTTGTAGTTAATTAATGAGGAAGCATGCGAAACTACGAAGATGAGGATACTTGAGGTTCGAAACAAAGAAGACGAATTGGTTAGGCATGACTGCGTGCGAGTTCTGTTTTGTTTGGGTATTAACCTTTTTCAAAGCTCTATTTTGTTTTGAAATTTGGGGGGAGGGGCTAGGCGAGAGGCAGCAGCAATAGTATAGGTAATAGGTACTTTTTTATTTTATTTATTTCCAAATGTGTATTTGTTAAGTAGTTATTCAATTTTTCCCGTGATAATATGCTTTTTGACACTAACAAAAATTCTTTTACAGATGAATGTGTTGATAATATACTTACAATATCAACAGAAAACTAGATTGTTGGCAATATAACAATAATACCAACACACCATTTTTAATTTGTTGGAAATATTAAGACCCATTCTTCCCTTCAAAATTTAAAACTTTAATACCAATAAACAACTGAATCTGTTGCAAAAGCTCACGTTTACCGACAGATCTTATTTTTTATCACTAGATGTTTGTTGGTAAAAGTTACTTTTTTTTTAGTAAGGTAGTCGAAATTTGGGCACCCGATAATTTGGGTTCGGGTTTTCCAATAACCCATTTTTTCTAAAATCTTTTTTCCTACTTTGCCTAATAATTTTGTTGTATCCACAATATAGTTGTTTCTATTTATGCTATAAAATGTTATCGTATTGCATCACATTGCACTTGAAATTATTGCACAATATGACAATATCATCCAATATCTTACCACCATTCATATTTAAATTAGTCCACACCTCCGTCCTCCGTAAGGCATGAGGTTATTAACATCATACTCATGCCCAACCCATTCAAACAAAACAATGCAATGAAGTCAAAGTACTTGTCTTCTTCGGGTTTGAGAATATCTGACTTACAAAGTCTTTGGGAAATGGATAATATAAAAAAGTTTTGAAAAAGTTCAAAAACATGTTTCGGGTTTTCGGATACACGAATCCTCAAAATGCCCGAATCATACCCGAACTAATAACTCGAAAAACATGGTGGTTCGGGTACCAGAACCAAAATTTTCAAATATTTTAGTTCTGGTACCTGAGATTTCGGATCGGTAGCGGGTTTTCAGTTCGGGATATTAGTTATGGACATTTTTGAACACCCCTATGTATGCGTTCAACAAGAACATGTTAGGAAAGTAATTAAGCTGAGATGTAATATCACGAGTGTTTAAGAAAAAATCTATCCATATTAACCATATCAACCAAGGTGATTACGTTGAGTGTATAATCATAGGATATATCATATGGCATAAAGGAATTAGAAACGTCACTTGTGATGTTTAGGATGTTTTGGGGTATCGTGTTTCGTGAAAGTATTGTGTTAGTTAGATACTCACTTGATATAACTCTATTGGTTACTTTCTGATAGCACGTCCTATTCCTCATATGAAATGTGAGCAGTTGTGATTTTTGGAGAGCATGTGATTTGTGGCTTACATGGCCGAGTAGGAGCTATTAGGTGGCTCTAATATTGTTCAGGTTGTTGACCACTTAAGCTGCTAAGGGATAGTTACACTGGACGGTCCCAACCTATATAAGAAGACTTAGGTGGTCGACTAAAGATACATTAAAACATAGGGATTTGTAATTCTCCTCCTCTTCTCTCTCACGACCTCCCTACTATCTAGTGGGATTAGGGCTTAAGGTGTGACTTTCAAGATGACTCTAGCAGTTGTCTTCTAGCAGCATTCAGATTACCTTGGCTAATTCCAGTAGTCGATTTCGCATCAAGGTTAGTCCTTTATTTTCCTACAATTAGTGACGAAATGTGTCAAAATTGTCTCATTCTCTTTTTGGGTCAATGAAAAAAGTGGGTATAGTCCATCCTACATAGGGAACTAGTAAAGGTGATCCTCTAGTGCCCTACCTTGTTCTTTCCATGCTCGGAGGGACTCTTTGCTCTTATTGCTACTGCTTGCAAGTTGCGAAAATTACATGGAATCCGAATCTCCAGGAGAGCTCCGCTGGTGAGTCATTTATTCTTTACTAATGATAGGTTGATATTCTTAAGAGCCACAAGGGAGGAAGCTAGGTGCCTTTGCGATTTTCTGCACAAGTATGAGTCTTCATCGGGGAAACAAATCAATTTTCAAAAGTCAGAAATTTTCTTTAGCTAAAATGTGCAGGATAGTGCCAAAAATGCTATTTTGGAGGAACAGAGTATGAATGAGATTAGGGGAAGAGAAAAGGTATCTTAGGTTGCCCTTGTGCATTGGCAGGTCTGAGAGAACTATTTTTGACCATATTATAAAGCAAGTCCATTGTAGAATTAATGAGCAGAAAGAGCAGACGTTATCAACAGTGCATAGTGAGGTGTTGGTTAAAGCCATTAGTCAAGCCAAACCAATATATCCCATAAGTGTCTTCAAGCTTCCTCAAGGCTTTCATGCTGATATTAGTGGTGGTTTGGAGAAGCGGAATATTCATTGGGTGTGGTCCAATGTTCTGTGTGATTCAAAAATCTTAAAGGGGGTTCAGATTTTGCGACCTAGCGACATTCAATGAAGTAGTGGTGCCCAAATAGGCTCGTCATAATTACAAGTGCGACATAATTTACAGGCCCAACGCTTTAGCAGCTCAAGTTATTAAGTCTTGGCACTTCCCTATAGGATCTCTCTTGGAAGCCATGGTCGGTTTATCTTCGAGCTACACCTAGCGGAGACTTTTGGTAGGCTGTTATCACTTAAAAAACAGATTAAGCAGGGTGGAGGGAAATAGGGAAAATGTGTGTGTTTATGAGGATGCATGGCTACAAGGGAGGAATTCCAAAATTTATACCTTGGCATTAAACAGAATGGACGAGATAAAGGTGAGTGAGGTGATGGTAGAGGACAAATCAGAGTAAAACTCTACCCTTATTCAAGCCTTATTTTAGGATGATGTTGCTAAAGCTATTTTATCCATGCCCCTGAGTTATCGAAGGCCAAATGATCGTTTGCATTAGAGTCATAATGAGAACAATGATTGCACGGATCGCTCTAGCTATTACATTGTGTTGGATTTACTCACACAAGGACACAAGAAGGGGGCGAATTTTGTCCACCAATTTCTCAGTTTACTCAAAACACTCGTCAGAACTGTTTGGAACACGTGTTTGCAGTAAAGCAATAACAAGTATAATTGCAGAAATAGTAAAGGAGGTATAATATTTTTACGTAGAAAACCACCTCCGGCCCAATTGAGGTGTAAAAACCACGACCTACCTCAGTAGGATTTCAGCAACACTTTTACTAACACGGGCTGAATTCGTTACACATGTAACTCACACGTGACTACGTCACACACGTAACTTAGTCTCCCCTAAAACCCTCGTTACAAACACGTAACTAGCCTCCACTTGAGAACTAGCCACACACCACGTCCAAAATCGCCCAAGACTTGGACACACTCTGATCTCATTGATGACAGAGGAGAATAGAGAAACACCCTACTTTGAATGCTTCTAAATAAGCTGAACGTAAGGTACAATATAATCCCTATTATGCCAATATAGATGATTCAATTTAGCATACTTCTCGAAGGTTTTTTTAATCAGAAAATTTTCTCACAGAAAACTCGATTTTGCTCCTTGAAAAACCATGAATGAAAACGTTGAGAGGAAAGAGATTATATACCCACGAAATACTTGTGCCGCAAGTATATGGGAGGTTTTGGATTTTAGCAATAACTCTCAAAAATAATCTGTATTCCAAACGGAATTGAATCTCTCAACATCATCTTCTTTAAAAATCATATCTTAAAGGCTAAGATAAAATCTTTTGATAGTCTCTTTTTAGGAAAACAATATTATTTAGTGAAGGACTCTTTGTAAGATAAAATATTATCAGAAAATCAATCCCAAATATGTTAGGAATTTTGACAGTAGAAAAACAATTGAAAATCTTTGAGGCAAGAGTTTTATATGTTGCCCTCAGAACACTGCAGACCTAATTGCTCAAACTATTTTGAGCAGTGTTCTGAGTTAGCGCAAGAAATTCCATTAAGGTTAGTGTCAAGTCAAGATCTTCTAATTGGCATATTAACAAGAATCTTAAAAATAAAACCAATATTAAGCCTAAAACTCTTGTTATCAGCTGAACTCCTTTCACATGATTTTGATGTTCCATGCGACCCTCTAATGCTCTATGCTCAGAACTGTTCTGAGGCAATGTTCTCAGATTCTTGCTCATGTTATCAACTTTGATATTCCATGCTCATTCGAACTGTTCTCCAGGGCATTTGCAACCTGTCTCAACACACAATTTCAGCACACTACTCAAGCATAGCATGATAGCATATTGACTGGTACATTTGGGTTGTTATCATCAAAACCTTACACATGATTGTTTCAATAAATTCCCCCTTTTTGATGATGATAAACCAAGTGACCATCAAAGTGAGGCAAAGTAAAGGGCAAAAACATTGGTGCTAAAATAGTAATTTAAGGAGGCCATTGCACACACGAGATACAGCAAGAGTAAGAATCAGCTTCAAACAGGCAGACCAATCAAAGTATGGTCATACTTATCTTCCTCTTTTTGACATCATTGAAAAGGTCGAGGGAACCATCTGCATAAATTCAATAGGGATGCACCCACCACCATAGGTAATGAGGGAAAATAAGAGTGATACAAGTCAAGTATATAGTACATAACGATATTGGCCATCCCAGTCATGCACAAACACACAACAGCATTAGCAGACAAAGGCATAGCATAAACCAAACCCAGCTAAAATCAGACATAACCATTGGCAATAACAAGCACAATCAAGTTTATCCGAGCAAAGAAGAAAACAGTGTTATTGAAAACAAAACAAGCATCAGGGCTGAGATCAGGGGTGAATCAGGGAGAAGGAGAGGGAGGAGCAATTTTAGCCGTGAGGGCAGAAAGAGCACATAGAATATCCTCATGGCGCTGTGCATTCAAGGCCTTTTCGTCACTGAGTGCGTGCTTCACTTTAGCAATCTCCTCCTTCAGATCGAGCTGGTCCTTTACTAGTGCCTCAACTGTGGATGTGCTGGAAGAGGCAGCCTCACTGGGAACAAGACTGGGACCAAGGCTAAAGGGTGTTTTGGGTCCTTGTTCTGACACTGTACCATCACTCTTCTTTACTGTGAACCCACACCCAAGCAAAGTGTTGCTCCTTATCTCGTATGTGACCTGGAATCCCACTCTCTTTTGCAAGGGAATCCCAAGTGTCTCAAAAACTGAAGTAAGAAGGAAGCCATAGCCTATATCATGACTCTTAGAGGTGTTTGCAATACGTGCAATATAACTAATGATGATGACGGGTAGATTAATTTGCTCCCCCCGATCTAGTAGGTCTGTATAACACATATCCATGGTGTCCGCAAGATTACGTCCCTGACCCTAGGGAATCACATTCTTAATCACAAACCAGAACAATAGCCTATGTAAAGACATCATTTCCCCCTTTTGCACAGACCGGGGAGCAGTCAAATTAGGTTGTTGGGCTAGCTTTCGGGTCAATTCCAATAGTCGCCCATCACCTAGTATGCTTTTATCCTCCTGCGCATACACATCAAACCCCTTGGATGGCACCCCAAGCCAATCTCCTAAGTTATCAGCATTGAAGTGTAGCTCACGACCATTAACTGAGCCTGTCACTATCCCACTAGTGACAACACAGTTAGCATAGAATTCAGCCAATTCAGGTACAGAACATCCCCGTTTAGTGTTTGTAAACAAATCTAACCAACCCTGGGCCTTCAATTTTTTTAGGAACACTCCCAACCCCTGTTCCTAAAAGTATGATACCTTAATCATTTTTCTTCTAACCCCAGTTTTCTAAAGCAAGTGTCGGTACCTTTCCCCCAGTGTCATGGTTTTTCTAGCTTTCTTTTTCTGTGGTTCATCACTTTCTTTACCCAGATTGAATGCCTGTTCTGGAGATCCCCATTTCAGGGCAAGTTTCTTGGTGGAAATAGGTATGGGAGGTGTTTTGGCTGTTGGTTTGACAGGTGTTTTGAGGAGTGGTTTGGTAGTTTGAGGAGTTGGTTTGGGTTTCCTTACAGACCTTTCAATCTTGTCCTTGGGTAGGCTTGATGAGATGGTAGGACCTGAACTTCAAGTTTGAGGCTGTTGTATAAATGTGGTGAAAGGTACATTGGGTGTGGTTATGGTCTTTATTCGGTGCTTGGGTTGTTTTCACGGTTCGCTTGAACCGTATAAGGGGTTCATCCTTATCAACGTCACATACGGGAGCATCATTTAAGAAGGGCTCCACAACCCAATCTTCAACAAACACAGACTTCTCAATCTTCTCAGTTGATTTTGACTCGCTCACACTGGGTTCATATAATACCAATTCCCATCCCAAGATCGGTTTGACGGGGGTATGTCATCGAGATTGACTCCTACTTGCCTCAAATCGATACTTTTCAAGAACTGAAAGATGAAGAGAGAAATACCATAAGTGGGCACAAGGGTAGCTTCCACCGGCAATGTTGGTGACGCCGTGATTATGTCTAGTAATTTTTCTCCCCTTTTTCTTAATTTCTTGGCCTAAGTAAGCTGGGATGACGCGTCTTGCGACCGAAGGATGCGCCATTGCCACGGGTGATTGCCATTGGAAGAGTTAGTAGAGGAAGAGGTTAGGGTTTAGTGGGTATTAGGAAGAAGAGGAAGGCCGGGTTCTTGAGGGAAGGAGGGAAGGTCGTTTGAGAAGATAGGGAAGGTTTGAAATGAATTGACCTAAAAATAAAGTAAAGACCTGTAATGATTTTTTCGGCCGTCGGTTTTTAGAGAGAGAGGAGATTTTACATGAAAGATATTATTACAACTTGGGAAAAGCTACAGATTATAGATTAGGCGTAATTAATCCAATTTTCAATACACTTTAAATTATGTTAACTTGATTAGCACATGATTCAAATAATGGTCAGACCTGTTCTTAGCGCCTGTTTTGACTGATGTATGTTCGGTAACAAAGGACAGTAAGGGCAATAGCATTAGGCCTCAACGACTGTTAGCATGTTACATTCCACACATATGCTAATAACAGCATAAAAAATTGAATGCATCCATTGAATCAATTTATTTGGTCTCAAAACCTTACTAGTCAATCATTGGGAGTTGATGAAGTACTCTTACGTGCCCTTAATCATACCTAATTCAAGTTTATTCTTCTCAAATTGTTCTCTACTCAGTGCCTTGGTAAAAATATCAGCAATTTGTTTGTCAGTGGCACAAAAATTCATTAAAATCAAGCCCTTTTCTACATTGTCTCTTAAAAAGTGATGACACACGTCAATATGCTTAGTCCTGTTATATTGACACGAGTTTTTGGCAATGTTAGTTGCACTTGTGTTATCACAGAATATGGGAATACATCCCGTATCCACAGCAATTGAGCACAACAAGAAGCAGCTGCTACATACTCAGCTTCTGCTGTGGACATGGCAACTGTGTGTTGTTTCTTTGTAGACCAAGAGACGAAGCAGGATCCAAGAAAAGTAGCTATACCTGAGGTGCTTTTTCTGTCAACTAGAAATCCAGCATGATCAGCATCCGCATACCCAATGAGATCAAAATTGCACCCTCGAGGATACTATAAAGCTAAGTCCGAGGTCAACAGGTGCAAATATTTCCTCATAATCGATCCCCTCTTCTTGGTTGTAACCCTGAACCACCACCCTGACCTTGTTCTGAGTTACTGTTTCGAACTCATCTAGTTTGTTCTTGAACACTCACTTGGTGCTAATTATCGATCTGTCCTTAGGCCCTGGTTCAAGTTGTCAAACCTTGTTCCTTTTGAACTGATGAAGCTCTTCTTGCATAGCAGTAAAACAGTTAGAATCTACAAGGGCTTCATAAACATTCTTTGGCTCAACGTTAGATAAAAATATAGAAAGCACATAAGTTTCTAAGTTTGGATCTGGTTTGCACCCCTGTGTTAATGTTAGACATGATCTGGTCAAAGGGGTGCGAGCTCTGGTGCTTCTAGGGCCATGAAATAAATGGATCCATAGATACACTTATCAATCTCTCCTAGGTACTTGGTGGAACAGGTTCTAGAACTATTCTGGTGCCTGTTTCCATATCAGTACGGGAATAATTAGGTTGAGTGGGCCGGTTCCGTTCAGGTTCAGCAATACTTCCCTCTGATGGTTTGCTCCCTGCCCACCTTCCAAATTATCAGTTCTAGAACTTGGGTCACCTTCAGGAGCCTTACCTTTGTCAACTATGGAGCTTTGAGTAAGCAAGAGGTCTTTTCTTACAAGACCAAGTTCAAACTCTTTTTCATATGTATCATGCTCAACCACAGAGTTAGTCTCATCAAACAATACATACCTCTTCCCTCCTCTACTTGTGATCCTCATAGGACCACACAGATCAACATGTAGTAGTTTAAGAGGTCAGGAAGTACTAACATAGTTCTTTGATTTAAAAGAAGCTCTAACTTACTTTCCTCTAGCACAAGCGTCGCACACCTTGTCATCATTTTACTTGATGGAAGGTAGTCCAGCTACTAGGTCCTTAGAAACATGTTTATTCAAAAGAGAAAGGCTTACATGACCTAGCCTCTTGTGCCAAAGCATAACATCGTCATCAAGAGCACTTAAACAAGGCAAATGATTTTGGGGAAGTAAAAGAACACACATTTTATACACATTGTTGCGTCGCTTCCCCCTAAACACAACACTACCAGAATTGACATTGGTAATCAAGCATTGATCTGAGGATAATTCAACATGATTACCTCTATCACACAATTTGAGACGCACTTAGCAAATTATGTTGTAACCCATCAACCAAGTATACATTATCAATAGAGTGAGAGAGTGATTTACTTATTTTACCTACACCGACAATTTTTCTAAATTTGCCATTTCCAAATGCCACTCTCCCTCCATCAAAGGCTGTAAGTGAGAGAAAGCTTGATTTATCTCCCGTCATGTACCTTGAGCAACTACTACCCAACAACCATAGTTCATTGCCTCCTCTCACTTTAGCCTGCAAAATAGCTAAGTGTTTATATTGGGAATCGAGATCCACTTGGGTTCCATTTTCTTTGACATGAACATTAACTTATCTTTTCTAATCCATATTTGCTTAACATACATTGATTTTCTCTCTACGGCCCTTTTCCTCAAGGAGCAAGCATATCGATAATGACTAGTCCTACCACAATGAAAACAGACTATATTTTCTGGAAGTCCAACATATTTTTTGTTTGTTGGTTTAGTGACACGCATACTCACAAATCCTAGTCCCTTTTTATTATGACTATGGTGAGTGTTTAACCAATTAAGTGCTTCTGAGGAATTGTTCCAGCGCCTATTCTGAACAAGGTCAGATTCAACCTTATGGAGCTTTTCAAGTAACTGACTGTTTTCATTTATCAGGGCTTCTATTCTGAGTGTTTCTGTGGAACTGTTCCTGTGCTTGTTCTGAACAAGGTCAGTTTTGGCTTTTTGAACCTTTTCAAGCAACTGATTGTTTTCTCTCACCAATAATTCTATCTTACGTTTCAGTTCTTGGGACTCTTCTTCTAGTTTTGAGAGATCGGTGTTAAACACTTCTTCTCTCTTATTTATAAGATCCTTAAGGGTGTCTAGTTCATTACATAAAACAAGAACTTTTTCATCAATTTTGAGTTTTTCACAAGTGAGAAACTCATTCATATACCCAAGTTCTTGCTTCTTTCTTTTTAGTCTTTTAACGTCCTTTTCTAATCCTGGGCAGGTGTTTTTAAGCATGTAATTTTCAAAATTTACTATCTCACATTCTTCCATCGATGTAAAAACTGATTTTTCAAGTTTCCTCTTGCTAAGATTACATACCTCTTCCTTGAGTTGGGACAAACTCTCGATTGAATCAGAATCTGAATTAGATTCTTTTCAGAACATAAGAGCTACTGCTTCCTCTCCATCTTGAGAGTCCTCTTCTTCTTCTGAGGTATCACCCCAGGCTACCATCATTGCCTTGGTAAACTGTTTTTCAGCATTAGTTAACTGCGTCTTTTTACCTCTGGTTCGGACCTGTTCTGACCCCTGTTCTTCCTTCAGCAAGGGGCAATTCTTCATAACATGATCTTGCCTTCCGCACTTGAAGCATCTTGAGAATTGATCACGATCACTATTCTTAGTCCTGCTGGTGTTGCCTTTCTTGTATTTGCTTTCAGCCTTCTTGAAGAATTTTCTGAATTTTTGAGCAATCATGGCCATTCCTTCTTCATCAAAACCTGAGCTATCGCTTTCTCTAGCTTTTAGTGCATGTCCTGGGTCTTTCTTCCCCTCTTCCTTCATCTGGGAGTTTCTTCTTAGCTCATATGTTTGTAGATTCCCAATAAGCTCATCCAAGGAGATCTCATTCATCTTTTTTGCTTCTTGAATCGCAGTGACCTTTGATTCCCATGAATGAGGTAAAATTCGTACGATCTTCCTAACCAACTCTTCAGTGGTAAAGGATTTTCCCAACAATTTTAACTCATTAGTAATATGGGTGAACCGAGTATACATGTCCATGATTGTTTCTTTATCGCTCATCTCGAATAGCTCATATTTCCTCACCAGCAGCTCGATTCTAAATTGCTTGACTTGATTGGTTCCTTCGTGAGATACTTGAAGGGCATTCCATATCTCTTTTATAGATTCACACTCTGAGATGCGAGTGTACTCGTCAGGTCCGAGTCTAAAATACAGCAGTTTCTTGGCCTTGGCATTCTTCTCCATCTTCCTGAAGTTGTCTGAGTCGAATTTCTTCGGCTCCTTAGGAACAGTCTTCCTATCAGTTGTGACTTTCCTTGAAATGTAAGGACCATTCACAATGAGCATCCATAACTCATAATCCTCAGCTTGGATATAATTCTCCATTCGATTTTTCCGCCAGTTGTAGTGCTATCTATTGAAATATGGAGGTATGGTCACAGATTGACCTTCTAAGATGCCTTATGGAGCATTCATCTTTTCAGGATCTCTCAAGGTGTTAACCTAAATATGAGAACTCTTCTTTGATACCACTTGTTGGATTTACTCACACAAGGATACAAGAGGGGGGTGAATTGTGTCTACTAGTTTTTCGATTTTCTCAAAATACTCGTCAGAACTGTTTGGAATACGTGTTTGCAGTAAAACAGAAGCAAATATAATTGCAGAAATAGTAAAGGAGACACAATATTTTTACGTGGAAAACCACCTCTGGCCCAATTGAGGTGTAAAAACCACGACCTATCCCAGTAAGATTTCAGCAACACTTTTACTAATACAGGCTGAATTCGTTGCATATGTAACTCATACGTGACTAAGTCACACACGTAACTTAGTCTCCCCCGAGGCCCTTGTCACAAACACGTAACTAACCTCCACTTGAGAACTAGCCACACACCACGTCCAAAGTCTCCCAAGACTTGGACACACTCTAATCTCACTAATGACAGAGGAGAATAGAAAAACACCTTACTTTGAATGCTTTTAAGTAAGCTGAATGTAAGGTGCAATACAATCCCTATTATGCCAATATAGATGACTCAATTTAGCACACTTCTTGAAGGTTTTTTTAATCAGAAAATTTTCTCACAGAAAACTCGATTTTGCTCCTTGAAAAACCATGAATAAAAACGTTGAGAGGCAAGAGATTATATACCCATTGAATACTTGTGTCGCAAGTATATGGGAGGTTTTGGATTTTAGCAATAACTCTCAAAAATAATCAGTATTCCAAATGGAATTGAATCTCTCAACATTATCTTTTTTGGAAATCATATCTTAAAGACTAAGATAAAATCTTTTGATAGTATCTTTTTAGGAAAATAATATTATTCAGTGAAGGACTCTTTATAAGATAAAATATTATCAGAAAATCAATCCCAAATATGTTAGGAATTTTGACAGTAGAAAAACACTTGAAAATCTTTGGGATAAGAGTTTTATACATTACCCTCATAACACTGCAGACCTGATTGCTCAAACTGTTCTGAGCAGTGTTCTGAGTTAGCGTAAGAAATTCCTTCAAGGTGAGTATTAAGTCAAGATCTTCTAATTGGCATATTATCAAGAATCTAAAAAATAAAACCAATACTAAGCCTAAGACTCTTGGTATCAACTAAACTCCTTTCACATGATTTTGATGTTCCATGCGACGCTCCAATGTTCTGTGCTCAGAACTATTCTTAGGCAAGGTTCTCATATTCTTGCGCATGTTATCAACTTTGACGCTCTATGCTCATTCGAACTGTTCTCTAGGGTGTTTGCAATCTGTCTCAATACACAATTCTAGCACACTACTCGAGCATAGCATGATAGCATATTGACTGGTATATTTGGGTTGTTATCATCAAAACCTTACACATGATTGTTTCAACACATTGCCAGGCAATTGTCTTCTCATTCTGTTAAATTTTTTATATATCAATAGGACCATTAACAAAGAGTTATATATATAAGCTCAAATGAGGTTCTAATATAAACTCAATTGGTAATGGATGGAGTAACTCACAAACTTATATACATGCCCAAACCCTTTAATCTTATCAGTGTGGGACAATAATCACCTTGATACTCCAACACACCCCTCTTCACGTGTGAGCTGCTAACAAGCTCTAACACGTGCACACAATTTTAATTAAACGGGGACGGTGGTAAATCAAAATCAAACAACCCACTTCGATACCATGTTAGATTTTTTACATGAGTTGGGTCATTAATAAAGAGTCATGTATATAAGCTCAAATGAGGTTCTAATACAAAACCAATTTAGAATGGATGGAGTAACTCACAAACTTTTATACATGCCCAAATTCTTTTATTTATCAATGTGGGATAACATCCACTTTCATATAACACATTCAGTTGCTTAATCATGTAACCAAAATACCCTTCCGAATGGTTGTGGCAGTTGAAGGTCCATCCTTCCTGCCAGAGTAACCTTGTGGCTCGACATTGCAGTGTTGATGCGAGGTGTAGGATTTGTGGGGAGGAGGAAGAGAGCATGGGGCATGCCCTTCAAGGGGTGCAGGTGGATTCAAGGGGTGTAGGAGGAGTTGGGTTTAGCCCATACAATGGAGTTGCAGGGTACAATTGGGAGGGACTGGTAAGTGGTTGGAAAATACCAGGACTTATGTGTGTACGCCTTATGGAGCCTATGACCAGCTGCTAATGATATGAAAACCTTCCCGGGGGAGCGTTGGAGGGTTGAAAGTTAATGTTGATGAGGTGTATGCCTATGGGTTCTGTGGCCATGATGAAAAAGGGGGTTTTCTTTGGACGACTAGGAAGGTATTTGATACTGGCTACGAATCTAAATCAGATTAAACCATGGCAACTTTGTTTGCAATTCAGATGGCTAGCTATTGTAGACATGATAGATATTTCATTGAAGGAGACCCTTGAGAAGTCATCAAAGCCATTAACCGCCCCCACAATGTGGGAGGGGACTCAATGTGCACATTTTGGAAGATATTTTAGAGCATGCCATTAAGCGAGATTGGTGAAGCATCTTGACCAAGCACGCAACGATAAGCAAGATGTTTCAAGCATCATGGATGAGCAAACCTGGTAATGAAGCAGCTCACACATTGCAAAGTAGTATCTGAGCAGTGAAGGTTTTACAATATAGGAGCTCTAGCCTTTTGGTTGGCCATACGATGTATTGATTGAGCATTGTAACAATTAAGTTATGATGGTCTGATTTGCTATATTTTGAACTCAAAAAAAAAAAGTTATTTGGTGATATTAGCTATTTGTGAAAAAAATATTTGATAAAATTCCTTTTATGTCCATAGTTTTATTTTATTGTTTACTTACAAATGATTTTTATTCATCATATATATAGTCATTGTCCTTTTATATGAATAAAATTTTATGTGAAATCTTAAATTACGTACCTTTATGATCCTTACTTTGTTTTGTTATATATTTGTGCACAATTTTTATATATTATTTGTTGTCAATATAATTAAATATATGTATCACATTTAAAATATTTTATGTAAAATTAGTTAGCCCTAATGATTTTGAAAACCTTATTACTTATTAAAACAGAAACTATTGCACAATCTCTTTAATTTAGGACCAAGTAAGAAGTAATTAAGAATGCACTATACAAGCACAAAGTTTACGCAATAGCAATGTTAGTGATAGCAACAATTCTAAAGTTATCTTCAAAAAAAGCCTCAAAATAGGCATAATAATTATTCAAGTAAATTTTTGCAGTTTCTTACACATTTTTTATCTTTTTAATGTATAGCACAAACAACTATTCTACAATGCTTATAACAATAGCTTTTAAAGAAACAATTTTTGGATAAAATGCTATTAAAAACAGTCATTTCACCTGACACTGCAGACAAGAGGTTGAATAGTTAGAAAAACTCCCAAGCAACTGTATTTTTCTAAACATTATTGAGAGGCAATTTTAGCATAACACGAGTCCATTTCAAGTAGCTAACCTGTTCGAATGAGACAATGTCAGAAAAATATTATGTCAATATTTACATGTCCTTATCAAATATCATTACTAAGCAACAAGGAATAGGATAGTACATTAGTGCATGCAATAGTCTGGGCCGCATTGTATATATAAGGTAAACCAATTGCATAATTCAGGGATTATGGGCTAGTCCCCTTGTCCTAAAAGAAGTCGCATCAGAGCGTGGTCCATTCCCCATGAGAAAAGAAACATAGTAATCAAATAAGCAAAGCAAAACCACAACTAATTACACTTGCCAAACATCAAACAAGCAAAACCACAATAAGTACACTTGCCAAACATCATCTATATAGGCCCCCATCTCAGAACAGCACAAAACACAACCAAAACCATGACCCTTTACTCCATTTTCTTTCTCCTCCCTGCCCTCCTCCTGTCCACCACCACGGCCACCACCATCACCACCTCTTCTGACTACGATCTCGTAAACCAAACATGCAAAAATGCATCGATGGCCGACCCAAATATCAACTGCAACTTCTGCATCAAGGCCTTCCAAACATCCCCATCAAGCCGCCATGCTAATCTCACACGGTTAGGGTTGATCTCCATCAATATTTTGAAGCACAATGTAATGAACACCACCTGTTTGATAAAAAACCTCTTAGAAAACAAGGATGAGAAAAAGGAGGATGAAAAAGGCATCAAGGCTGGATTGAAGGATTGCTTAGAGCTTTACTCGGATTCGATCTCAACAGTGGGAGAAGCTGCGAGAGATTACAGGGCACAAAGGATGGATGATGCTAATGTCAAAATAAGCTCTGTGATGGATGATTCTTGCACCTGTGAAGATGGGTTTCATGATGTTGGGGTTGCTTCTCCTTTGACTACGCAGAACAATTCCACCTTTCAGTTGAGTGCAATTGCCCTAAGCATCATGGATATGTTCTCTTTCTCTAGTTAATCAAACCAATCATATATAGCCATCGATCAGGACTGCAGATACGTTGTTTAAACAATTGATTGCGGTGTAAAAATACTAGTATTTAATTACACTGGCTTAGTCTAATTTAGAGTTCTTGATTGAGATGAATGGGCATGTGAATCACCAAAGATTGAGAATTCATGGTAATTAAAATGTTGATTAATTAATTAGCTATTAGAGCTCTTGTATTTACTAAAATACATATAATTATTTATTAGAGTAGTATAGGCGTTACTTTTTTGGCGTGTTATTTTAATCGAAACTGATGTACCTTCCCTTATACTAGTAAATTCAATGTCAAGATTAGATGTTATCTTTCTTTTGGGAAATAAAAGATTAGCAATGTTATCTAACATGCAAAATGATAAATGTTTTACTACAAGACAATACTTAAAAAGTGTCTTCTTTTCATTTAAAATGTATATTATTATGTATTAAATCGGAAAAAAATGATGTGATTGAATAGTGGAAGGATGTCAAAACTTACAAATTGTGCAAAATTATTCATTTTATACAAAATTTTCACATTTACAAAACTACACACATAATATACATTCGCAAATGAAGTTGATCTGGTTAGAGTGTCAATTTCTATTTGTTAGCGTAGTCGATGAATATTAAAGAGCTATTAAAAATTTGGTGATTTTAAATTACGAAACACATTAATTTGAGTTAAGGCAAGACATTTAAGAGTGTCTTGCGGCAAGACGCGTATTATCACCCTATCATTGCCAATAACATGACAATTTATTCACGAATTTAATTTGGGGGGGGGGGGACAGTTTCTTGTTCATTTGCCTGGGATGATTAAGCTATTAAAATAATAAATACATTTGGGAATATATTCTAAGCTACAAATGTGTTGAAATTGGGATGAAAAAGTGAAAATCGATATTCGAAAAGGACACTTACAACTTTTTTTTTGGCTGGCTTATGCAAAGTATCATTTCTTTCGGACAACAGTTTATGAATCGAATCAAATTTTTTTATAGTTAAAGGAATAACAAGAAAGATCTCATTTATTGGATAAAATTGTTTACAAGATTGTTAAAAATGATATTTATAATATGGATATCAACGCATTTAAACGTGTAAAATCTGCAAAGGTGTCACTAAAAAATTGAGTTCGAATCCGTCATTTTTCAGCCTCCTTACCCCCCCCCTCCCCAAAAAAAAGAAATGTTATTGATGTTAAGATACATACAAGTATAACAAAAGAATGGAAAAAGTGCAATTTGCTAACCATTTTTGATCCGGACTTGCATCATCAATAATAAAGTAATAGAAAGCAATAAAACACCTTTTTCCTTTTTCGTCTTTCCCCAATGCTCGATGCACTTAGCAATAATTATGTTCCCTAACCAATAACGTATTTTAATTTTACTTTTTTTTCCCGTTATCTGCAAACTTTTAAGTCACTCAACCAAAAGGTGGTTCTGATTTTGGTAGGGTATAATTGCAAGAGTGAGATCATGGTATGGATTTATTGTGGCTTTCAAGTATAATGTATATCAATGTATGTCGCTCATACACTTTTTTGACAGAACGAATTCACATTTGTATCGGCCTTTTTTCAACCCAAAATATTAAAGTTTTATTTGAAATAAAGATTTTTGGAATCTAATAGTGCTTACTTTGGTGGTGGTGAAGATATAATCTAAACCTAAGAATTCGACACTAGCGAGCGGAATTTTGAAGGATTTTTATCCAATATATACTGACATTAAGTAGGACTTGCAGTTGCAGAAAAGTGATGTGAAGGCCACGGAGTCCCACGTGTTTTAGTGAAGCAATTTTTCAAAAAATGAAAAACGATTGTTGAGCTTTGTTTTATGCGGTTTTGACGCTAATAATCCTACTTTTGGAGCATTTGGACAAGACCCGACATTTGAAACTAATGCTCAACACATCAACCTTTTAAGTGTATTTATTTTTAATATATCAATTTCAAGTCAACCAAACTTTGATTAACTAATTTGATTATATGTAGTTTGCTTAATGAATGATTTTGCTCGAAATGTAAATGAAATTACACTAACCATGCTTGATAAAACGGTTAACATCTCTCAAATTAATCAACAAAAGAATCTGTGATTCAATTGTACTACAAATAAAACAACCTCAAAATTTAGAAAGTAATGATACAGTAGCATAGTACCACCTCTAGTTTGTGGTGTTAAAAAGGGTGAAAGAAAATGTGCTATGGACACATGATAAGTAAATTAGCCAATCAAAATTTCATTGACTTGAAATTAGTGTCTTTAAAATAAGCACTTTCAAAAGTTGGCTTGTTGGCATCTAATATTTAAAGTTCAGATTATATTTGTCTAATTGCTCCAGAGGTAGGGATTATTGGTGTCTAAAAACCTTTGTTTTTACAAGTCCACTTCATTGACCCCTTTTTTTCTGTAACACATTTGTTAATTCCCTCCCATTTTTCTCTTCTCTAGGAAATCCTTAACTTTCCCTAGAAAGAAGAGAATAAAACCCCCCATATTTTTCAATGCTCTCACTCAAAACATAGCCCTATTTCTATCCCCTCTTCTTTAGAGAGCGAGTTTGAGGGAAGACAGAGATAGACAAAGAGATAGTGTTGAAGAAGTTGATGAATGAGGCTAAAATTTATGGTAGATATATTATTATTGTTGGATCCTCAAATTCAATAAGGGTAGCAAATTCAAATAGCCAAAGATAAAAATTATCATGTCAAGTGATTTCATCACATATTAGCTAGTCATTAAACCTGTAAAAAAAAAAAAAGAAATGGAGGAATTTTTTTTAAGTGTCAATTATGGAAGCTAGGTAATATGAAATTAGGGTTGAGGGACTCTGACAAATTTGCAATTGATGTTTGAATTGCGCATGCTTGCAGATTAATCAAGATTGTGAATTCTTCAAATGGGATGAAGAGGAAGAAATGAACGCCATGGAAAAGAACAAAATTTTGGAGGAGTTGGTTTGTGAAATTAGTAGAATGGGAATTGAAGTGAGAAACATAAAGGCATCAAAGGGAGGAAGAAACGAAGTAAATGAAAGTAATAAGTTTTAAGTAGTCAGTGAAGAAACTACTAAATTGAGAAGGAAGACTGCGAATCAGAAGGAGGAAATGAAGGTAATACAGGACTAAATCATTGCTCTAATACTTAAAGCTTCAAATAACTGTGCATGGGACAAGTTCTGGATGGATTTGGCCTTTTTTTGTTGATTATGGTTGTGCTAGTCAAGGGAAGTACTATGGTGGGGGTAGATGTGGGGGGAGGGGATAAATGTCTTGTACCTTTTGTGGGGCAGATGTGAAATATAATTATGTCTTGGACAAATAAAATGAATGAATGAAAGCTTGAAATTCAGTGGTGGCAAGTTGTATGTGGACGCTTTTGAATGATAAGTCTGAAACAAAATGCACGAGATAAATTACAAGTGTTGAACTAAAATAATGGGAATTAGAATTGCAATAACAACTAATTTACAAAATTCATATGCTTCAATGTGGAAGTTCCAAGACAGCTTTTTCAAAGGATGCACAATATGATCCCTGCTGCTCTTACACCATTGACTCCTAAATTATGTGCTTTATAAGATTTGAAGCTAAAAGTTGGCAAGTACATTAAGCCTAATGCTCATGCAAAGATTTAACCCTCAAAATATAGTAATTACTCCTAAATCTTGAGTTATTAAAATCTACATATTTTCTTAGATATGACACTCTAAAAAATGCTACACACAGCATGGAATCTTAGCTTCACTGAGAAGGCATGGTAAAAGAATGTAAGTTGTTGGCAGCTACTAATGGTTGAGTAAAAATGAGTGGCTAGCTCTTGATCTATCATGAATTGTAGTCCACAATATGATGGAATATCATGATACATATTTGAAAAAGAAATAATACTATTGCAAGAAACCAGCATTTTTAACCCAAAAAAAAAAAATTAATGGAAGATCAAAAATCAACCTGCTAGATCCTCTCCCTCTTGTGGCTCATCTCCTTCTAAAAGATCCCCTGCCTTTGCCTACTTTTTAACCCCTCCTTGTTCCTCTCTCTCTAGAGCTCCTATTCCTTATGCCATTGCTCACTCATGGGCTCATATAGCTTTCTTGGTCTGCCCCTTCTCCTTTTTTTGGTGGTAATGGTTGGTTATTCCATGAATTTGATTTATCGAGGAAATCCTTCTTTTTATGTTGCACACCATATGCCTTCCGTGCCTTGTTAACTTCCCTACCTTTGTTGGATTTTCGTGGAGATTTTTTTCTTGTTTTTCCTTGATCTTCCTGGTCCTATCTCAATTTGTGAAGGTTCAAGTGGTGTGTCTTGGTGAGGCTAGTGTCTTTCTTAAAAATAAGGACTTATTGCAACTTCATAAGTTGTCATGTGACTCTTTCTTTTGTAGTAAGAATGGACATAAACCTTTGCATTTATTTCAATTGTGCTATACAAGTAATGGCATGGGAACAAGTTATCCTTGTTAGATCCTATTTCTTGCATGCTTATTTGGTAATGTTAAGATCCATGACAAGATTATCCAGCCCATGTTTAACTTGATATAGTCTGTTGCTTGAAGGAAACTAGGAAGTAATATATTGCGTCTTTTATAGCCTCTTTCAATTTACTTCTAATTTTAGGGTAGATGTCATCCTCATATACCTACATCATAGCTTTCTTTACCATACCCTCTCTATCAAAGCCATTTTAATATTGTCTAATGCGTTTATCAAGTGCTAGGTTCTGACTTGGAGAATATATATGTTGAATGACTCAATCATGTTGTTGACAATTACATCACATTTGGAATCCTCCCCCATGAAAGCTAGAAAAATGACCTTAGGTTCTTAAATTCAAAATGCTCTACTGCATTTAGAATATATTAGTTTTAAAGTTTAAGTCGCACCTCTCAAATCAGTGTGATTGTATGTGTTGCTGTATTCTAAAGTAATAGCTAAGTGTAATTCTTCACCCTTGTGAGTCTTCTTCTAATTTGCATAATTGTGCCTTCCATAGTGTCTGCACTCACACTTGAGTAAAGTGCTTACAACACGGAGTATTGACTACACATGAATGTAGATTTAGTCAGATCTGCCATTAAAGAAGAGAAACAATTAAGTCAGGTAATCATAGGGTGAAATGAACTATTAACTTATGTTCATTTGATATAATTATCTGGCCAAACCCATTTGTACCTTCAAAACAATCCCTTACACTATGAAGAAACCATCCGTAACCTTCAATAATAACCAAACAATTAGAAACACTTAATTATTTTGTCCATAACAATTGCAGACAATAGACAACTGCCTAATATTGTCTTCAAGAAACCACCAGCAATGTATAACACAGGTCTATACCATGAAATTAGATGCTTCTTGAGGTCTTCAAATAGACAATGTTCTCTCAAATACAAGGATTTTCTTCATAATTTGGCTATTACTTTTAAGATAAAAGTGTTGCCTTGGTTGAATCTATTAGTCTCCTCAGGATAACTCAACAACCTTGGCCCTAGCCACTTCTCACTCTTCATCACCTTCTCAACATCCTTTCCTAATGTCTCCCTTTTATCATCAACATCAGTTTCCAGCCCACCATCATCACTATCAATTTCCAACAGATCATCATCATTATTAACAACCCTATTTAGCTCAATTTTCCTTTTGCCTTTTGTTTTTAAAGTACTTGCTTCATTATTATCAAATGCCCATATCTTATGTTTAGGTTTATGATCATACTTATTATCACCAAAGGCTTACCATGCAATATTACAAGAAAACCAGGTATTGTGGATCTATTTTTGCCACAATAGGTTGAACATTTACCACAAAAGCATTTTTGTGCCAATTGCAACAGAAAGCCCATTACAAAAGGCTTTGTGGCAAGTTTTGTTTTTGACATTAACTTATAATTTATAGCAAGTCAAATATTGCCACAGAATAACATTTGCTAAAAAACCATAATACGTGTGGCAATTTGATTATCCGCTACAAGAATTACATTTGATAGGAAGTTCAAGTATATTTTTGATAAACCTATACTTTACCTCATTTGGACTCGACTTTTATCTCCCATTTCGACAGTTTTCGGTGAAAGTTCAAGAGTATAGAGGTTGATTAGGCATTTTTTACTCCAAATCCACCTATATGACGTATTTTTGTGTTCCCAGGAGTTCGACTGGAAGAAACGAGGAAAACAAGTTAATGTCGCGCCAAACAGAAGCAAAAAAAAAAAAAAGGTAGATTTTGAGTCAAGAGGAAGTGGCATGGGGGCACCATGCCAGGCAAGCTGACCGTGCCACCCAAGAAGACGAGAAAAGGCAGGGCAGCAAAGTGGCATGACTGTGCCACTTTAGTGTCTCCCGGTTAATTACTAGGGCATATTGTCATTAGAGGAGTATTCAGTCTTTCCTGTCTTCTTCTCTCTCAAAAACGGCGACTTTAGATTTTCTTTAGATTGTTTTTGTTATTGTTAATTTCAAGACATTAGATTGGAATCGATTTAGGCATTTGGCAGATTTTTTGATGCAGTTAATAAAAAGTATGTTCCTTTACCTCTTTCCTTTGGTGTTTTAGTTCAGAGTTAATGCTTTTAACATGTTAGTGTTCTTGATTGTGATTGTGATTGAAATGATGATTAGAGGCTAAATTTGTTGTCCTGGATTGGGCGTAGCCCCTATTGTGCGAATTGGAACCATGTTCTAGGTTTTGTTAATGCATTTCCATGTTTATGACCGAACTCTCACTTAGCACGCCAAGTGTTCGATGAATTGCCTGAAAGGGTTGAATCCCTATTCTTAAATTAGAGTTTAGGAGATCAACAACAGTTGAATCCTTTGCTTAGAGCTGCTTTGTGAGCAATTTAATTTCTTAACATGAAATTAGGAGTTTAATTGGGAATAATGACTACTAAAACCTGTGGTTTGGTTGATTCTTGTTGTATGAAAATAGATAATTAGAATCACCTAATCAGTCTAACGACCTTCGAGAGAAGGCGTAGATGCGTTTTAATTGGTAATCATTCCATTTCAGCTGTCTGCATGGGTTGAATTGCATGACTTAGTTTATAATCCAAGAAGCACAATAGTGTGGTGAACCCCAATTCAGGACCCTTGTTAGTATTGATTTAGATAACAACAGTAGTTTTCAGCAGAATAGAACTGTTACTCACTGAAGACCAATTTTAGTAGATTGTGGCCTAAATAGAGTGTTATATATTGGTTTGGTGGTTGAAACCGAGTTCTCTGTGGACACGACCCGTACTTGCCATTGCTAGCTATCACTGGCACTATACACTTGCGGTATTTTTAACTCAACAAGTGTTTGGCGCCGTTGTCGGGGAACTTGGTTGTTTCTACATCGAAAGCAATTCAAAACGCTTTAGATTAGGCTTTTTCTTTCTCTTTTTCGTCTTTCTTCTTCCCCCTTATTCTTTTAGTTTTGCTTGGGCTTGCTTACGCTTGGTATAGTTATTAGCTTTGTATGCGCAGGCGAACTCAGAAGGATTAACCACTTGTTCCTTTTGACCTAGAGATCGAAGCCACTGTCCGAAGGCAAAACGGTGCTAGGAAGCAACAATAGCAATAAATCATGATGGCCGAGGGAAATCCTAGAGTTCTGCGGGACTATGTCCTACCCCAGGCCACCGGCCTCACCTCGTCCATTGTCAACCCGGCCGTCGAAGTGAACAACTTCGAGCTGCGGCCTGCTCTTGTATCCTTCGTGGAGAAGGATCAGTTTAGTGGGTGACCCACAGAGAACCCCCACATTCACCTTCGCAACTTCCTAGCGAAGTGTGACATAATTAAGCTCAACAGGGTCTCCGCTGACACCATCAAACTTCGGCTCTTTCCTTTTTCGCTGACGGACAGAGCTAGTGATTGGCTCCTCAATGAAGAGCCCAACTCCTTCACTACATGGGAGGCCTTATCGGCTGTATTCCTGAGCAAGTATTTTCCCCTAGGCAAGACCACTAAGTTGAGAGCGGAAATCATCTCCTTCTCTCAACGAGGCGAATGAGTCACTTTGTAAGGCGTGAGAAAGATTTAAAGATCTTCAACGTCAATGTCCCCACCACGAAGTACCTGACTGGCTTCTAATCTAAACCTTCTACAATGGATTAGACCAGTCCCTGAAGATGTCTGTCGACGCCGCAGCTGGCAGTGCACTTACAGGGAAGTTGATAGAGGCCGCAAAGGCCTTGTTAGAAGAGATAGCTCCAACAATTACCATTGGTCCAGTGAGAGGGCAACCCTGAAGAGGGCCAGTGGGATCTATGGGATCGACGCTGGGGACCTGCTAACTAGCAAGATTGATGCCTTGGCACAACGTTTCGATAGGCTTGAAACTCCTCCTCCAGGGAGTTTAGTGGGAGGTCCCTTAGGTGCGATGCTTGAGGTTGGGGCCCTTTGTGAGATTTGTGGCATTCAAGGCCATGTTGTTGCTGAGTGTCAGTCCACTTTCCCATGCGTTGGGCATGCCAATGCAATTCAAAACTATGGCTAATGCCCACAAAATAACCCCTTCTCAAACACATATAACCCCGGTTGGAGAAATCACCCAAATTTCTCCTACCGCAACAACAATTCCATGTCACCCAATACTTCCCAACCACAACCCCCTGGTTAATAATACAGGGCACCCTACGCCACACCACCACAACAACAACCCCGCCAACAACCCAAGTCTAATTTAGAGAGTCTCATGGAGCGCTTCATAGCTCTTGGTGAGTCGGTTAGCCAATTGAATTCCAAATTTGAGGCCATGACCACTCATCAGAAGATGATGGAGAACCAAATAGCTCAGATTGCGCAGCAGGTGAGCCACCTGTCCAGGCCTCAAGGGCACTTACCTGGTCAACCTAAGACTAACCCCAAAGGTCAAATGGACACCATTACACTGAGGAGTGGCAAGGAGCTAGATGGCCTCCCAGTGCCCATGAGGGAAGATAAGGGAGAGACTAAGGATGAGGGTAGTGCCAGGAAGCAGGTTCCCATTGAGGCCCCGAGTGAGAGGGCTCAGATTAAAAAGCCTAAGGAGGTTGAAGTAGAGAACGCCTCCTCTCTTGCGAAGCCTTACAAGCCTTTTGTCCCCTACCCTTAAAGGCTAGTAAAGGCTAGGGAGGAGCACAAATATGACAAGTTTCTCGAGATGCTAAAAAAATTTCACATTAATATTCCCTTTTTGGAGGCCATTACAGACATGCCCTCTTATGCCAAATTCTTGAAGGATTTGCTCTCCAATAAAGGGAAGCTACTCGAGAATGCCATGGTGTCTATCACTGAGGAGTGCAGTACTATCATTCAGAACAAACTTCCTCCTAAGCTTTCAGATCCAGGAAGTTTTTCCATCCCCTATTCCGTCGAGGGTTTGAATATCAGTAGAGCGCTATGCGATCTTGGAGCCAGTGTGAGCCTTATGTCGTAGTCCATTTGTAAGAGGCTGCAAGTGGGGGATTTGAAACTTATACCATCTCCTTACAGCTCACTGATCACTGCGTCAAGTACCCGCTTGGTGTTTTTGAGGATGTCCCATTGCAGATGGGGAAGTTCTTTATTCCCTATGACTTTGTTGTCATGGAAATGGAAGAAGACTCCCACATCCCCATTATTCTAGGGAGGCCCTTCTTGGCCACTGTAGGGGCTATGATTGATGTGAAGAACAGTAAGCTCTCCCTCCGGGTTAGGGATAAAACGGTAGAATTTTGCCTACCCTAATCCATGGCCTCACCTTCTCCAGACGATACATATTGCAGAGTCAATATATTGGAGAAGGCGCTTAATCAGGAGGCCATGACTTGCCATTTTGTGAAAGATCCACTAGAGGCCGCCCTGGTTACCTGTCATGTGAGTGGTTCCCAATCAGGTGAGACGGAGGCATATACCAGACTCCTCGATGCCTCTATTGCCTACATGGGGAGACAATCCCCCAGGGAAGTCCTTAGTGTGGAGTAGCGTAACTCCAAGGAGGAAGAGAAGAGCTCACCGAAGGTAGAGTTGAAGCCTCTACCCTCTCATCTCAGGTATGAGTTCCTTGACCCTGATCATCAGTTCCCTGTTATTGTCAGTGCTAAACTTGACGGCCCCCAATTTGAAAAATTATTGGGCATGCTCAGAAAGCATAGGGGTGCCATCGGTTATAGCATTGACGACATCAAGGACTTAGTCCTTCATTATGTATGCATCGCATCTTTCTTGATGAAGGCCATTGCCCCTCCTGACAACCTCAACGCCGTTTAAATCCTAATATGCAAAAGGTTGTTAAGAAGGAAGTTGTCAAACTCCTTGACGCTAGGGTCATCTATTCTATCTCCGATAGTGAATGGGTGAGCCCAGTTCAAGTAGTTCCCCAAAAAGGTGGTGTGGCTGTCATTAAGAATGAGCGTGACGAGCTCATTTCCACTAGGACTGTTACCAGGTGGCGTATGTGCATTGACTATTGCAAACTGAATAAAGCCACTCGGAAAGATTATTTTCCCCTTCCCTTTATCGATCAGATGCTGGAAAGATTGGCCAGACGCTCTTTCTTTTGTTACTTGGATGGGTACTCCAGTTTCTTCCAGATTCCTATCCATCTGAGTGATCAGGAGAAAACTACGTTCACATGCCCTTACGGCACCTTCGCTTATCGTAGGATGCCTTTTGGGTTATGTAATGCCCCTGTCACTTTCCAGCAGTGCATGACTGCCATATTTTCTGATTTTATTGAGAATATCATGGAGGTATTCATGGATGATTTCTCCATTTATGGAGGTACCTTTGACCTGTGTTTAGAAAATTTAACCAAGATACTCCATAGATGTGAGGAAGTCAATCTTGTGCTGAAATGGAAAGAATGTCACTTCATGGTGCAGGAAGGAGTAGTATTGGGTCATGTTATTTCTACTAGGGGCTTCGAGGTCGATAAGGCTAAGATTGAGGTCATAGAGCGATTGCCCCCTCTGACTTCGGTCAAAAGGGTGCGGAGTTTCCTTGGTCATGTAGGGTTTTACCGCCGCTTCATCAAGGACTTCTCCAAGATCGCCAAACATCTAACTAAGCTTTTGGCCAAAGATGTCCCATTTATCTTTACTAATGAGTGCCATGAAGTTTTTTGTAGGATCAAACAGGCACTGATTTCTGCCCCCATCATTCAACCACCGAACTGAGATCTCCCATTCGAGATCATGTGTGATGCTAGCGACCATAATGTGGGGGCAGTTTTGGGGCAAAGAAAGGATAAGAAGCCAGTGGTGATCTACTATGCTGGTAGAACATTGGTTGAGGCCCAATAGAACTACACCACTACTGAGAAGGAATTGCTTGTGGTGGTGTATGCGATGGAGAAATTTCGTCCCTATCTCCTATGCTCTAAGGTGATAGTGTACACCGGCCACTCCGCTCTCAGCACCTCCTTGAGAAGAAAGATGTGAAGCCTCACTCATCCGGTGGATCTTGCTCCTGCAAGAGTTTGATTTGGAGATTAAAGACAAAGCGGGGGTGGAGAATGTTGTCGCTGATCACCTCTCCAGGCTCGTCATTAAGAGCGAGGACACCCCCCTCAATGATTCCTTCCTCGATGAGCGTCTCTTAGCTGTATCCACTGGGGAAGCCCCATGGTTCACCGACTATGCGAACTACCGAGCTTTGGGGATCATCCCCCACGCTTTATCCTCCTACCAGAAAAAGAAATTCCTCCATGATGTCAAGATGTATTTCTGGGAGAAGCCCTTCCTTTACAAGTTGTGTAAGGATGAGATTTACAAGCGATGCCTTCCTGAAGAAGAGATTCCGAGCGTGATTTCTCACTGTCATGACTCTCCCTGTGGAGGGCATGCTAGTACCTCCAAGACTGTTGCGAAGGTACTCCAAGCCAGGTTCTCTTGGCCTTCCTTATTCAAAGATGTCCACCGCTATGTTCGTTCTTGTGATCGTTGTCAGAGGACAGGGAACCTCTCAAGGAGGAATGAGCTGCCCCTCAACTTCATCTTGGAAGTTGAGATATTCGATGTTTGGGGTATTGATTTCATAGGGCCCTTCTCATCCTTTAGAGGCAACAAATTCATCTGAGTTGTAGTGGATTACGCCTCCAAGTGGGCGGAGGCCGTGGCTAGCCCTACCAATGATTCTAGGGTTGTGGCTAAGTTGTTCAAGAAGGTGATCTTTCCCCATTTTGGGGTCCCAAGGGTGCTTATTAGTGACAATGGGTCGCACTTTATGGAGAAGAAACTCGAAGTTCTATTGAAGAAATATAGCGTGAACCACAAGTTTGGACTTGGCTACCACCCACAAACTAGTGGCCAAGTAGAGATTTTCAACTGAAAGATTAAAGCCATCCTAGAGAAAACGGTTGCTAAATCACGGAAGAATTAGGTAGACAAACTTGACGACGCTCTTTGGGCTTACCACACCGCCTTCAAAACCCCCATTGGCAATACACCCTTCCGGCTTGTCTATGATAAGCCCTGCCACCTCCCCATAAAATTAGAACACAGGGCATATTGGGCTATCAAGCACCTTAACTTTGATTTGAAGTCTGCGGGGGAGAGAAGGTTGCTACAGTTAAATGAACTTCAGGAGATCCGCCTGGATGCCTATGAGAGTTCTAGGATATATAAGGAGAGAACGAAGCGGTGGCATGATAAGTTTATCCATAGGAGGGAGTTTCGGAAAGGTGACTCAGTTCTCCTCTTCAATTCCCGCTTAAAGCTCTTCTCGGGAAAACTTCGCTCTAGATGGTCGGGCCCCTTCACAATGTTGAAGGTGTACCCACATGGGGCTATTGAGATCAGCACTGAGACTATCGGCTCGTTCAAGGTGTCTCGCCTGAAACACTACATCGCCGGTGAGTCACTTGAGGGGAAGGTTACTTGTGCCCTCCCCGACGTCTCGTTCCCCTAGAGAATCTTACGGTTAAGCTCGGGATCTAAAACAAGTGCTTCTTGGGAAGCAACCCAAGCTTTACTACTTTTCCTAAAAAAAAAAAGAAAAAAATGAAAACGGAAAAAAAAAAGATGGAGATGAGAGGAAAAAGTTCAAGGAAAAAAATAAGCGAGAAAAAGAAGCAACGGATTTGGAAGAAGATGACTTAGAGGGCATAAAGTTGGCCTGGGTACCCCATGCCAGGCAGCATGGGCGTGCCACATCTTCTCAAGACTTCAAGGAAAAAAGAGAGAATAAGAAAAGATATGGTCCAATGGTCAGAAAAGTGGCACGATTGCACTGTGCCTTTAGGCACGACCGTGCCACCTTTTGAGTTTGCAGCACACTGGTAGCATAGTGGCACGAGGGCCCCGTACCCTGTGGCACGATTAAATATCGGCTAAAACACCCGATTTCTTCTTCTTCCTCCTTCTTCCCCATTCAAGCTTCCCCCTTTCTCTCTCTAAAAAACCGTATGCTCTTCCCTCACCCTCACAATTACCCACTCACATCTTACCCCAAAACCTCTCACATTCTTCCCAATTTCTCCACATTTCTTCAATTCCTTCACTCTCCACTCAAAATTCTCAGCTTTTCACCTCAAACTCATGCCATTCCACCACCCATTTTCTCCCTCTAAAACCCTAACTTCCATTGTTGAGGTTGAAGGTTGTAGAGAAAGAAATTGGCCCTTCTCCTACTATTTTTAGCTCCTACCTCTGCTTTTGGGTCCGGATTTGTGTTCATTCACACCATGGGCAAGAAACGAGTTGGAGAAGCTTCAAGGGCTCCTTCCCAACCCAAGAAATCACCAAGGGCAACCTCCTCTTCAACTACAACCGCTTTTGCTAAAGGTACTAAGGATGCATACCCTCTCATTTTACCTGCTAGCACGAGGGGTTTGCAATTTGCCAGTGATGAACAAAAGTCACGCTATGAGCTTTTGGTCACTAGAAACGCTAGTGAACAAAAGTATTTTCATGCTGACTCATTGAGATCTTTAGGAATGTCGGATGATATGTTGACTCTACTTGGTAGATTAGGATGGACTGAGTATATGAACATGCAATGTACATCCTATGATCGCCTTATAATTGAGTTTTTGAGTTCCCTCAATGTGGATTGGGATGGTAGTTATGGTGGTCATGAGGTCGCCACTTATTTTTATATGTTCAACATCGACCACCGGATGAGTTTAAGAATGTTTAATGAATTGTTAAGATTCCCGGTAGTCAATGGGGCTTTTAGAGATGTGCCCTCATTGTGGCAACCTGATCCCATTCGGCTGAGCATTACCGGCTCCAAAAGAAAGGAATACCATGACCGGTGGGGGAGACCTAGGATTTTTTACCCCCGACAGACGAAGGCCATAGACATCTGTAATGTCAACCTACGGTACCTACAGTGCCTAACCGCCAATATTATTTTCGGGTGTAACGACAACCAAAATAGTTGCCGGAAGGCACAGCTGTTTATTATCTGGTGTGCCCTGTCAGGTACCCCAACTGACACGGGGGCCTTCATAATCCGCCACTTAGCGGAAGTAGCCAAGACTAGCAACAAGAATGTCATTAGCATTGGTGGTACTATTATTGCCATTGCTAATGCCCTAGGCTACAGCTCACGGCTCTCCACTCTCGAGCCCCATTTCCTAGGTGGTCACCTCGACCTCGACACCCTCCACCATATGCATATTATTGACACCCGAAGCGACACCATTAGATACCCCCACCACAAAACCATCCTTTTCACCCTGCCCAGTGCTACACACACCGCGGTCGCCAACAAAAGAAATTAGAACTACGACCAGAGGATTGTTAGGGCCACTGTTCTACCTAGGGAGGAACAATTAGCAGTAGATGAGGACATCGAGTTTGATGAGGAGGGGGATGAGGAGTATGATAAGGAGGAGGAGGAGGATATTGATGCGGGCCAAGGAGAGCCTGAGCCGGAGGCTGCCCATGCTGAGGAGGCGGCCATCCCACCACCTCCATCGTTCACACATGAGATTGGTGGGTCTTTATCCTCGGCGGCATACATGCCACTCGACCCCACCTTTCTCTAGTCTTTTTCCAACCTCTATATGCAAGTTTCAGGGCTTCGGGAAGACTCACCGGCATGCGGGCAGATTTAGGTCGACAATCCGGGCGCATGGACTCTATCGAGGAGGGAGTATCCTATTTTCGGGGTTTCGTCGACCGCCAGGAGGAGCAGGAGCATTGGTGGATTCAGAGGGAGGAGGAACGGGCTATAAGGGAAGCCCGGGAGCACGAGGAGCGTCGGTGGATAAACGAGCTACTTTGGCGGCAGTCGGAGTCCACTCGACAGATGGAGGAGCGTTTATGCTCCTTTCAGGGCGGTCAGGGCGGCTCGTCATCCTTTCTATCTTCTGATGCCTCCATCTTCCATCCATTTCCTCCGCATTTTTGGCCACCTCCAAGGCCCGACAGCACCCAATGACTGTGAGCGTACCCCCTTCCTCTTCTTTTCTTATGCATCACATTTTCATTGAGCACAATGAAGGGTCCAAGCATGGGGGGATGTTTATATCTGTTTACCGGGGTGCATTGTATATATTTCCTCGCATTTAGCACTTTAGATTTCATTCTATTTTAGTGGTATTCCTAGGTCATTGTTAGGTGTTCATTTCATTTCATGCATTCGGTACGCATACAGGTAGGGTTGCATTGTACATTTTTCATTTTCTAACCCTTAGTCTCAAGTGGAAACGTGTTGGTTGGAGCTTTCCAAGACTCTGAGGTAATTCTTCCAACTCTTTTCCTCATTTATCCACTAGTTGACTACTAAGGGTGATTTATTGTTTTGGTTTTTGCTACGTTCAAAAAAAAAATCAAAAAAAATTTGAAACCCTTTCTATGAAGATAACCAAGGCGTTGGTGATCAGTTAGTTGACATGGTTGTGCATATTTGTGGGTTATTTGTGGCAAATATCTTTGGTTGATGATTTTGAAAGCATTTTGATGCATTGTTTGGTTTGTATACTGTTTGCCCTTGAACTTCCCTCATCATGATTGATTATTCCTTTTAAGTGGGGTATCTCTGGGGCCAGTTGTATGTTTGGTGGCGTGACCCGTGAGATTTTAAGCTTATAGACTAATTCATAAATTTAGTCTCACATTTTCTTTCATGTGTGTCTCTTCCATGACTACATCTCTAGAACTTGCTTTGATTCTCTTTGAAATTGCATTCAGCATGTGCATTATGATAATATGATAGAGGCATTCATTTTTTCTGAGCTACATAGCCAAATCTACCACCCGTATTTTAATGTTTTGACCCCTTGCTTACCCCTTTGAGCCTTGCCCGTTTTTGTTGTGAATCCTTCACTATTAGCTATTGGCCTAAATACATCTCCTACCTCTAAGCCAAAGTCAGTGGGGCAACACTTCGTTATTTTGTGAGTCGTTTTTGGGTGTTATGCAAATTGGTAGTTCAGTTTGGTATATACGAGAACGTATCATAATGATCATTGGGGATTGAGTGTATAGTTATTGCGCATGCCAATCATTCATTTCCTTTTCAAAAACAAAGGAAGATAAACATGTTTCAAAAAAAAAAAACAAAAGAAAAAAAAAGGAAGAAGAAACTTGTTGAAATCCAAGTGAATGAAAGGAAAAAAAAAAGAAGAACAGAAGTGGTGAATGAGAGTGTTTGGCATGTTGTCGTAGTTCATTCCTGATAGTCTATCTGTGTAAGGGTGTATGCTATTGCATCTTGATTAGGAAGTGTGTGGTGTAGTTGGTTCAACTGTTGGTTGCTCACTCGCTTCGGCTGTTAGCTCCTCATTTCCCAAATTATTTGCCCCCTTTCTGCCTGTGCCCTTAGCCCCATTATAACCCTGAAAAGTTCTCTTGATCATTGTTTTGCATATTGCACTTTCGCGGTGGAGAATTGAGAATCTTACCAAGCCTATGGTAATTTGTTCGATTGGAAGAGAATTGAGTGAACCTTCTTACATCTTAAACACATGTGAGGGAGCGCATTTACTTTGTTCCTCCTATGAGAGTCACTGCCAGGCCTTCTAGCCCACAACTTAATTGGAGGCGTCTTGATTGGGGAGGGGTGTGATATGGTATAACTGGATGTTGAATTGAACATGTGGCCTTCCCAACATTTTTGAATGAGTTTTGAAATTATATATTTATGCCTCGAATTGCTCCACTAGTTATGCACACCTATGCTTGATTTGACTGATCTCCCATTGGTCTTGCCTGAGGAGGCGAGTGGTTAGAGGTTTTTGACCCCCTCTCGGTTCATTCATGTTTCAGTCTTGCTTGGGGACAAGCAAGAGATAAGCATGGGGGAGTTGATAAGCCTATATTTTACCTCATTTGGACTCGACTTTTACTTCCCATTTCGGCAGTTTTCGGTGAAACTTCAAGAGTACAAAGGTTGATTAGGCATTCTTTACTCCAAATCTGCCTATATGACGTGTTTTTGTATTTTCAGGAGTTCGACTTGAAGAAACGAGGAAAATAAGTTCATGTCACGCCAAACAGAAGCCAAAAAAAGGTAGATTTTGAGTAGGAAGTGGCATGGGGGCACCATGCCAGGCAGGCTGACCGTGCCACCCAAGAAGACGAGAAAAGGCGGGGCAGCAAAGTGGCACGGTGGCACCATGCCACTTTAGTGTCTCCCGGTTAATTACCAGGGCAGATTGTAATTAGAGGAGTATTCAGTTTTTCCTCTCTTCTTCTCTCTCGAAAACGGGGACTTTAGGTTTTCTTTAGATTATTTTTGTTATTGTTGATTTCAAGGAATTGGATTGGAATCGATTTAGACATTTGGCAGATTTTTTGCTGCAGTTAATAAAAAGTATGTTCCTTTACCTCTTTCCTTTGGTGTTTTAGTTCAAAGTTAATGCTTTTAATCATGTTAGCATTCTTGATTGTGATTGTGATTGAAATGATTATTAGAGGCTAAATTTGTTGTCTTGGATTGGACATAGCCCCTATTGTGTGAATTGGAATCATGTTCTAGGTTTTGTTAATGAATTTCCATATTTATGACTGAACTCTCACTTAGCACGCCAAGTGTTCGATGAATTGCCTAAAAAAGGTTGAATTCCTGTTCTTAAGTTAGAGTTTAGGAGATCAACAACAGTTGAATCCTTTACTTAGAGCTGCTTTAGGAGCAATTTAATTTCTTGACATAAAAATAGTTAGGAGTTCAATTGGGAATAATGGCTACTAAATCTTATGGTTTGGTTGATTCCTATTTCATGAAAATAGATAATTAGGATCACCTAATTAGTCTAACGACCTTCGACAGAAGGCTTAGATGCGCTTTAATTGATAATCATTCCATTTCATTTGTCTGCGTGGGTTGAATTGCATGACTTAATTTATAATCCAAGGAGCACAATAGTGTGGTGAACGCCAATTCAGGACCCTTGTTAGTATTGATTTATATAACAGTAGTAGTTTTTAGTAGAATAGAACTGTTACTCACTGAAGACCAATTTTAGTAGATTCTGGCCTAAATAGAGTGTTATATATTGGTTCGGTGGTTGAAATCGAGTTCTCCATAGACACGACCCATACTTGCTGTTGCTAGCTGCCACTGGCACCGTGTACTTGCGGTATCTTTAACTCAACAATTTTCTTGCAACTCAATTTTGCCGTGAAATATCTATTTTTATTCATTTTAATTTTTAAATTAAATATGCATTGTAGTTATAATTTGCATTAAGTTTTATACATACATGCTATCATGTAATTAATAAGTCTAACTCGAAATAAAATATTTCTTGTATATAATACATATACTTAATAAATAAAAGCTAATAAACAAAATCAAAGGAATAATTTAAAAATTAAATTGCAGTTTATATATAAGAATTTTATTCACCCACAAGCTAGGCTAGTAAATTATTGTCGACTATATTTGGTTCCTAATGTGCAGTCTATGGCAAAAAATCAAATCATCCATAGAATGTTCAAATTCATAGGGGGAAAAAAGCCTAAGTCGTGCTGTTTATTTGACAATGGAAATCAAAACAAATGGCGCTTTCATGATTACATGCATAAAACATACATTAGAGATAAGTTTAAATAAGCACTACTGCTATCATGAAGGTACAATAACCATATCCATTTAATTTTTTCTATAAATTCCCTGGTAAATGAGAAAATGAAGGGATAGTATACATGACTATGTTACAAATTAAGTGCATTGCGGCCATGCAATGCCCTTCTGCAGTCGTGCTTAGTTGCTATCCCTTCATAGGTGGCCACCGAGATGTACCCCACTTCTATAGCTATTTCATAAAAAGAATTTCTGTTAAATTATTCTCATCTAATGGATAATACAAAGCATTCAAGGGCTTACAATTTTGTCAACAGTGTTCTCCAATTCTTTAGCTCTAAAATTGTGGATTATTTTACTTTGAGCATTTTCCATAATGTTCCCCAGTTCATAGTCTTGATCCATAATATAAATCTACATCAATCGTTTCCAATGACCAAAGTTAGTACGACATAATAAGGGAGGTCTATAAATAGATCTACCTTGATTAATATCGGTCATTCCAAAGAAAACCACTTATTTTATCAACCAAATTATTAACTCACTAGAGTTGAGCTAGCTCTGATATCAATTGTTAATCCCAACGATAGGCAAATCACCTTAGAAGGGGTGAATAGGGAGACGGATAATTTTTGCAAATATAAACTTATACTCGACAAAATGTAAGATGATGCAGAACTAAGAGCTTGAACATATAATAGCAACAATAGTAAACAAAATAGTTCAAACACTTGAATAGAATATCAAATGCTGAATGTAAAGCACACTATATTTTTTAACGAGGTTCACTCTATCAATAAGAATAAATACCTACCTAAGGACTCCTTCCTTCGGATTCGGTAGATTTGTATTGAGCTTCTCAAGATATAATCTTCAAGTGCCCACCCCAGGACCTTGAATGAACAGACTTTAATTCAGGTCTCCTAAGATTCCTTCTTAGACAAAACAACATCCTAGCTAGTTCTCTTGCCTGTTAGCTGAGTTCTCCCAAATCACTTGCCCCACATATAACATCTTCCAAGTTCCTTTGAAGTGATTTCACCAAAGACTTCTCTTAGGTAGGACAACACACTTTACTGATCCTCTTATTTACAAGAAAACTCTCAAGGTCTCTTGAATATGATGGGTACAATGAGTGCAATGATTTTCAATATTACCAAAGTAGAACAGCTTGATATTTTCTTGATGAGTATTGCACTTCTCATCTATTGGTTAATTCTTCTACTTATGGACTTCAATTCAGAGGAAGACCGTTATAGCTAGGATACTATCCACTGGAGAAGTAGAACATACCAAGGAATCTGTTTTCTCTCTACCAATGTTCTACTTTGTGCCTTGAACTAGCCATTGTAATCCGCTTTCTGATACTAACACCCCTTATTTTGGCCACTTCCTTACTCCTAGATTTTGCGTCTTGAATAAATGCCCATAGCTATTGGTCTCCCTTTTGGAGAAAGCAAGATAGTTTCTTTCAACTTGTAAGTGAATCATTCCTCATTTGGCACTTGACCAGAAGCTGTTTTTTGCTCTATAATAAATGCACGTTGTTAATAGAAAATACATTCAAATTTGATATATAAGTGGCCAAGGAATCTTTCTTAATTCAAATTAAGTACATTGAATCAATTAGCAAGATAATTAATCAACCAAAGAAATCTAGCTGATTCGTTTAAGCCCCATATTTAAACTCAAATACCCATGGAATTCAATAAAGCATCGGTGATGACAACATATTTTCCAATTTCATGGTGCAAGTAATATAATAAGCAAGCATGTGGAACCATATAATTGTTTGTTAAATTAATGAACCTCTCATGCATGTATTCACATATTGCAACCATGGTTTTCATGATTAAAACTAAAATCTTGTCTATTGTTGATATTCTACATTTAGTTACACTAACTTGGTAAATGCTTTGATTGTCCTGACATAAATATGTTCAGGGCACTAAACTAGACCTTTAAGTAGCTATCTTCCAAGACTTAGTCAGAACATGTGATAAACAAAACCACTTGAATTTAAAACTCATATGATTCAATAGAAGTCATTGTATGATTCAATTAGGGCTTGAGTGGCATGTAGGAATTGACACTTCACTAATACATCTAGGACTTTAGTGTTGACACATCACTTTTCTGCAAAGTCTAACTCAGCGGCGATGTATAGAAAATAATTTTCTTCAAGCTTAACTCATTGGTAAGGGTTTTTATGTTTAGATTATTGCCTTTCTCCATCTTTAAGTTCATATTATTAGATTTCAAAACCCTTAAAACTAGGGAATCCCATTGCTAGATACCTAAAAGGACTTTTGCTTGTCAATAATACAAACTTTAGGGCATTAAATAAAAATATTATGAATGTTTTTATTGGTTACCATCAGTCTCAAATTTGACCCTATTATTTAATTTCAGCATATCACCACCAAGTGTGCTAGTTGACTTGGTGAAGTGATGAGGTGAATTGTGAACTTAAGGGATTTGATTTATATTTTTTTCCTAGTACACATAAACCCTGAAAGTCAATCAAAACTCTCAGATCTATTGTGCACATATGCAAAAAGCCATCTGCATCATTGTTCTGTCAAATCAACACCACATAACTCAGTGGTATTATGGCACATATAGCATTATTTTTGTTGGTACTCCTAAAATTTACATTATTAGCATCCAAAAACTTTGCTTGAGGTTATTAAGGATTTACGAACATGGATAATCTCATTTTTGAGGGTATAAGATCGGACTATTTCAATTCTTTTATTTGAAAATTGGCAAAACTATTTAGTTTATTTATATCACTTTTGAATTATAGATACTTTCACCCATAAATTTGAAATACATTGATGTAGTCATCAAATGTGAATAATGTATTTTGGTTTCGCTTTTTCAACACCACCATCTATGCATGTTAAGTAAGTCACCAAGTAATAAAAAATAAATTCCTCCAAACCTTAATATGATTAGGTATCAAATTAAAAACTTGAAATATTCTGATCTTATACCTTCAAAAATGAGATTATCCATGAATAATGGTATTACATGGTCGTTTTCAAACCTTAATATGATTAGGTGTCAAATGAAAGGAACCTTAATTTGATTCATTTACTCAGAGCTTTTTGTGCATCTTCAGCGTCTCCTCCCTCAGTTGCTTCTTTTTCGACAGGATGCATAAATCGCTGCAATTGGGGAAATGTCATTACGCAATTTTTAATATTAGGTAAAAGTAGAAGTGGGGTCTAATTGGCAACTAATGCTTGGTAATTGGGTTTAATTAGGTAATTGTACCAATTGATTTATTTTAAAATCAGAAAAATTGAAGGTGTCTTAACGTGGTAGTTTACATATAGCACATGGATAGTGATGCTGAAAAGAAAAAGGTGAAGAAATAGATATCATTCATGCAAGTAAGTGACTATCATAAAGTCAACAATTAAACTAAAGTATCTTGACTTGATATTAAAGATAAAATAACCCTAAAGATATCCATGTTTGCTTTCAAACTTTAATTAATATACACAGTTCCTTAGAGTCAAATAATCTTATTAGTAGTCAAGAAAGAATTAGCTATAGTTTGAACACCAATTGATACCCTCTATTGTCTTGGTTCATTATTTGTTCTTTACAGTATATGTGTATGCACAAAAAAAATTAAATATGTGTCACGTCACTAAATAATTTAAGTTAATTAATGTCCGTTAATCCGATTAATTAATTTAATTGTTTAGGCCCAAACGACTGTCAAGTCAACGGCTCGACAAGATTATCAAGTCAATGGCCCAGTGGATTACCAAGTCATCAACTTAAATAGACTCCAAAGTCATCGGCCCAAGTTCAAGGCCCATCTATCGATCCAAGAAGGCTATTAATTTGCAAACCCTAGAAGAGAGGCGAGACTTCTCCCTATAAATATAGCTCCACCTTCCCCTCATTCGGGGATAGAAATTCTCTCCCACAGAAGACCCTCTAGAAAGTGATAAGAAGCACGTCAAAACATGCCTTTTACTCTAAAGATTGAAGCACACACTTGATCGAGATTCAAGCTATTTCGGCCCTGCATCAAGTCGCAAACAAGAGATCGAATAAGAGGAGTTTAATTTTTTCATTTGTAACAAAATATTCAGAGATTGTACCTATTTTTATTATAAATACAAAAATTGAATTTGTTCCATATTTTGTGTCTTAATTCAATTTAGACTTAAAATTTGTGGTTACAATATGATTTTAGCAATTGCTAAACCAAATTTAGTGTGCGTAATTAGTATCAGCATTGCATATAGAGAGAGAACATATTCACTAAGAACTCCCTCTTAGGATAAGAACAAAGAACGACACATCTAAACCCTTGATTTTAAATCTAGAGGTCCAAATAATGGCATATCGACAATTTGATCACAGCACCAATCTCTCACCCCTAATCACCGCAGCATCAGTTATAGCCACAATTGTCTGACTTCAATGGTGATTAAGAGTCCGGCGCTAACGGTGACGCTATGGGGTTTGTTGTTGGCCGCATACTTTCTCATTGATTTCCATTTCCTCCATGCCAACCACCGTGCTTCTCAGATTTTACCTTCTCTCACCCGCTACCTGTTACCGTTCTAGCCACCAAAACCTCCATGATGGTTGATGAATGCTTTTTGACGACTACATTGATATCACTTACTGAATTGACTAGTGATTGGTCCCAATTTTCTGATTTTTATTTTCAAATATAAACAATCTTAACTCTGGGTTGTTGTTGAGTTTTAAAGACACTATGCCTTCAAACTTTTGGTTAAAAATAAAATGAAAGTAAATGACCTTCAACTAATTTAAATCCTTTAATTTCTCTCTAATTTCTTTTATGATGTGGCATAAAAATAAAAGACAATAAAAAGTAAAATGACATTAATTATTTGGGGATGTAAAAATAAAAAAAACATACATGGCTATTATTCTAATACGCGAATATACTCGGCTTAAAAATAGTTGCAAAAAAAAATACTATAATTTGGAAATGTAATTAAAAAAAATTTATGGATGAAGTAATCGAATAACAAATGATTATGATTGCGAAAACCACAAAAAGTTGGTAATTGCCTATTACCATTTGATTCAATGTATGACAGTTACCACATTAGCATGTGAGTACTACTTCTCTATATCGTTTTTCTAAAGAAACTGGTGTGCCATTAGCTACCCTTATTTATCTTCTTGAGCTCCAAGGATTACGTGGAGCAAGGGTCCAACACCACACTCGTTGAAGCACCACTCAACGTCAATGCTAATCCCAACTCTCGTAGCTCACATGTTGCATATTTGCCAAGAGTTCGCTCATGTTTGAAGCTCAAAATTGTGTCAATTTAAGATGACACAGAAGGTTTTGGCTCCGTACTAAGTCGACTTTGAATCCATGAAATCATTTTGGGTCATAGTTCACTTGCTAGTGGTGAACAACATCAATAAAGCTTAGTAGAATAAGTTGTCTAGTTTATTTCAAAGAATTTGGATATACTTTGAGCTAGTTTTGACTTATAAAATAGAGCACAAATAATAGAATTTAGATATGCTTGGAAAGCTCATTGAATTTAGTTTTCATCCCCTAATTAATTTTGGGAAAATCCAAGTATTGTGAGAGAAATCCAACAAAGAATTAAGTTGCCAAAATTCGGACCTGCATTGCTTAGCCTTGAAAAGGAAGACCAAAAAGTTGGTTAGGGGAGCTTGAACCTGCCAAGGGAAGTAGAAACGTTAAGATAAGATTCTCCCGGAGAATTATTGGAATATTCTCCAAATGGACGGTTTAAGCAAGATTCCTTTTTGCAGCTAAGGCACCCAAATTCCAACCCAACTAGACAAGGAAGATTAGCACTATTTCTACTATTGTCTTTATAATTTGAATTTGATTATTTGTTGGAGCAATTTCGTTAGTTTACACAATTGAGAAAGCATTATCTCACTACTATTAATTATGTAATTTTTGCTGTTTATTTCCTATTACTCCTAAGATGGGGTTTTTTACCTATTTTCCTATTGGTTAGGATATGTAGTTTTCCTATTGGCAAACTCCTTGCTTGGGTAATAAGTCATGAGTGTTTGTACGCCTTTAAATAAGCCTAATTTCTCTCTTTTAAGCAGATTTCATAGACATTGATGAATAAATGGAAGCTTTGAGCTTTCTCTTTCTAATCTCCTTATTCTTTATCCCTTATTTTGGGTGGTGACTAAAGTCAGCCCTTTAGATTAATTTTTGGTGCTTTTTCTTTATAGGATTAATTAGAGGATTGTTAAGCAAAGTGGTGGATATTTCCTTTACCTTAAACGTATCTTTTATTTACTTGCTGTTCTCTCCTCTCCCTTAAATCAAAAACTCCGATAATCCCTTCATATTTGGTTTTCGGGTTCAAACTAGCAAAATCTAAGCTCCTACAACGTGGAACATATCAAAATTTGTTTTCACACTCGTGATCTATGTCTAGTTCTACTCAAGGCCCTTGATTGTAGACTTTGACCTCAGTCATTCAAGGACACTAACCTTGAGCTTGACCACTTAAGGGCTTCGATCCACATCGGTTAGTATTAAAGCCCTTTGAGCTGCATCATGTTAGCATCAAATGCTTTGGATTTGCATCATTTTGGTCAAGAGTTTTCCTCAAAAACCTTAATCTTCGCCATTCAAGGTCACTAACCTTAACCTTGACTGTTGAAAGCTCCATCCTCTTTGCATCAAAGGACATCAAAAGAATTGAGATATTGTCTAAAAGGTCGAACGTCTAACTTTGTATTTTTAAACAATCCTAATTATATACCAAATAGGGCATAAATTTGGGAAAAAATCTCTTGTATCCTATCTATCAATTTGAAAGGATTTGTTAACAGATCCACTATGTACTCGAAACAATGTATGTTTTACCAAACCTAAATTGGCGTAACGTTGAATTCTGATTGCACTATTTAGGGTTGCCATGTAAGAGTTGCATCAACTTGAACACTTTCTAGATAACCTGCCATTCAAAATTCTCCCACTTGAAAATGCATTTTTTTAGTAGGTTTAAACACTACAAAAAAAAGACCAAATAAAGATAGAATCAGCGACGGAATAAGTCTTATCAGCGATGGAATTTTCATATCGGCGTTGGAATTGGAGACAGAAGACGGATGTCGGATTTTCGCTCGTCGCTGAGTACCTGGCGACGGAATTTTGAAATTACATCGCAATGAACGACGGAATTAGCGAGAGATATTGTGACATACTTTTTTTTAGCGGGCAAAAAATGGTAGGGCAGGGAGCGACGGAATGAAAAATCAGTCGCCACCACCGGCGGATATAGCGACGGAAATTCCGTCGCTGGCAGCGGCGGATTATCCATTCCGTCGCCACCTTCTGCCCTAAAAAAAATGCTTTCATTCTGTCGCCAGTCCATCGCTGAGTTTCTAATTTTTTTAAAATAACAACGCTTGTTTTTGATCGTATCTCTTAGTACATACATTTCAATCCCTGCAAGAAATTTACAAGAAATTTGCACTCAATCAACATCCAATGGTTTCGAAGATGACTGCATTCGAAGCGTTCTCAATAATTTCAAACCACACAAAGGTGGAATATCATATCCAAAGCAACACTTCCAACCAAGAGTTTTGAATTCACAAAGTATAAATCCCAAATAAAGTCTCAATATATCACAAACTACAAATCCAATCAAATCAGAAGTTGCTAGTAATTAAAGGTAACGTTATGTTTGTAGAAGAGGGAGAAGCAGACGTCAAACGGGAGGGGAATGAAATAAGCACCAAGTGGAGGGGAATAAAATAAGCACCAATGGTAGGGGAAGGAAGTAGGAAGATATGTACTCTATGAAGAACTAAGCAGGAGAGCCACCAGCTGGGGGAAAACTGCAACCAACTCAATCACCAAGGCGAGGATCATCCTCATCCTCATCCTCTTCCTCATCCTCATCCTCATCCTCATTTTATTGCGAATGATGAGTAAATGGTGGATGAGATCCCGAGCTAAAAGCTTGTTGCATTTGGAAGAAAGTTTGGAGGCGCTGATCGATGCTCATCATTCGTTGGCTCAATTGTTGGTTGCTTTGGGCGACTAATTTGTTCGATTTCTCCAGTTGCTTATATTTCTCCATAAGCAACCCGTAGCTTTCAACTTGTGAAGTTAGCTCACCCCACAAGTTGGTTGCTACACCCCTTAAGTCATTGAACTCTTGTTGCGATGGCGTGTAACCAGTGCCTGCTGACATGCATTTAAGTGAGGTACACATTAGTATTGCAATTAAGTAAATTCATCGTATAACCATGTTTATTGAAATTTTAATATGAAAATTGTACCGACTCTTTGAGTGGGACTGAAGTAACCGGATTCCCTAATATTGACAGCTTCGTTGCTAATGCCATAAATACAGCCCTTCTTGTTCTTGTACGTCTTCACCCATAACTCATTTGGGTTTGGATGTGGCTGGTTTGGATCTTGAGAAATTTCATCCCCGGTCCCTTAAGAGTTGATAACATCTTGGAAATCACGTTCAAAGGATTCCTATAATACCGCGACATGCATAAGAAATCATGTATATTGCAATTAATGAAAGTAAAGTATACAAGTTCATGTTGAACTACCAATAAAGATTAAAAATAGCTAATTGCTTACATATGTTTGTTATGATTTCTTGTCAACCCAATGGGCATCTTCTTTGCCGTGGAGTTTGTGAGTACGGCTGAATAATTCAACAATTGTGGGCTCCGTCCTAAGTTGTTCCCTTTATGTACGTGCCAGAAGGAATGATATTAACCACAAGCCAAACTACAGTATTGAAGTTAAAGAAATACATAGCAAATTCATTTACCAGATATCACCTATGCTCATGCATAGGGATAGAGCCATAGGTGTGGAGAGATGGGCCACCACTTTTTGGAGTACCCAGTCGGTTCTTCTGGGCCGTTTCACGCAATTTCTTGTAATGTTCATTCGCCCAGTACTGTTGAAGTCCCTCCCATTGAGCGTCACCGAGCCAAATAGGCTTCTTGTTATGCTTCCTTACTCTGCCAAGAAAGTCTCTTAAGTGTGCATTACCTCGGTTTTTAAAATTTCTTCTTACACGGTCCTCATGGACCGGATCCCAAGTAAACCACTTCTGTAATTATGAAAACAACAAGCACATCAAATAATACAATAGTAATTTATCACGTTCGCACAAGCTGTTAATATCTAGATAGTTATCTTGAACTCTCCAAACCACAAATCTCGTACTAGTTTGGGCACTTTACCCCAAGTAGGCCAAGCTCCGTCATATTTGCTTGAAAATATGAGCAAAATCCTACTAACAACACATCATTGGGGAAAAACCTAATTGAACATAACACATCAAATTGATTACTTGTGATGCAAAAATTATGTAGTAGTCCATAACATATAACAATTGAAGACTTACCCGTTACCATCTGGCTCAATCTGAGTCTTTGCTCGAGTGCTCCTATGACTAGATTGTGCTTCACTTTCACCAGTTGTAGTGTTGTCTTGGGACTGGTTTGTGTTAGGGTCAATGGGCTGGGGAGTAGGCTGCACAGTGTTCAGAAAATGGGGGTTTGGAGGAATATTGTAGGCAAATTGGTCGTACATGGTGCTTTAGTTGGGAATGTATGAGGTCTGATGATGGAAAGCCCCAAATGGGGTAGGCATTGGTTCTGAAATACCTGGTATGTAAGCAGCCATTATAGCTCTGGGGTGAACTAGGGTATGAGGTACCTGAGGGGAAGATGGATCAATATCCATTGCGGTCGGATCTACGGCAGAGCTCTTACACCCTCGTCCTCTACCTGGAGTGGAGGACTTACCTCGACGAGAATTGGAATCCATACCTGAAATAGGTGACAACAAATGTAAGCACAAATATATAATAATTGTATATATTAACCGTTTACTCAGACATCATAATAGGTACATAGGTAACACATATTTTTCAAAATTTATTCATACTATAAAAGTAAAGTCACAACCTATAGTTTGACATGCAAGGTACTAAGATACATAAGAATTCATAAGCACTCAATCATCTGCATCATCATCATCATTGTCATCATCATCGTCGTCATCATCATACAAATGTAAATTTTCTTTTGCTTCATCTGTTTTATTACCGTCATCCCACTCGCCCTCTTCATCACCCTCATCGTTCTCTACCTTATCTATCTCGTTATTACCCTGAATGAATGAAAACCTCATTTCATCATTAACCTCTTCCGGTAGTGCACTTTCATCCACTAATGATGTAGGGATGGCGTCATTCACAGGTTCAATGATTATCGTCATGTCTGTTTATTGGTAGGCAGTAGGTAGAGTGTACTACTTATCCACTCTCGCCCTTGGTTTGGTTGGTATGACAACAAGTCAATTGGTCCTATCCCTTGAGCGATCTGCATTTGCCATGAAGTATACTTGCGATGCGGTGTTTGGGAAGATAAATGAGTCGTACTTTCGATACCTCCTTGTACTGTGGGCCTCAATAAATTTTCTTAGTTTCTGAGATCGTGCCCCACGATTCAATGTGGGATCGAACCCACTCACAACTGAATCATATGGTTTAAGTGGTTTGCTTACGTAGTCAATTTGGGCAATAACGTTCAGTACACCATAATAATCATTTTCAATATCGCCTTCCCCCATGCTACAAACACCAACACCATAATTATATATTGTCTTCCCGACGCTGCGAGCTTCTGTGTGAAATTTGAATCCATTTACTCCATATGTCATCCACATCGACACATACCGATTTGGCTTTGCAGCCAATTGTGTCAAATAGCAATGTTTGTTGGTCTCGAATAGTTGACTCTAATGCATCTAAGGTGACATAACATGTAATTTTAGTTAATACAATGCATGTAATTAACTGTTATGTTAAAATTATGAATAAATGAGTTGTAATACTTACATTCTGACTAAACCAACTTGTAAAATGAGTTTCAATGATGGTGTCAACATCAGCATCGCTGACATTGGGTCGTGCAGTTCTGACTTGTTCTGTGAAAATTCTGTCATATTTTATGAAGCCTACTAATATACTTGCGCTCCCAATGATAAACTCAATTGGAAGTTAAGATACCACTCACCCTATATAAAGTTTAACTTCATCACAACTTAATGGCACGTGAAGATGGACAGCAATATATTTGGCATCTGTGAGATACCTTGATCTTTTCCTACCAATAGTGGTCTCTTGCAATTCAAACAAAGACAGAGTTAGAAAATGATTAATATGGTCATCACCATCCTCATTTCTCCTGCATCTAGTGTGCATGGAGGGCACATTAGAGCCAAAGTAATAGGAGGCGAAGAATGTCCTCTCAACTTCTAGGTATGCTTCTGTGATTGAACCTTTAGGACACGCTTGTTACTTTATCTTTTTCTTCAATCAGCCAAAGAACGTAACAAATTCACAATTGCATTCACTTCTAAGTGATTCCACATATAAGAATTGAGATAAGGTTTCATCAATTATAGTGCACTTTACCTCTCAAATGGATACATCTATTGGTATTGTACTGGATCACCAAGTTGAGCCTCTTCTGCCAAATGCACTAGCAGGTGCTCCATTACATTGAAAACATCAAGAGGAAAAATGGTCTCCAACTTACACAAAGTGATGACAATGTTGCGATGCATTTCCTCAGACATATCCTCTCGCAATGTTGTTGAGCATAAGTTCTTGAAGAACTGGCTTATCTCAATAAGAGGTTTCAAGACATCATCTGGGAACACACCAAATGCAATGGGTAAAAGAGTCTCCATGAACACATGACAATCATGACTTTTCATATTATTAAACTTTGCCTCACTAGGGTCCACGATATTCCTCAAATTAGAGCAATATCCATCAGGCATTTGAAGCTCCTTTACCCATTCACACAACTCTCTTCGTTTATTCATAGGAAGTACCAACTTCGCTTTTGGTTTAACCAGTTTACCACTTGGGCTTGGATGTAAATGTAATTTTGGTCGATCACATACTTCTATAACATCCATTCTTGATCTGACATTGTCCTTTGTTTTCTTAGGGACATCCATAATAGTGTTAATAATGTTTTCGAAGAAGCTCTTTTCAATGTACATCACATCCAAATTATAGCGGAGCAATTGGTGTTGCCAATAAGGCAACTCCCAGAATATGCTGTTTTTCGTCCAGTTGTGCTCATTTTTCTTAAATCCTGATATGAGAAAGTCGCCATTTGTAGCTATCATTGGGTAATCTTCCACCTTGACATAAAGTTCTTCCCCAAATAGTTGGCGGGGAGGACCCCCTGTAACAATTTTGCCTTTTCTAAATGCTGTTCTATTTCTTCTGAAAGCATGATTCCTTGGCAGAAAACACTGATGACAATTGAACCATGAGAATTTACCTCCATTTCTTAATCTCAAACCCTTTTGCTGTTTCATACATACACGACATGCCAATTGGCCATTAGTACTCCACCCAGATAACATTTCATATGCGGGGAAATTATTGATGGTCCATATAAGTGCAGCCTTCATCTGAAACATGTGCCCCGTAGAAATGTCATAAGTCTCAACTCCAACTTCCCAAAACTCTTTTAACTCATCAACAAGAGGTTGTAAATATACGTCTATCTTTTTCTTGAGATTTTTGGGGCCGAGGATTGCACAAGTCAAGAACATAAATGATGTGATCATACGCATTTCAGGGGGGAGGTTATAAGGTGTAACTACCACCGGCCAAATAGAGTATGATCTTAGAGACAAAGTATAAGGATTAAATCCATCAGCACATAAGCCAAGCCTCACATTCCGAGGCTCTACAGCAAATTCAGGGTGCTTGGTATCGAAATGTTTCCATGTTGCCCCATCTAATGGATGACATAAAACACTGCCCTTACATCGATGTTGATAATGCCATCTCATGTGCTTTATAGTACTTATTGATGCATGCAACCTTCACAGTCGAGGTTTTAACGGCAAGTAATGCATTCTTGAGCATGACAATGGATTCTAATTCCTTTGTTGTGACCTTTGTCTCTTCCATCTTGAATGCTCACAAAACTTGCACGCATTTAGGTTTGCGTCCTCCTTATAAAATAGCATGCAACCTTTTCGGCAACAATCAATTTGGACCACATCGTTGCCGAGATCTTTAACAACCTTCTTCGTTTGCCCATAGTTATTTGGCATGTGGTTGTTAGGTGGACACATCTCTTTCATTAATTGAACAATTTCATTAAAATAATTTTATGGCATGTTATAATCAGATTTGATACTCAACAGTCTCACCGCAGCAGAGAGCTCACTGTGGGTGGAATAACCATCATATAAGGGTTGTTGAGTAGTTTGCGCCACATTATAAAATGGTTCTTGGCAAGTGCTTGACCCCTCTTCCCTTACATTTTGAATTGCTATTATAGCATCATTAACCATGTCCTCCATCCAATCTACGTAGGATTCATAGTAGTCATTATTAGTATGACTTGAATCTCCAACTTCGGGAATTTCACTGTTTGAATACCCAGAATCATATTGCTGAGGTTCTATTTCCCCATGACTTATCTAAAACTAATACCCTTGTGCAAAACCCTTGCACATAAGGTGCATCTTAACCTCATCGGGCGCCAAGTATACCCTATTTCTGCATTTCGCACAAGGACATCTATGCTTTCCCCTATTCAGAAACTCTGTCTGTCTACGTGCAAATTGATCGAATTGGGTTACTCCATCTAGAAATTCTTGCATATAACCACCACGATCAGACAGTAATCTATTATACATCTACCTACGATACGGAGGACCAATCATATTCTACTCAAATAACAATAATCACATAAGGTATTTGATAAGAATTAATTACAATTAAAATTATAATAATTACATAAATTACTCAATTATGTATTATATATGTTTACTTATAAATTTCTACATGCACCCAAAAAAAAAACTTATAAATTTCTACAGATATACTTATATTCTGACGAATTTCACAAAACTAATAATTTATACAAAGTTGACCACTTTATTCTAGCAACATATCAAATTTCAAATTAAAATTACCAGATCTAAGTGTACATTGTATTGGGCAAAATTTTCAGACAAATAAGAGCTACAACTTCATATGAACATCACATTTGAACAAAACTATAAACTAAAGTATCTCAATTCACCAATATATCAACATTCAACTTCACATCACCAAACCTAAACCCTAAATTGCATTGAGCAATATCTCCAATCAAATTAGAGTAATAACCTCACAGAAATACCACATTTCAACAACATTATCGATTAAAACATTTCATTCCACCAACATATGAAATTTCAACTTCAAACTACCAAACCTCAAACCTAAATCACATTTACCAAATTCTTGTAACGAATTAGAGTAATAACCTCATACAAATATCATATTTCAATAACATTATCAATTAAACCATTTCATTCCACCACCATATCAAATTTTAACTTCAAACTACCAAACCTAAATCCTAAATCGCATTTACCCAAATCTTGCACCAAATTAGAGCAGCAACCTCACACAAATACCATATTTCAACATAAATATGAACTAACTATGAAATTCTAACAATTTAATACAAAACTTTATAGAAATTATAACTAATTTGGTTGAAGAAACTTACCTCAAATTTGTTGAAAAACCGACAAGAGGGGCGGGAGAGGGCGGCTGGCATCTACCGGCGGTGGCAGGAGGGCGATGACAGCGGCGGACGTGGCAGGCGGCGCTGGCGGTGATCGAACGGAGCTCTAGCATTTCTCTCTCTCTCTCTCTGTCTCTCTCTTCATTCGCATCGAGTGAGTGAAATTAGAGTTCTGGTTTCACTTAAAAGGGCTGGCGACGGAAATTCCATCGCCAGCCTAAAAAATTTTGAATTTCAAAATTCTTCGTGGTTGGGTGACGGAAATTCCATCGCGAAGGCTGAATTATGGCGATGGAATTATGTGTCCGTCGCTAAGTTTGTCGCATACTCTGACTTTTTTGTAATACTGTTTTTCCGTCACCATATCCATCGCTAGGTCCGTCGTTAAATAATTCCGGCGCTGTATTCCGGCGTTACTTTGAGCTTTTCTAATAGTGAAATTAATACCTGCATCATAGAATTTAAAAATTGAGAATTTTTGGGCTAGTCAATATTCACTACTAAAAAAACGTGGAATAACGACGAAAATTGGTGAAGGTCTTAGATCCGTATTAGATAGTGATGAAATTGACAACGGATAACATACATCTAAAATATATCATATTTGGCAACGGAAGTAGCAACAGAATGCCCCATCCGTTGCCGATTTGTTAAAAGTGGCGATAGAAACTTCGTCGCTAAGGCAATTTTAAATTTTTTTAAAACACCCATCGCAAGGTGCTGTTTTTAAAAAAATTTTCGTCCCCAATCCGTCATCAGGTTTTTAAAAAAGAACCAGAACTGGTTCTTTCTCATTTGTTGTTCGAAGAGAGGGAGAAAAAGAGAAAGGAGAGAGCAAGAACTGAGAGCGAGAACGAGAGCCGTCCACCAGCGAGCCCAACTGCCGACCACTGGCCTTCGCCGCCGCTGCCGCCGCTGCCGCTTATCTCCGCCACCTACTGCCTAAACCGCCTCCTTTAGGTTGGTTGTTTCTCCCACACTTGTAGTTGTAATTTTTAGAGATTTTTGTATTTCATTGTTAAAATTTCATAATTAGTTAATGTTTTGGTTAAATTGTTAAGTTTATGTGAAGTTATTACTTCAATTTGCTTCAACGTGTTGCTCAATGTAATTTAGGGTTTGGGTTTGGTAATTTTAGTGAAAATTTGATATGTTGGTAGAATGAAATGCTGAAGTTTGAATGTACTATTAGTTTTATGAAATTTGTAAGGATAGAAATTTATTTGTTGAAATTTGGAAGTGAGCGTATAAAATTATTGGGGTTTATATGTTGAATGTAAAATTAGGTGGAGTTAAAATGAATAATTTATATAAACAGGCATGATTTAAAGGAATTAATTGTTAATGTTGGATGATGTATTTTAATGAGATTGTTGGCATAAAAGTGATGCTATGATGTAGGTTGTATGCTAATGTGAAATTAGTGGTACGTTAATGCGAAAAAAGTTTCATGTATGTACAACAATGATGAGAATGATGATGAGGTTGAGGGTGGGAAAGATGATGCAGAAAAGTAAATGCTTATGAATTGTCATATATTTCAGTGCTTACCATCATTGTAATACAAATGTGTATGAATATACTTTTATTATATGTGTCAATTTTGAAACTTGATGTCCTAACTAATGTGTTGTGTGACTAAATTGTTGATCTGTACAATCATTATTTGTACTTGTATTTGTTGTCAACTATTTCAGGTATGGATTCCACCCCCCATCGAGGTAAGTCCTCTACTCGAGGTCGAGCGCCTAGGCCAGTGCAATAGACATTGAGTCATCTTCCTTCCTAACACCTCACACGATAGGAGCTGTAGGAACAATCCCCAATCAATTTGAGGCAGTTTCGATGGGGTCTTTCACTCCGTATACCCCACACATCCCTCACCAGACTTTCATTTCCCAACAATATGCATACAACATTGCAACCAACACCCCTATTCCTAATCAAACCAACCCTACTCTCCCACCTGTCGACCCTAACTATAACTAGTCTCAGCAAAATATTAGAACTGGAGATTATGAAGCACAATTTAATCATGGGAGCAGTCGACCAAAGACATATATTATGCTCGATGGTAACTGTAAACACAAATTTCGAGCCTGCAATCAATTAGACAAGAAATTAAGCAACAAAGTGAATTTTTTTTGTATTTATATCAAAGAATGGGTACAATCTCTGTATAGCTGTTACAAGAACAAGTATAACAAGTCCTCTGATTCAATCTCCTTGAGTGAGTTTGAATAAATTTGATCCTGAGAGAGGGCCTATGAGGCTTAATCTCAGTCAGGATGTGAGTTTGAATCTCTACCAGTAGACGGCACGTATTTGGGATGCTTGTTGTCCTCTGCTAGAGAGAATTCTTGAGCTCTTGTGATTTCTCCCCAGAAAAATCCCCTTTCAAATGGGAGGACTAGTTTCCTTTTTATAAAGGAATGACATGAGGATTTCCTATTAATTATCCCTCAAAAGAAAAGGAATAATAATTTATTTTCTGCATCATTGCGACACGTGGCGCTTTTTGATTGGTCGTTATAATTATTCATCAAATATTTAGTTTAACACTTGGCAGCGTATAATTGGGCGAAATATAGGATCTTCCACATGGCGGGTCTTAATTGGACGGATATTTTTTTTTTGCCTCTTACAAATGCCCCCTTCGAGACCTAGCTACGTAAACAAAGTTTTAAACGTCTCCGGCCCCCCTCTTTTTTTTTTTTTTTGAAGTAGCTGGGTCTCGAATATTCGACGGATAGACCTGATCGTTTTTTTTTTTTTTTTTGGGGGGGAACTTGGCTGTTTCGTTACTGTGCCACATACAAGGCACGTGATGCCCAGCAACTGGCCCCCTTTTCTTCAGTGCAGCCACCACTAGAGCCTCTGCTACTCAGCCCTTCTTTTTCCTCCCAGGTCGCTGCTCATTCTTCTTCTCCCTTTGTTGACGCGATACACGCGATCTTCTTTTACCCGTGATAAGGAAATTATTACACAGCATACATTAACATATATCGAAGAAATAATTTCTTTCCTAAATTATCACTATTTCCCATAATTTTTGTCTGCAAAGATGTCATGCTGAAGATTTTCTTGCTGCTTGATTTGTATATATCCCATATTTCCCATGCTGAAGTTGTGTTTAATCAAGCTGTTGTATTGAACAGGGCCCTTTTCCCGACAGCTACGATTGATCCTTGTTTGATTCCCCCAAGAATCCTCTTTCCGCTAGTACCAAAATCCGGTGTGGGTCAACGAAGAAGAAGGCAAGAAGGTTGTTGTCGAACGAGGGAGCAGAAACGGATCCGGAGTCATCGAGAGAACTAGCTAAACCTGTAAAACCTCACTTTCTTCTTCTTCTCTTTTACTGCTCTGCTTCTCTATTTTTTTTTTTGGAGCCCTCAATTTCGTGTGCTAAGAAACAGGGGGGGAAAAGAGAAACAGAGGGGGGAGTAATGTGAGTAACTGTGTTATTTTTTTTTTATTTTCTTCTTTTTGGTATTTCCATGGCCCTGCATCAATGGCTCTTCTCGTCGCACGACTGAAGCTTGAGGAAGAAAGATAACACGCACGGGACAGCTCTTCTCATTTAATGAATGCAAAATTTCTCCAGGGTGTTGGTCTAATAACACCTAGTCGTAATTCCTCATGTGTCTTTTTCTTTTTCTTTTTTTTTTTTGGTTCTTTCATGCTGCCTAATGTCTTTTTTTTTTTTAATGTTTTTTTTTTTTTTAGATAACCCCTTTTTTCTTTGTGCAAATTTGTGCGATAATTTATTGTTGTTAACCTTTGAATGTATAACCCTTGTGGGCACATCAATGGGTTAATTTTGAATTTCCTCCTAAGGTGATTTTTCCGAAGGTGAAGGTACTCAAGAGGCGAATTTGACTTGGTGCCGGCTAACCTTTGAATGTCTAACCCTTTTGGGTACATCAACGGGTTAACCTTGACTTCCCTCCTAAGGCGATCTTCCGAAGGTGAAAGTTTTCGAGAGGCAAATTTGACTTGGCGCCGGTTAACCTTTGAATGTCTAACCCTTTTGGGTACATCAACGAGTTAACCTTGAATTTCCTCCTAAGGCGATTCTCCGAAGGCCAAGGTGCCAAAGGTGCAGAAGAGGCGAATTTGACTTGATGCTGGTTAACCTTTGAATGTTTACCTTTTGGGTACATCAACGGGTTAACCTTGAACTTCCTTCGAAGGTGATTTTCCGAAGGCCAAGGTGCCAAAGGTGCTGAAGAGGCGAATTTGACTTAGTGCCGGTTAACCTTTGAATGTCTACCTTTTGGGTACATCAACGGGTTAACCTTGACTTCCCTCCTAAGGCGATCTTCCGAAGGTGAAAGTTTTCGAGAGGCAAATTTGACTTGGTGCCGGTTAACCTTTGAATGTCTACCTTTTGGGTACATCAACGGGTTAACCTTGAACTTCCTCCTAAGGTGATTTTCCGAAGGCCAAGGTGCCAAAGGTGCTGAAGAGGCGAATTTGACTGCTGAAGAGCCCTTGCTTGCATTTGTGCCCCCCATTTTTCTTTTGGGGGGTTCTCTAGTTCTTCCGTGCCTAATAATTATTCTTTTCTTTTTTTTTTTTCAGTCCCCACTCGATTATTAAATTGTTATGACTGTCCCTATGCCAAGTCCTACAACTTAATTTTCTTTGCAGGGTCTATTCAAGATGGTCACTTTTCTGGATAAAACTACTAGTGGGCGACGCTATCTGCATATCCAGCCCAGCGAAAATGACGTAGATGGGGAGGAGACGAAGTTGCCCGTCCGCAACCCTATAACATCCCTGTGCAAGCCTGATTGTGTGAGAGGTCCTCCGAGCCTTCCTTGGTGGTCAAAGGAGAACTTGAAGACCGGAGAAATATTCTTACTCTCTACTCACGTTAAAATGAAAGAGAACCTCCCCTCTTACCAGTTACTACGTCATGACATAGAGTCTGAGCGCAGATCATGGGCTAAGTTGCCGTTGCATGGGGAGTTTTCTTACAAGCCGCTCTACTGGGAATGGTTAGAGGATATCCTCGTTCGTTGCAAGGATAAACTCATAACCCTTCATCTGTTTGATGCCTTGTATGCGTCGCTCTTTCTTTACGACCGGTGTTCGAACCTCATTTGGGCGGTGTGCGAATATTGGTGCCCTGAAACGAACACATTGCACACCTCTAAGGGTGAGGTGTCCCTATCTATCTTTGACATTTACGGCTTCCTTGGGCTGCCAATCTCGGGGCGCCTTTATGACGAAGTTGTCCCTACTCAGTGGGAACTCGCAAGTAAGCTTCCGTTGAGTTGCACTTATCTATTCATTGCTTACCACAAACTTATGCAAGGTTGCAAGGGCAAACCTACCATAGAGCAGTGGATTTCCTTTTGGTTTCGGGGACGCAGCAAGTACCATGTTTCCAAGAAGCCTGATCAAGGCAGTCGAATCCCTCAACCAGGAATATTGTCTCCTCTTCCCGACGCAGGAGCCCGTGGGTGGAGTGATTATCAAGCTATTTTCGACGAATTGGGAGTGGCTACTGGCCAACGCACTGAGACCTTTCTAGCTGCATTTCTTTCCTGTTGGCTATGCACATTTATCTTACCAGTTAGAGATGCTGGTTGCATTCGTCCAGGTACTTTCAGCATCGCATCCTTGATGGCTTCTGGTGTAGGTTATTGCCTCCCTACAGCTGTTCTTGCGAGTATCTACAAGGGACTCAACGAGCTCTCTCGTTCTTCACATCCTGGTAGAGGTGGAGGCCACTTTCCTACTCATTTCCTTTACGCTTGGTTGGCCAAGAACTTTGACGTATACGAGCTAGTTGGTGAGGCTTCCTCCAGTCCAGGCATGGTGAAGTTTAGTGGCCTCGGTCGAGCCAAGTCGTTTCAGCCCGAAGAGGCCCGGGAGCTCATCGGTTCTGGCAGAGGCTTTCGCTGGCATTCGTCCGTCATCAACCGACTCAGGGAGATTCTCGTGGATGATGGAAAGCTATCGAGGGCTGACTTTGCTTACCTTGTCAGCATTCGTTCGAGTTTTGTGGCTTACCGTTGTGAAGACAGCTTCGTTGTGGAACACTATTGTCCTGACCGGTTCAGTAGACAATTTGGTTTCTATCAGGATGTTCCTGCTGATCTGGACCTCGATAATCTTCCTGATCTGGAAGCGATGCTTTGATATCATCACATGCTCACGCGTTATGGAACGGGGTCCCAAGTCTTACTTCCTGGGCGGTGCAATCTACTCGAGAGGAATACCACTCGTGCGTTTCGTGAATGGTGGCCCAAGATGTTTGTCTCCCCGCCTTGCAGCCCACATGCTAATGGCTCTAAGAGGAAACGCAGTGATTTATCTGACACGAATATCTCGAAGGACGAAGGCAAATTGAAACCTAAGTTGAAGATTATTCATTCTGAGAGGCCCGTGGGGCCCTTCGTTCCAGTGATAGAGAATGGTTCTTCCCGTGTCGATATTCCAGGAATAGATGTCGGCCCCCTAGTGATGCCTATCCCTGTAATTCCTATTCAAAGCATTGCGCCCTTGCCTCAGGTAATGAATGAGATCGAAGAACCCTACAAATACCTCACCTGCTGAGACATGTAGATACAAGTCTAATCCTCTGATTAATCTTGCTGTGAATGGTCAGGACGAGCTACCTGTCGAAGTTTGTGAGCCAAGTACCCAAAAGGTAACCGAGCTGCCCCCAGAAGATGCTGAGAATATCATGGATATCCTCGATGCTGAACCTAATCCTATTGAATGCATGGTACTCCCTTCCTTCCTTCTTTTTTTTTTAATTTTTTTATTATTATTATTTTTTTATTATTATTTTTTTTTTGCCTTTGCACACATATCTGTCCCCTTTTTTTTTTCTTTTTTTTTTTTAGGGGAAAGTGATGACGTGAATTTTAAGGAGGGGCTGGCACACATTCCTCTACCTTCTGGAAGTCAGTGCTTTCCGTCGGTCGGACGTATACCATCTTTTGGTAAAGATTTATTTGACAGCAGATCACGATTAGTTAGCTCGCGAAGTGTTTGTCCCCCAGATGATGATGAGGTCGAGTCTATTCGTAAAGTCAATGCTCATTCACCAGTACCTTGCCCACAACGCCCTTTAAAGGTTCCCCAAGGGGGAATCTCCGTGTTTGATGCTGATGCCTTTATAAAGGAGGTGGACAAGAATGCTGCGCGAGTGTTGGGTAAAGCCATACTTGACAAGGTGTGTCGCACCCCTTTTGACAGACTTCCTTCCCTTAGAGGCGATTTCGACAGCCTTTATGCCACTATCCTTCAAAGAGGTGTGGATGTCACTCCTCTAGAGAGCAGGGTTGAAGGGTTGATTAGGCAAGCATGCGACTTCAAGGACCTGCAACAGAGCTACTCCGGTCGGATATCTGCTGAATAGCATAATAACTGTCGCATGGAGGTGCAAGGTAAGCTTGATGAGGCCTCCCGTCAGGTGAACACAGAGGGCACCCATTATGAAGCGAAGGCAGCCGAGCTGAAGCATGTTGAGTCACGGCGTCAGGAGTTGCTGAAAGAACTCCAACTTTTGGAAGATCAACAGAAAGAGTTGAGCTCTCAGGTGGCGGCCAGCGAGCATTTGCTTCAAGAAGCTGAGCGGGAAGTCATTGACTTACAGGGTCAAATTGAAGTACTTAATGCCACTGAAGTGATGGATGCAGCCACAAAGGCTAGTTTGGAGAAGGCTGAGGCTTACATAAAGGAGTCTTTCGAAGATCTGAAGAATTTTCAATGGGATCCATAGCTACCTCCCTTTTTCTTTTTTTCTTCTTTTTTTTTTTTTTTGAGATGGATTTGTAATGCTCATTGCACTTTTGTGATGTAAGCTTGACATATATTGAATAAAGCTCAGATAAAAATTTTCTCTTATTGTGATGCCCATGCGTCTTAGGTGATTTTCTTTGTGATTGAGATTCCACAATTATTTTATTAACTTCATGGCAACATATGCATTAACAGCTAGCCAAATCTCTATATTTCTCCTTCAAACTCTTAAGTTGTACAAAACTCGCAATCAAATGAGTTTTTTTTTTTTTTTTTTGGCCGTTCACAGTTTATACTCTTGCGGGCCAGGAGTAGTACAAAGTTTTTTTTTTTTTTTTAAATGGGTACAATGAGCAATTTAGGCTCTTGCTTAGGAGCCTACATGCATTAACATACTAAGGATGATAAAGTTTTAGGAACTTTCCATTTATCGGCCCAACTCGTACTCCGTCGGTACCGACAATCCTATAGGCGCCGTTGGTGTAAACTTCTCGAACCGCGTAAGGGCCATCCCACTTGGAAGTAAACTTACTTCCAGTCTTGTGTGGGATGATGATTGGCCTCCTTACTGCGAGCACTTAATCTCCAACTTGAAATGAACGCGATCGTACCTTTTTGTTGAAGGCTCGTGATAAGCGAGCTTGATAGCATTCCAACTTCTGTTGCGCTAGAAGTCTTTTTTCATCAAGGGCTTCGAGCTCTACCGGGCGAAGTTTGTGATTTTTATCTTCGGTCAAGCCTTCCTGTATGGCGATACTTAGTGAAGGGATTTGAAGTTCCAAAGGCAATACTGCTTCGACCCCATACACTAGAGCGAAAGGAGTTGACTGGGTCGGCGTTTTGTATGTGGTTCTGTATGCCCAAAGAGCTTCCCCTAACCTTTCATGCCAATTGCGCTTTGACTTCGCCACCACTTTGCTTAGTAAGTTGCAAAGCGTCTTATTGAAGGCTTCCGCCAGCCCATTTGCAGGTGCATTGTACATTAAAGATTTGCGCTGAGCGAACTTAAACTTTTCGCAGAAGGCGGTCATTAACTTGTTGACAAATGGTTTGCCATTGTCAGTGATAATATACCGAGGCACGCCATATCGATAGATGATATGGGTTTGAATAAAATCAACGACATTTTCTTTTTTGACCTCTCTCAGTGGGATTGCTTCTGCCCATTTAGAAAAGTAGTCAGTTGCTGCCAAGATATACGAGTGGCCTAGGGAGGGTTTTGGAGTGATAGGCCCTATAACGTCCAGTCCCCAAGCTTCAAATGGCCAGGATGCTACGGTTGGATGAAGTGGCTCCGGAGGTTGATGAATGAAATTTGCATGAAACTGACAAGCTCGCACCTTTTTGCATAGTCAATGCAGTCTTGCACCATGGTAGGCCAGTAGTAACCCATCCTCTTGATTCGATCATGTAATTTAGGCCCTGCTTGGTGTGCACCGCATATTCCTGAGTGTGCTTCCTCCATTGTTTGTCCTGCTTCTTCGTCCCCCAAGCATCGTAACCAAATGCCAAGGAAGGAACGCCGATAAAGAGTCCCATTGAAATAAAAGAAGCGGGGAGCTCTTCGTTGGATTTCTGTCTTATGTCTTGGATCGTCAGGGAGCTTCCCATGTTGCAAGTAGTCAATGAGTGGTTGACGCCAATCTTCTCCATCTACTTCTTGAGCACTGATTGCATTGACGTCTTCCTCAAACTCTTCATCAGTGGGTGCAACGACCCATCGATTGCAAACGGGGACGTTCATATTTTCCTCTGCCCCCAGTGCCAAAGTGGCCGCAAGATTGGCAAGTGCATCAGCCACCTTATTGGCACTCCTAGGAACATGCTCCAACTTGACCGTTTCAAGCTTGCTTAACAGTCGCGAGGCATATTTATGATAGGACATAAGGTCATCCTTTCTGACTTCATATTCCTCGAGAAGCTGCTTGATGACTAATTGAGAATCGCCGTAGATGTCGAGGTCTTTGATTCCCATTTCGGTAGCCATTTGAAGGCCCAGGATTAATGCCTGGTACTCAGCCGTGTTATTTGAGCATAGCTGGGTTAATACGAATGAATAGGTGAGGACATGCCTTTCAGGGGAGATAAACACTATACCGGCACCAGCTCCACCGCTTCTTGCAGCTCCGTCAAAGTACATTTCCCAAGGTGGGAGGATATCGACAAAGAGCACATCTTCACCTGGTAAATCATCATTTAGCTCCCACTCGTCGGGAATTGGGTGATCGGCTAGGAATTCTGCCAGCGCTTGCCCCTTAACTGCTTTTTGTGGCACATAGACAAGATCATGTTGCTTCAAGATCATAGCCCACTTTGCAAGCCGCCCACTGAGGACTGGCCTCGATAGAATGTACTTGATGGGATCGGCTTTAGAAACCACATGCACTGTATACGCCTGCATGTAATGTTTGAGTTTTTGAACGGCAAATACAAGTGACAAGCAGATTTTTTCCATGGGTGAATACTTTAATTCAGCCCCCACCAATGTACGGCTTAAGTAGTACAAAGCTACTTCTTTTCCTTCCTCATTCTTTTGAACACACAATGCTCCCAATGATTGTTCTTGAGCTGTGATGTAGAGTATAAGAGGCTTGCCAGGAACTGGTGCTCCCAATACTGGAGGGTTCGACAAGTACTTCTTGATTTTAGCAAAGGCTTCGCTGCATGACTCGTCCCAATCAAAAGATGCTCCTTTTTCATGAGGTGGCTGAAGGGGTGACAACGTCCAGCTAGATTTGATATGAACCTTCAAACATATGCCAGGCGTCCTTGAAGGCCACGAAGCTCTTTGAGATTCTTAGGCTCAGGCATTTCCTGGATTGCTTTGATCTTGGATTGGTCAATCTCGATCCCTTTATGGCGGACGACAAAGCCCAAGAATTTCCCAGAAGTGACGCCAAATGCACACTTAAGTGGGTTCATTTTCAACTGACATTTTCGCAGACGTTCGAATACGCTACGAAGATTTGAAATATGATCACATTTCTTTTTAGACTTGACCACTAAGTCATCGACGTAACACTCAACTGTCTTGTGGAGCATGTCATCAAAAATGTTTTGCATTGCTCTTTGATATGTTGCCCCCGCATTCTTTAAGCCGAAAGGCATCACCTTGTAACAGAAAATGCCTTTAGGTGTGCGAAAAGCTGTGGCCTCCTGGTCTTCTGGTGCCATTTGGATTTGATTATACCCCGCAGTACAATCCATGGATGATAAGGTCTCGTGCCCCGTAGTTGAATCAACCATGAGTTCGGTGACAGGGAGCGAAAAATCGTCCTTCGGACATGCATCATTGAGATCCCGAAAGTCTACGCAGATGCGAAGTTGTCCATTTTTCTTCCTTACGGGGACAATGTTTGCGATCCAGGTTGGATATTTTACCTCCCGAACAAACCCTACTTCAATGAGTTTATTGACTTCTTTCTCAATCTCAGGTACCAATTCTGGACGGAAACGTCGCTGCGGCTGCTTTTTTGGAGACAGTCCCCTTTTGATGGATAGGCGATGGACAGCAACTTTGGGATTAAGCCCTGGCATTTCTTTATAGCTCCATGCGAACACGTCCTTATATTCCGAGAGGAGATTAAAGTACTGGCTTTCCTCCTCGGGCGTCAGCAACGAACTTACATAAATGGGGCGAGGTTCGTTTGTGGTACCAAGATTCAATTCTTTCAGATCATCGACCGTAACTTGCCCCCCGTCCTCAAGGGTTTTAGGAGTCTCTGCAAGCTCTGTCTCTGAGTCCGAATCCTCGTATTCTCGGCCTGTGATATAGTGAGAGGAGGCCATTTCACCTCGCTCTTCCTGCTCGTTAGAGTCAGGGTTACTTTGTTGACCAGTGAGGATCACAGTGCGCCTTTTCACTCGCAGCGAACCTTCCGTCTTAACGTCCAAGGTTGAAAGTCGTTTCATCTGTGAAGGAATAGAACTTCGTACTTCGCTTGTATCACCTAGACGGTTAAATACGGAGCCTTTGAACCTTTGGGAAGGCGTCTTCGAGGGCTCTATCCCCTTCTTGATTCTATTGAATATTGAAAGCTTTGGCTGTGCGCCAATTCTGGTGAAGACAGATGGCCGTTTTGTTGAACTCGATGATTGTAATTTGTCAAATACAGAAGTCCTCTTGCTAGGTAGATCATCTTCCTTTTCACTCTCATCTATCTCCTCGGCGGAGATGTGTTGAACGGCTGACTGCTTGTTCTTTCGTCGCCCCGAGATTTTGACTGGCTGTGACGGTGTATAACCAAGTCCGACTTTAGAGATGCTCACTGAACCTCCTTGCTCTTGGATCATTTTTTGAGTATCATTGAGGCCATGAGGCTTGACTTCGATTATCTTCCCTAAGGTGGCGGGGTTTTGAAAGTTATAACCGGCTCTTTCCATAAGCTTATATGCATTTGGATCGAATCCGTCCTTGGTACGCGTATGTGGCAACACCTCTTCCTCTTTCAAGAAAGCCTTAGAAGGGGAGACAAACCCAGGGAGGGGGTGTCTGCTCACTTTTGGCTGGTACGCTTTCCGTGTCGGTAACGTAGCACTGCCTTTAAGGGCATCCAAATTTGCCTCATTAGCCTTCCAAACAATCTTACCTTCAGCATTCGCATGTAGAACGCCATTGAAAGGTGGTTCCCCTTCCTTACGACGGGATTTCGGAACATACTTCAAAATTGGTGCCATGGAGTTTGCTGAAGTGGCTATCTGTCTTGCGACTTGTTCAGCGGGTTGCATTTCGCTAACTTGTTTATTGTCTTCCTTGCCCTGTTGTTGCTGTTTTGCATCATCCCGCTCTGTGGTCGCCTGCGTACTCTTGGTAACTTTTGAGTCACCTGTGGAGGCAATCGTTGATATCATCATCTCTTTGGGTGCCGCAGCTTCTTCAAAGAATTTGGCATCAGCGAAATGTGATTCTGCTTTAGTAAATGGCCTAGCATCCCCATCAATCTTTCTTTCTCCTCCGCGATAGTACTTGAGGCATTGGTGGAGAGTTGAAGCTACTATTCCATGCTCGTGAAGCCACGGGCGTCCGAGCAATAACTTGTAGGAAGTCTTAGAGTCGATTACATGGAAGATAGAAGATGTTGATAGGTCCCCCATTATTAGTTCCAGGCGGATCATACCAATCGCGCGTTGACTCTCTAGGCTAAATCCCTGGATCACCATTCAGCTCTTAGAAAGCTCTTCCACTGTAATCCCCAAGTCGTTCATCGTAGACTTAGGCATGATGTTAACAGCTGACCCTCCATCTACGAGGATGCGTCTAACTTTTTGCTCCCTGATGTAACCGGTGACGAATAGGGGGCGGTTGTGAGGCTTGGAGCCCAACAGCAGATCATCATCAGTAAAAGTGATGGCGGTGTTACAAGCAGCATAATGAGCAACATCTTTCACCGGTTGACCGGCACTTTTCATCTGGTCAATATAAAGCTTTGGGTGCTGCAAGGCAGCAACAATCTGTTGACGTATTTCTTTTGGTAAGCTGAAGATTTGTCTCCAATCGTCACAGATTGGTAAGGCCTCTAAACTAGTTAGAGCCTCGCCGTCATTTTTGGGAGGTTTTTCTAACTTTGCTTCCTTCTCATCTTCCTCATTCTCCAGCTCATAACACGAAGTCATGTTAACAGTGATCTTCTCAAAAAATCTCACTGGGAAAAATTCCTCCAACGTGACAGGAACGAGCGGCTCCTGCTCGAGTAAGTCAATTGGTTGGACCTCGTGTCTCTTGCTAGCCTTTGACTTTTTCTTGCTCCTCGTACATCGAGGAGTCTTCCTCCTGCCTTGTCTCTTTCTTTGGCGAAGGGGCGGTGGCTGAGCTTGTTTTGGATTCCTTGGCCTCCTTCGAGTGACAAGCGTCCACCCTTCTTCGTCTTGGTCTGAATTGGAATTTGTCTCCATCAGCGGTCCTTTAACCGTCAATGGAACGACGACGGGTTCCAAGCTCCCGAACTGAATGGTGAATAGCCCTTGAGAGCGGATTGCGCTGCTCTCCCTTTGCTGATAAGATCGAGTAGGCCTTTGTTGCCGCAATGGGGAGGAGAACTCTACATCAGCAGAAATGTGATTGGCCCCAACAGAGTTATCCAGGTCCAATATGATCTTTCCATCCCTGGCTAGTTGCATAATGCACTCTTTAAGAGTAATGCATTTCTCTAAAGGATGGCTGACAACCCTGTGATAGCGACAGTACTTAGGGTCGCTTGTCCTTCCGGCTTCTTCTGGTCGCTTAGGCTCAGGGAGTTCGATGATCCTATTTTCAAGTAGGCCATCCAGCATTCCTGATAAGTCTGAATCAGGAAACGGGTACTTCTTTTCTTGGAGATCCTTTAACGTTGGTCGCTTCCGTCCAACGTCCCTCGAGGATGTTCCTTTCTTTTCTTCTGGCCTAAATTTGCCTGAAATCCGTACAGGCTCCTCAACGGAAGTGGCCATGGATTCTTTTGCAGGCACCTTGGAGGGCTTTGAGCTCTTCTTGATCTCACCTTTGTCCTTCTTGAACTCATATGAGGGGGACGGCTTGCTGCGACGATTTGCTATCGTCATCTCCATGTCGTGCGCCTTCGTAGCTAGTTCTTGAAAGGTCCTGGGCTTGCTCATCTGCAAGACATAAAGTAGGTCCCACTCCATGCCCTGAGCACACATCTCGACAGCGGAGGCCTCGGAGAGACGGTCCCTGCATTCAAGGCTGAGAGATCTCCAGCGGTTGATGTAATCAAGGACCGGCTCATCCTTCCACTGCTTAGTATTTGTCAACTCTGTCATACTAACAGTGCGCTGGGTACTATAGAACCTGTTAAGGAATTCATGCTCCATTTGGTCCCAGCTGTTAATAGACTCAGGCTCCAAATCCGTATACCAGTCGAAGGCGATTCCTTTGAGAGAACGGACAAACTGTTTCACCGATCTATCTCCCTCAGTACCAGCATTGTTGCACGTCTCAATAAAGTGGGCGATGTGCTGCTTGGGATTGCCCTTACCGTCAAATTGGTTGAACTTAGGGGGCTGGTATCCGTGAGGCATGCGGAGAGCATCGATCCTTTTTGTGTAAGGCTTCGTGTACAGATGCGTCTTGCGGGATCCTCCCCCTAATTGGGTTTTGACAGCATGTGCGATTAGGCTTTGAATCTGTTCAACAGACATCGACGCTAATGAGGGTTCCTTCTTCTTCATGCGCTCGTCATCAGAGTCTTCGCTGCGGTTAGACTCCTTGTCAGACTCTTCGCCATCCGAGCCTTTGCTAGAAGACTCGAATAGCCGCTTCTCGAGCTTCTTCATCAGCGTAGCGATCTGCTCACTTTGGCGCTTGATTTGAGCGTCTTTCTCTAGATTTTCCTTAGCGAGCTTCTCCAATGTTGTTTTCATGCTTGCAAGTTGCTCCTCTACGTTGGTCGCTTCCGTCACCATGGCCGGCATAATGACGGAATTAGAGGACTCGTTCTCTGATTCAGCGACCAACTCTCTTGGCGATGCCGGTGAGGAGTCACTGCTAGCATAGTCATGATCTTCTTTATCGAAAGGTTTGAAGGTGGAGTTTGTCTGAGTTCGAAGCTCGTCCATCTCTTGACATATTGTTGGGTGCATCTCGAGGCCTGCAATAGATTTTTGCTTTAGAGGATGCGAAGTGACTTTGTTGACTCCTTCGAGCAGGTTGGAGTCGAGCCTTGGGATTTTGCGAGACTGCGAAGGAACAGTCCCAACTGATTGTTTCATGGCAATCACAACAGCAGCTTTTGCCATACTTCGGGTCATGACCCCGCTAGATGTAATGCTAAGGGTTGTTGATCCTTGAGACGTGGATCGGATAGCCCTCCTTAAAAGTTGAGGTATGGCGTTCTTAGGGGCCATATCGTCTTCAGGCAAGTGTAGAGTTCGTGATTTGAAGAAAGAGATGAGAGGCAGAGAAGGTCCCACCGAGCGTGCCAAATTTGTAAACACAAATTTCGAGCCTGCAATCAATTAGACAAGAAATTGAGCAACAAAGTGAATTTTTTTTGTATTTATATCAAAGAATGGGTACAATCTCTGTATAGCTGTTACAAGAACAAGTATAACAAGTCCTCTGATTCAATCTCCTTGAGTGAGTTTGAATAAATTTGATCCTGAAAGAGGGCCTATGAGGCTTAATCTCAGTCAGGATGTGAGTTTGAATCTCTACCAGTAGACGGCACGTATTTGGGATGCTTGTTGTCCTCTGCTAGAGAGAATTCTTGAGCTCTTGTGATTTCTCCCCAGAAAAATCCTCTTTCAAATGGGAGGACTAGTTTCCTTTTTATAAAGGAATGACATGAGGATTTCCTATTAATTATCCCTCAAAAGAAAAGGAATAATAATTTATTTTCTGCATCATTGCGACACGTGGCGCTTTTTGATTGGTCGTTATAATTATTCATCAAATATTTAGTTTAACACTTGGCAGCGTATAATTGGGCGAAATATAGGATCTTCCACATGGCGGGTCTTAATTGGACGGATATTTTTTTTTTTGCCTCTTACAGTAACAGGTGGGTGGTAAAATTGCTATGTGTTTACTATTGAAAGTATTTTATATAATGTCGCGTTAATTGGATGTTTTCTGTTGAAATAGGTTTCTCCCCAACAAAGGTGTTGTTGGAAGGATTTCTCAAATCTTCCAAAGCAAATATGATGCCTCTTGGCCTTCTTGTGGTAAAGTACTAAGACAAGTTAGAGATTTGTGGTCCGGAGAATTTAAGGTAACTACAGTTATTACATATTAACACTTTGTATGTACTTGATTCATTATTATGATATTGTTTGACGTATTTTTTGTTTTCTTATGTGCAAAAGTGGTTTACTTGGGATCCTGTCCATGAGAATCGCATAAGGAAAAATTTTGAGAATAGAGGCAATGCACGGTTGAGGGACTTCCTTGGCAACGCAAGGAAGTGCAACAAGCAGCCCGCATGGCTTGGTGATACGCAATGGAGACGGCTACAACAATGTTGGGCGAACAACTTGTACAAGAAATTATGTGAAAAAGCCCAAAAAACCCGACTTGGTAGCCCTGCTAGTCTTGGGCCATCTCTTCACACCTGTGTCTCGATCCCAATGCATGAGCATAGGAGGCGTCTGATAACTAATTGTGCATCTTACAACTTCTTCTAGTTATTTGGTCAAATGTGGTGGTTAACGTCGTTTTCTGAGTTTGTTTGACATGTAGAGGGAGCAACTTGGGGCAGAGCCAACAATTGTTGAGTTATCCGTCTGCACTCACAAACTGCACAGTAAAGAGGATGGACCTTTGGTTGATAAGAAATCACAAGAAACATATGTAAGCTATTCTTGATGGTCAAACTTAATTCGTGGTTCATACACTTTTATTAAGCATGACATATTTGAATTTTTGCAAATATATTGATATCTTAGGAATCCTTTGAGAAAGAATTTCAAAACATTATAAACTCTCAAGGAACAGCAAATGCCAGTTCTCAAGATCCATCTCAATCTCTTCCAAATCCAAATGAGTTGCAAGTGAAGGCCTATACGAATAAAAAGAGTCGTATTTATGGCATTGGAGATAAGGCCATCAACATTAGGAAGTTCTCTTACTTCAGTCTTTTTCAGTGATCGGTATAGTAAATTTAAATACTATTTGTATTTCAGTCATTAATAGAAAAGTTATTACAAATGTATACTTCATATATATACATGGTTTTCTGCAGGTACAGGTTAGGTACCATTCCAACAAGAGTTGAACGATTTAAGGGGCATGATGACCAACTTGGGGGATGAGTTTACTACGCAAGCTGAAATGTATCGACTGCTTGAGGAGAGATACAAAATATTCGAGGAGTCCAACCAAAGGATGAGCCAACAAATGATGAGTATGGTGAGTATGAATTAGCAAATGGCCGCCTTTTTCCAAATGCAACAAGCTTCCGGTTCGGGCTCCCAACCACCTTTCACTAACCCCCTACAACATGACGAAGAGAACGAAGATGAGGATGATGATGACAAGCATGATGACGCTCACCTCGATAATTGACGCTTCATGACTTGCTTGCTTCTTCCCATTCTATTTCTTGCTTATATATACATATATGTGCATTTCTCTCTCTGTTTTACTCTCTTGACTATGGTTTGTTAAGTACACATATGTTTTCAAGCAGATATTGTACAAATTTGTGATGGAACATTTGAAAGTGTTCGGTTTGCATGTGATGGTTAGCTTTGTTGTTGGTTGACATTTGATGAAAGCGCTTTATATGTTGTTGGAAAGTGCTTCCAGGTGAAGCATTGGCATCGAGGGAGTTGTCCTCGATGTATTTTCTTACAGGAAATGAATTGTAATTTGTGAAAATTGTATTAACAAAAAATTTATTTTAAAAAAGGGGGAAAATTAGTGACGGACAGGCAATAAAAACACCGTCGTGGGCCAGTTTTTTTAAAAAAGACCAACCTGGCAACAGAATGGGACTACACATTCTGTCGCCATCAGCGACGAAATTCCGTCTGTGATTTCGTTGCTGATGGCAACGGAATGTGCATTTCGTCGTCATGTTTCACGCCTTGCGTTCCCGCCATTCCAACCTATCCATCACCAGTTTCATCGCCAGTGGCGATGGAATTACATAATTCCGTTGCTGACTGGACAGCAACGACCAAATATACGATAGAGATATTTCGTCGCTGATTCCATCACCAGGTTCAAATTTCCGTCGCTAAAAAGCACTTTTCCGTCGCTGAACGACCTTTTTTTTTGTAATGATTCTAACTTTAGCAAAATTATGATACATTTGTTTTTGGTAAGTCAAAGGTTGGTATTTAACCACTAGATATTTGGTAACGTCATTCAAAGATCAGTTCAGATTAGTACTCAACTCTACATATACTAGGAATATGTATTTTTCCCCCCTTTGCTTTATCAAGATCATGGTAATCTAATGATTCCAAGGTGTCTTCTTCTTTGTTTTCCCACATCATTAAAACATTAGAGAGTAATAAAATGTGTTAAGTTAGTCAAAGGACATTTACTCCATTGAAAGCGTTTAAGGGTACACCCACCTTTGAGCAAAAGTTTGAGGGAATAACATTTTTATAACTCTAACTTGATCCGTTGATCTCCACTCTAAGTGAGATCACGAGGGATAATAAGACAATGCAACTTGATGATGCCAATGTGAAGGTGAGCTATGTAATAGACTGTTCCACAACTTGTAACCCACTTGAAAAAGGATGTCGCATCTTAAGGGAGGCTCCCGTTCGACAAAGGAGAATAACTACAGTTTTCACTTGTTTTGTTGATCAAAGAATAACGGTCACTTTATGATATCATAATCTCCCATTAATATGGTAGTTATAAGGTGATTAATTCATTATTAATCAGCTAAATTAATCTTCTGATTCTCTTACAAGTTATGTGCTATTATAAAAGGAGATAAACATATCAGGAATGATACACAGCTGTGACGCTAACATTCCTAGATCAACACACTTTTTGCTTTCTCTCTCACACTGAATCTAACCATTATAGATATTTGGGTTTGGGTGTGAACGTCATCGATGACTTTAGTGGCCACCAAATTTGTGGGCAACACTTAGCTGGTGAAATCCGGGCAAAACTTCCAAGTCAAAGTCGGTCCTAATTTTTCCAACATGTTTGATATCATCCTTTCCATAATTAGCATGTTCCAACTTCCAATGACAATATTACAACCCACTCTAGATATTAAGGTTTGGAGGCATTAAGCTATTCTATGATGTTGCAATGTTTTATTTCGGGGGCTTGGGGTTCTGTTATGTGTCAGTTTCTGATTTCCTTAATCTATTGCATGTTCTCATCACAACTCACAACAATAAGAATTAAAGGCATATTGTTTTCAAATTAGGAATAGAAAAGGCAATCTCTAGCCCACTTATGTGCCTTTGAAGCGTGAATGTCATAAACAATCGATAGCTCCCTTTTGAAAAGAACTTAAAGTCCTATTCTTTTTAACTTATTTTTGCTGAATGTATATTTATTTCAACTAAATTGAATATCTTTATTTGGCTAAACTGTATTGAATTGAACTTAGTTTTGGAAAATTGACTTATGAGTGTTGAACTAAACTAAACTAAATTCAATTTTGCTAAAATCTAAAATTATTCTTTTTGAATTAAATCGAACTAAAGTTATTTTGTTAAATTGAACTAAATTGAACTTATTCTAAACAAATAGGATAGTTGAAAAGAACAAGACCAAAACAACCATACTAAGAGTATATTAAGGTAAACATCAACATTCAAGATCAATAATAAACAGCATACCATAAAATGACAGTCACTTCTATTACGCCCATACTTTAAAAATTCTCCGGTTGGATTGAATTTGTGAAAACCAACCAATTTTACTTTCAACATCGAGCTTAATTATTGATCTCTTTTTTAAATCAAAGATTTTATTAATTTTGTGCCAAACAATAATTACCATAACAATTCCTTATAATTAATTATAGCTAGAAGCTGTGGAATAAGATTCATCTTTCAAATAACTAATAGATCAAAACTACTGATACTCTTCTCCAAAATCATTGGACTTATACATAGTCACAAGTTTTAATGCACCTATCCTCAACCCAGTGAAAAACATCACAAGAGTTCACTTATCCTAGGAGCGACCATAGTAAGCGTGTCTAAATGTGGAGTTCTTAAAAGTGGTCCCTATAAAGGAAGGTGCACCTTTGGTGATACAAGTAGTTATATTATATCCTTTAACTCTCATGTTTAACCATTTATTAGAGTATTACAATCATCCCTAATTAATGAGCACGACGTCTTCATTGTGCTCACAGATTGACCGACTTATCCGTCATCATGACTTGTCCGTCATCATGATCGGTGATCCAATCCAAAATCTTAGCCCTCCTATGTGACTACCATTGGATCTCTCGTCCATCGGCAAAGTGCGCAGTTGAGGGTAAACTCCGATATTACCGATCCGTAACACCCCAACTCCTCCTAGGCCACGGATGCCACCAAGATATGGCTTCAAGGATCATTGATTGACCCTACAAATTACCACAAGTCTTTTAGATATGCTTTGTCCTCACTTGCGCACTACTGTGAAAACTTCTTATGAGGTCACCCCTGCTAAGAGTAATCCATAACAAGTACACTTAACTCCAGAACTTTTAAGAATGAGCTTCTTAAAAAGAAATGTGTACCTTTGGTGACATAAGTAGTCACTTCAATCCTCTAACCACACTTCTGACTACTGGTGGCAAAAAATTGACTGATCTGGAAAAAAAATTAGGCACGCTTATGAATTTTTGTCCAAATTTTTAGATCCAGACACAACAATTTTTATATTTCTATTCTTTGAAGTCGATTTTGACCCGAATTTAAGCTCGTCAAATTTATTCAACCGTAAAAACTGGTGCAATCATGAATCTCTAGTCTAAATTTTAGAAATTGTCCAATCCATCTGACCTAGAACTTACCTGGAACCGAATTTTGCTGCCCCTACTTCTAAACATCCTCTAGGGTATTGTAGAAGTAAGTTATGATGTGCCTTCATTTTTCTCTCTATTTGAGGCTCACGCAACACATGTTATAGCGAATTAAAAGTAGAATGTCATCCAATACAGTCGATCATGCTGTTTACGAATATAATTTTCTCAATGACAGATAAAAGTTCTTATAAGAAATGCTACAAAGATTATTAAAAACAGAGGTTCTAATGTTATTCAACAAAGGTACTTATCAACTATGCTAATTATTGCCCTTAGAGTGATGGATAAGGGGTATTTACATCCATTACATAGGAAATTTTATCCAATTAAATTTTACATATAAAATAAAAGTTTATGCAATATTTCCTTTTCAAATGAATACTTGCCTAAAAATGACGTGTATTTACTTGCATAATTCTATTCAAGTTCTCCGTCTGACCCTCAAAATCCGATTATTGCCTAGTTAAATTCTTCTTATATAGAAATTTTCCTATGTAAAAGGTTTGTACATAAAAATGAATATGTTGAATCGTGAGAGTTGCCGCCAACCTCTCATGATCTTTAGCACAACCATTTTATGTACAATTTCTAATTAGGTGGGAGGGTTTGAGTTCCAGGGGCAGGTTTTAAGCAGTTGTTATATCATATAACCGGTTGTATAGAAGAATTGTACAATCGGATTTTAGCTTACTAAAAATAGTATATAGCTCATTAAAATATGTAAATGCACAACCAGCTTTGCTCACTAAAATATTTCAGTGAGTTGAGACCCATTTTTGGTGAGCTAACAGATAATTTTAATGAGCAAATATATCCAAATCAACGTGTTTTATATACCCAAGTTTCACTTAGTAAAAATACTATATAGCTTATTAAAATGTGCTCTTATAAAAAAAAAATATGATATTGTGCATATGAAGCTCAGTAAATTATCATATAGTTATCTATATTAATCTTTTTTTAGCGAGCTATGATACTTATTTAGTAAGTTGTAATAGTTCTTCAGTGAGTTATAAAATACATTTGGTGATCAATATGATTTAGCAATTAGTATTAGTTATTCATAATAAAAAAGAGCGAGCAAACATATAATACACAATTTAGGTGAGCACATACACATTCTTCTTCATATTTAATGTACAGTTTTTTAGTGAGCTACATTATGACTTTTGGTGAGCTATAGTATATGTTTAGTGGGTCAAGTTTGCATATTTATCTTCCAATATGTTATGATATATCTTTTGATTAACTCAAATATAAGATTGTTTATATGTACAAGAATGATATACTTGAAAAGTTTCAATAACTTATACTTTTACTATTTCTTTTAGTGAGCTATGATATTTATTTAGTGAGCTATGATATATATTTATTGAGTTATAAAATATATTCGTAATCAATATGATTCAATGAGCAATACTAACTATTGCCAGCAAGTAAACAATATAGTACATAATTTTAGTGAGCGCATACATATTTTTGTTCATATTTTGACATACAATTTTTTTAGTGAGCTACATTGTGACTTTTGCTGGGTTATAGTATTTTTTTAGTGAGCAATACTTTATATTTTTATTCTAATGTGTTATGATATTTCTTTTTTTTAACTCAAATATAAGATCCTTCATATGTACAAGAATGACATGCTTGAATAGTTTCAATCATTTATGCTCTTAATATTTCTTTCAGTGAGCTAAGATCTATATTTAGTGAGTTGTCATATATATTTAGTGAGTTATAAAATATATTCATAATCGCTATGATTCAATGAGCATACTAACTGTTCCTAATCAAAATGAGCGAGTAAACAATATAATACACAATTATACATTCTTGTTTATATTTTGAGGCATGCCATTATCTTAATGAGTTATATTATAACTTTTGGTGAGTTATAGTACATATTTAGCGAACAAAATTTTATATATATATATATATATATATATATATATATATATATATATATATATATATGTATGTATGTATGTATAGAGAGAGAGAGAGAGAGAGGGCCAAGTTAGATGAATAGAATAAATAAATATATAAATAGATTTAAGTGAATAAAGTGTAAATAAATTAATTAATAGCCTAAATTATTTTTTAAAAAAATTAAAGGAAGATTAGGAGGAAAAAAAAGGCCTTAATATTGTGTTCAGTAAAATTTGAACCCATGACCTGTAAGACACCAACCAAAGACCTAACCACCACGGCAATTGCTACTTCTAAAAATTTGTTGCACATTATAATATATATAATAAAGACCACATGGACAAAGTGAAATTGTGCACTCAATTGTACGTAATAATTTGTGCAGGATTCGCATCAGCGGCCCTGGGGAGAGAAAAACCTTGAGGCTGGTTATAGCGAGGTTGGGAAATTTGATAGGTAGGAAAATTTCGATGGGAAAAATTAATTAGGCAATAATTGAATTTTGAGGTCAAGTGAAGAACTTGAATTTAATTAGGTAATTGAAAATATTCTATTTTGAAAAGGATTTTTTGTGTAAAGCTTTTTCTTATATTTGAAAATTGGACAAGATTCCTCTTACAATCGAGGTAAACATCCCATGTACCCCAAAATTTATATCATACTCCTAACAGTGTATACTTTCATAAGCTACGGCAGCACCACATGTCAAAATTTATATACATGACAAATACACGCTAGAAAAAATATAAAGATGTGGCAACTGGGAGTACATACTCTTAAGTGTATGATATACATTACCCATTTATCATGCTAAAAGTGATAATTAGCAAAATTGGGTAATTATAAGTAGAATACACTATTTGTTAAACTAACAAATTGGAGCTTATCACTAACGAAAGTCGTGGATAATGGCTTCTTTCATCAAATCATGAAAACTAGTATTCTTTTTGCTGATAGCAGTGATTTTTTTGGGAGGGACCTTTCTTTTGAAATGGTCCATAGTACAATGGCCAGCCAACCGTTCTCTCAAAAATTCTACTTACACTATCCCCAATGAGAGAATACAGAGACCCAAGATAGAAGACAAAACAAAAGATCAAATTTGACTAACCAATCTACTACATGATTTCTTTATTGGAAAATATGGTGGATGTGGACATAATCACAGTAGTTTTTTTTTTTAAAAAAAAACAAAAGTAAGTGAGTTCAGCCCATTGACCCCTATCTCAGGGATATCCAGTGGACTTAAACGGGCCAGAGCAAGGGGAATGTCAAAGTCCGGACTAAAGTTCAGGCGCACAAACCTCCCACACATAGTTGCACAAAAGATAGAATTGTGCCCCCAGGTTTGAACCCGGGTTGGGAAGGAGGACTCGTGGAGTGTTGGCCACCCGGCCAACTCCTCTTCGACACATAATTACAGCAGTTGAGGGACCCTGAATGTATGCATAACAGCATAAGTAATCCGTTGATTTCTCTTTTCATAATCAAACGCATCCATTTCTTATTTTATCATTTCAAATGTCAAAAAGCTATTAAATCTTATTTTCCTATGAGGATATCAATCATGTCATAGTATTACGAGGTAGGTTCAAAGGAAAATATATTGCTCATACGTGCGCTCATGTTCACCGCAGGGGTGAGAAAACAAACTCGCACAAATGGTAGAGTACCTAGCTTCCAAGTAGGAGACTAGGGGTCCAAGCTCCACCACTTACAAGGATTTACTTACCACTTCCCTGTTGAGAATGGAAAGCCTACATTCGTAATAATAAAAGACGGAAAAAAATAAAATAAAATTCACCGCAAATTCTTTTAGCAAAGAAAAGGCTATTATCTGTAAGAATTTCCATACCCCTTTGAATTTTCAATAAATGTGAGTTACAACTATAAAATTATAAATTTCATCAGTCCTTATATTAAACACTCGTGAGCATAAAAATAAAGTGCCCCAAGCGAGCGAATAGGTGCCTACCTTCGTTGATTTCATGTGCACATCACTGCATGTGTGACAGTGCACACGAAATATATTATTGATGCACACCAAATATACTTATGCACACGGTATATTTTACTTATGCACTATATATTTTGGGTTTTGGTTTGTTTCTCTACCTTGTTTTTTCTCAATAATTGTTTATAATATTCTTTAAATTATTATTGACATATATACAGCGCAAGTCCACATTTGTATGGGCTTTAGTTTATTAACCCTTTTTTCTCTTAATGTTATTTTATGATAATTAAAAGCCAAAATGGCATATGTATGATAATGCTCACTAAATATAATGTTAATGTTCACAGAACACAATATTAATTTTCATTAGAAATTGTACTAATGCTCACTAAGTATAATTCAATTGCTCACCATATATAATATTAATACTCACCAAATATAATGTGAATGCTCACTGTTTTTGCTATTGAGCAGATAAAAATAAATAATAAGCATATTCTTTGCCTTGTTTAATGACTATCAAAAGTTCCAAATAATGATAAAAAAGAACTAGGGCAACAAAATATTTTATATAAATATGTTAAAACCAAACAAACTCTCTTCTCCAATTGTCACATGTTACCCTCTCATTATTTGCTTTTGAAAAATTTTTCTTCTTGGTCATAATAAGAGCCTCGAAATATCATTTTGGTTCCTTTGTTAAAACCTCCATACTGTTATTTTTGTCTTTCTTCTTTTTTAAAAAGATAACATATAAAATGACATATTCTAATTTTCAATATTACCAAATGAAAAATTATATTTGCATTGATAGAAGTGCATTGAAAGTACATTGACTCAATGTGATTAATTTGTTTACATTTTTTTCGTAGAACCCCCTATTTTCAAGGCAATATTTGTCCAAATGATTGCGCCACATTATGTTGGTGTAGATTTGGTACCCATTTTATTTGTGTATTTAGAATGGTTGTCGCCTAATATTTGGTAACGGATGATAATAACAAAATTTTCTTTTGGGTAGCAGACATTTTATTGATTAGCACCAACGAGAGTTCAATACAAGGCCTTCAAGGGAGAGCACTAAGCTCAAGCCTCTAGGCCAAATGCTGATTTGGCATACTCCTTTCCCTTTTTCTTTTTAAAACATTTCCTTAACATAAAAGCTAATCAACAATTCAATAAATATTTACAATGAGACACAAGCTGCAAAACTGTAGACGTTGTATTCCTGAACAACCTCAAGTTTCTTTCCTCCCATAATGCATAGGTAAGCATAGCAAGTATCATAAATAGGATTTGTTTGCTGTCTTCCTGCTTTACATGTAGATGCAACTCTTCTAATATCAGAAACTGAATGAATTTGCACAAAAATTTGGTAATATTCATATATATTTTGTAAGAGTGTCTGGCTCATGGCACATTTATAAAACAAGTGTTGAAGAGAAATAGGTTGGTCATGGCAAAAACAACAAAGCATTTCAAAGATAGAGATACTCATGTTCATAAGCCTGTCCATGGTATACAGCCTTCCTAGGGAGGGTCTCCATAAGCAAAGAGATTACTTAGGGATATTGAACCTGCACCACATACCATCAGCTAGTACATATTTTTTTAGGCATCCCTTTAGCCTGTTATATCGACTTCATGTAGAGTAATTACCCTACGTAATTGCAGTCCAACTTCAAAATTTGCTCTAATGCTCTATATTTTTTCCGATACCAAGAGTTGTCATTAGTAGAATTTATCTCCCTAATGTCATGCCCTTTTATATGTATTCTATGTTGAGCATTAGAGCAACACTTACCTTCAATTTGCATGCTAGCTATAACATTCCAGAGATGTTTTGCCACAATGACCTCATTCTAGTCCACACACTTCTTAATGCCAAGCCCTTTAGTAGATTTCGGCTTGCAAACAACATTCCAAGCAATAGGGAAAGGGGGCTTACTAAAATTACATGTTTAACCCCACAAAAAATTCCCATAAAATGTCTCACTATTTTCCACAACTCCTTTAGGTGGCAAGAATACAGATGAGCAATACGTGTGCAATGAGAAAAGTATGGCTTTGATGAGCCATAATCTACTTGCATAGGACAAGTTCCTTGTGGTCCAACATCTGATTCTCTTAGTTATTTTATCAATCATCATATATAAGGCAGTCATACAAAGACCACATTTTGGGTGATAGGGGTCCTTCTAAATGTTTCACAGGAAATTATCCCAAGCGAAGTCCTTTTTTTTAAAAAAAAAAATCTGATGCTTAAAAAAATTTTGCACACTAGCCATGTAAACGTGTGATTTATGATGATTTGTCACTGGTGCAGTTGCATTGGATAAGTGGCTAAATGCATTCATACGAATCTCAAAAGAAGGTAGGAGGCCTTCGCAAAAGAAATCATTAAATCATCAGCAAAACATAGATTTACCATCTTCACGGAGTTCCACATGAGATGAAATCTAAAAGCTTCTTATTGTGCTGCACGCCCATATCTCTAGTGAGATATTACATCACTAAGACAGAACTCAGAGGAGATATGGGATCTTTCTATCGCAAACCTTTCTTCCCACTAAAGGACCCATGCACATGGCCATTAATAGCAATAGAGAATGAGCCAGAAGCTTGCAATGCCATCACCCAGTTATAAAACAGTGAACAAAATATGAGTTTAGTAAGCATTGATGAACAAATTCCCAGGGCATTGCGTCATAAGTCTTCTTCAGGTCAAGTTTGAACTAGCACCTAAGGTACACTTGCTTGCTTTGATATAATAAAACTAGGTCTTGGCAAATCATGACATTACTTCCTTCAATATAGGCTAACTGGTTTTCATTAACTAGCAAAGAGAGAACATCCCTTAGCCTACCACAGAACATTTTAGAGACACACTTGTATAGGTTATTACAGCAAGCAATTGGCACGTAATTAGCGGTAGTTGTTGGATTATCCACTTTGGGAACCACGGTAAGTCTAATTTATTCCAAGTACTAAATAGGCAACCACTATGGAAAAAATCCAACACATCATTATATATATTCCAGCACATCAACCCTCACAAATAATTAGTCGAAGAAGCTTTGAAAGAAGCCACTGCTAAACCCATCATGGCCATGACTCTTTTGGTTTGGGATGGAAAATATGACCTTTTTCAAATCCTCTTTAGCGAAGGGTCGAACAAAACTAATTTGTTGAGAGGTAGACAAACAAGGACCCTCACTAACTATATCAATCATCAGTGATACATTCAGATGCAAAAGCCTCAATAATTAACACATTATCGTAGAATTGCACAAAATGTGATTAATTGCCTATTGATAGTCCCACATCCATTCCCCCTCTACATTCATGATGGAAGAAATGTTGTTATGCTGATACGTCTTCTTCATCTTGTTAAAGAAGAACATGTCATTGGAGTCACCAGAATTAAGCTAATCATCCTCGGTTTTCTATTTATGACAACGTCCTAGTCTCAGCTTCCAAATATTGAAGTTATCTATTATAGCTTTTTCCTCAATATATAACTGTTCATTGAAAGGTTGATTTTGCATGAGAAGTTTAGTCCTCTCCAAGTCCTCTTTAGCAGTAACAAATTTCATTCTAACATCCCCAAAGACTGCTTTATTCAAGCATTTTAATGGTTTCTACAGAGCTTCTAATTTCCTTAAGACTTGAAACATTTATGTTCCTCTAATAGGGGTACTGTAAGTGCTTCAAACAGTTTCTAAAAATTTAACATTAGTGGTCCACATGTTAAAGAATCTAAAAGGATGGAAACCAATGCTTGGGATCTCACAAAACTTTATCAAACCAAGGTTATGATAAGAAGTGCTTGCCATCAGCCATAAACATCGCCTTTTGAAGTAAAGCATTAATCCAGTAGCTATCTACAAGTGTCCTATCAATCTTGGAGGGGATTCTTGGTGCAAAATCTTGTGTATTCATCTAGGTATATCTGTAACCCCTGCATCGTAAATCCAAGAGAGCATCCTCAATGACACATTCGTGAAAATCTTCTATATCATGTTATAAAATAGGTGGGCCTCAAATCCTATCACTTAGATGTAACAAGTAGTTAAAATCACCTATGAATATCTATAGCTCATTTATACTCCTAGTGATATTAACAAGGAACTGCCATAAAGGTTTCCTCTCATGCTTATCATTATGTATAGCACTAAATAAGAACCATTTATTAGAAAATAGATGATGAACACGACAATGAATAGCTTGAGCATCAGAATGAACATTTATTGGCAAGCTATGCAAGCTTTGCATTCTAGGTATTTTTAAGTCACCATTGCCATTAAACCTCAGCTGTCTTATATACATCAGTCATATGACTATAATTTAGGCACTTGTCACAATGTACAGGTTGCCATTCAAGGACAACTTCCGGCTAAAGATACGGTGATGTGATGGAGTACATCCCATCACCGCCTCTAATCACTAACGGCCTCTATTAATCAATATGAGAAATTAAAACTTAATCATACTAACATATATCCATGCAACCAATTAGGATCATTCATATAATCATGCAAAAGATACAAACTTTACTCCAATACAAACAAAAGTAAAGTAAATAAATTATAGCAGACCGAAAACTACCTAAAGACTATATCTTTGCTAACTAAACATCAAAAATCATAAAAGAGAAATAGTGTAGAAGTAGGGAAAGATAGAGTTTTCGCCCTTAGGATAATCTACCTGATTTGCCTGAGAACCTGGTAGAGTGACACATTTTTAATGGTTAACCCGATTCTCTATCTCCAATTGTAGAGTATTTCTATCCTTAATTTTGATGTCCTCATCTCTCTAATATTTTAATGTGTTTTGATGCCTCTAACTGACTTGACGCCTCTAACTGATGCCTAATCCATGCCAATTCGATGCCTCTAATCCCTAGGGGTAGCCCTTTATTTATCGTGGTTGAGGGGATAGTCTGGATCGGTTTAGAAATAGGAGACCTAATCCTAGTTCTATTAAGGTTAATCCAAATAGGTACACTAATTTAGCTGGGATTCTGATTCATTAGTCTCAATAAACTAATCAGCCTAGAATTTTAGTTACTTAATCCTGTTTAGCATAAAAGGACTGGAACCCAACTGCATTACCAGCTAGAGGACCCAGCCCGGTCCTTAGGAGTAGGATCCCGCCAGTGGTTCCTGGGCTGGACTGTAGATAACCGAATTTGTTTTGGTCATAACTTTCATGTCCGACCTTCATTTTGAGTGATTCATTTTTGTCCTTAAAAGCTTAATGAGTCTAGTTTCTAATAAAACTAATTTCATAACTTTTAGATAAGTGTGGAGCATGATATAAGGAAAATATTGAACATGTGTCATTTCCATTAGAAGCCCCCATAATATTTTCTGTTCCTTATCAGACATTGGTGCATAGTTTGTCATAGAAAGCTTAATAATTTTAGATTGTCGTATTATATTCCCTAGAATAGATCTCAACAAGATGCCGAACATTGTCAATTTGAGCCTATTTGGACTTCTTAGGCTCTATTAGCCTTTTGGACTCAAATTCAAGGATTACTCTACTGGGCCCCCAAGTACACAAGTTTGGGCATAACTTTCATCATTGAGTAATTAAAAATAAGATGTCATTTTTAGGCATCTACAGTTAGCCCCCACTTTGATCAAGTCATGGGTAAGTCGCAGGTCAAAGTAATGATCTTCAGTTGCAGTTGCCTATTTGACTGTGATGATGTAGAATCCAAGCATGGTCACTAAGGGCCCTAAGACTTGGCACCCGACAACTTTTACCTTGACAATGACTGATGATAAAAATCCAAGCCTGGTTGCTGAGGCTCCAGAGACCTAGCGCCTGCCAACTTTTGCCGTGACAGTGACCGATAATGTAGAAATCCAAGCCTGCTTGCTGAGGGTCCTCCGACTTGACGCCCCCCAATGTTCACTGTGACGGTGGCTGATGCTAGAAATATAAGCCTAGCCACTTAGAGTTCGGACTTGCCAACTTTCACCATGACAGTGGCAGATGTTAGAAATCAAAGCCTAACCATTAAGGGTTCTGAGTCTTGGCACCCACCAACTTTCGCCGTGATTGTGGCTGGTGTTAAAAATCTAAGCTTGGCCGCTGAGGGCCCTGAGACTTGACGCCTACCAACTTTCACCATGACGGTGACCGATGATGTAAAAATCCATGCCTGGTTGCTGAGGGTCCTAAGACTTGGCGCCCACCAACTTTTATTATGACGGTGACTGATGTTAGAAATCCAAACCTAGCCGCTAAGGGGCCTGAGACTTGGTACTTGCCAACTTTCGCATGGCAGTGGTTTGATGATGTAAAAATCCATGCCTGACTACTGAGGATCAAGAGACTTGAACTGAGGGTTATGAGACTTGGCCCCCTTATTTCCTCTTGCTCCCAAAAGGACATTATATAGACTGGATTATAAGGTTAGTAAGAACTATTGCTCATGCAATTTGGGATCCTCATTTTGGTCAACTAGCTATGCAAGCCTTTACTCGTGGGGGTGCTCTTGGCCTCCAACTTGCGTCGTGACGGTGGCTGATGTTATAAATCCAAACCTAGCCACTGAGTGTCCCAAGACTTGGTGCCTACTAATATTCACCGTAACAATGGTTGATGATGTAGAAATCCATGTCTGACTGCTAAGGGTCCTGGCACTTGGCGTCCGCCAACTTTTGCCATGATGTTGGCTAATGTGAGAAATCCAAGCCTAGCGCTGAGGGTGCTGAGATTTGGTGTTTGCTAACTTTCACTATGACAGTGGCTCATGCTAGAAATCTAGGTCTGGCCGCGAAGGGTCCTGAGACTTTGCACCCACCAATTTTCATCATGGCGGTAGCTGATGTTAAAAATCTAAGCCTGGCCATTGAGGGTCCTAAGACTTAGCGCCTGCCAACTTTCATTATGACAGTGGTTAATGCTTGAAATCCAAGTCTAGCTACTGAAGGTCCTAAGACTTAGCACCTGCCAACTTTCGTCGTGATAGCGGTCGATGATGTAGAAATCCAACCCTGGTTTCTGAGGGCTTGAGATTTAGTGCCCAACAACTTTTGCCCTGATAGTGGCCGATGATGTAGAAGTGCAAGCCTCGATGCTGAGGGTCCTGAGAGTTGGCACCCGCCAACTTTCACCATAACAGTGGTTAATGGTGTCCCATTGTGCCAGGAGTTAGCATTAAGGCCTTAGAGGTATTGTAGCCTGATGATCTGTTACTAGATTCCTAAGAACTTGGTGGCGTGTGAGCTTGAAGACCTTAGAGGTGGTGAGGCTTGAAGACCTGTTAGCCTGATTGATGGCGTCTGCACCTAAAGGACTATCCTGGTGAACTTGTTGGTATTTGAGCTTGAAGATTGATTCTTGAGGACTTCATGACATGAGATATTGAGATGTTAAGCCTTTAAGTTTAACCCCTCCTTTTTTTTTGCCGCTAAGTTATCTCTTTCTGATGGGAAACCATGGAATGTAAAGATGTCCTAGATGCTTAGGCATCCTTTGTAACTAGATCCTCTCGATCTTGAGTACATGATAGGGTTTGTATCATAGGTGATGATGCTTATACAAAGTTTGCTTTGAGGTTCTAGCCCCCACTTTGACTCCTTATTAAGGCGATGGTCAAAGTATAAATGTCTTCTGTAATAGTTGTTGATGCCGTCTTGAGAACATTTGATGTAAATTCATGGCTAAGTTGTGTGTCCTTCTTGCAGGGTCACTGCGTAGGCTAATTGCACTCTTCTTCTTCAATCCAGAGTTCCCAAGTGGTCAGGGCAGATGCCAGTCTAACAAATAAGCTAAACACCTATGCATTGATGTCTATACACTTGCTAGCCTAAGTGGGACTATGTAGGCATAACAACTATGTAGACTCGATTGTGCTGACTATGCAGACATGATTAAGCTGACTATGTGGACATGATTATGCTGACTATACAAGCATGATTATGTTGACTATGCAAACATTTGAAGAACTAATCTCGTACGTATGCAGGTCTCATACTAAGTTTGGAGTCCATTGGATAAGGTTCGGTGGATAAGGTCTGATTAAGGTATAAAAGACTCATGGGTTAGGCATGATGACGTTCCGTGGATTAGGATGAGGCGTAAAAAGTTAGGTGACTGATGGGTTAGGCCATGTCATGGGTTATAAGTTGCCCATGATATGAAAATTTTCTTTTAATGAAATAAGTATCCTTTAATTTTGCATTAAAGTGCTTCTGCTCTAAATAAGCCCTCAATTTCTATTTTCTTTATAACAAAAACCATAGATGTGAGAAAATAGTGATAGCCGAAGATGCATTTGCTAGTGCTGCCTAGAGTAGCCATTAGTTTAGTGCTAAAAATGTGATTATATCCTTGTTCGGAAATATTTGCCATGAAGGGAGCCCTAACGGTCTAAGGAAATGTTGGAGACCCTCCCATTTTGCATAATGGGTAAGTGCCCATTTTAGAAGGCCAAGAATATGGAATGAGTTTTCACTTTTGAATTCATAGTCATGGTTGAGACCAAGAGTTGTGAATTTTGGAATTGAGGTGAGGTTAGAGGCTATGATGATTGAGGGGAGATGGTAAAGTGGGTGAATGGTTTGTCTTACTCTTATTCGATGAAAGTAGTTAATGGAATGCTTCTTCGTCCTCAACAGGGCAAGGTTTTATTTATACTCTCCTTTTACATGGTTCGCCTTTTTTAGGTTTTTTGGCCAGCCACTCTTTTCTTTTCTCTTTCTTTTTTTTTCCCTAAGACAAAAGGGCTTAATTGAGATGTTTCTTTATGAAAAAGAATCTTCATGGTCGGGCCTTATAGGAGTTGCCTACATATCCAATGTGAAATCTGGTCAGTCATAGTTTAAGAGCAAAAACGTGCAACTTAAAGGAGAGATGCCTCCAGGAGGACTTTTTCAGGTGGGCTTCTGGGTTAGAGTGCTAAAGGAAGGGAATCGGTGTAAAGTCCCAAACAACTCTTATGAAATCTTCAAGTGTGCATGGATGATCAGGTTAGTGTAAATCAGCAATTTCTTTCTTTTCTTCTTGTTTTCAAACTCTTCTCTCCTTTTTTTTTTTTTTTTTTTGGGGCGAGACTATTTGGTTCAAACTTTTCCTCCTTTTTTCTCTTCTTTTTATTTTAATTGATGGCTTTGATATTGACGCCACCTATGACACACTTCGAATCCGAAGTTAGGTCAGATGTAGTTATCAAAGAAACAGGCTTATTTGAAAACTCAAAAGGATTCCATATAGAAATTTGTTAGGTTTAAAAAAGGTATAATTTAGGTTACGAAAGCAAGCCTCCTATCCTTGGCATGCCTGTTGACCCTATTGGGAAATTGTTGACCCTATCCTTATGCAATGTAAGGTTTTGATGATAACAAACACAAATGTAACATATGCTTGAGTGTGTTGTTCAAACAGATTCCAAATGTTGTTTGAAATATTTTGAAATTGCTTGGTTAACAATGCTCAAGAATAGGTCTTAAGAACAGGTCTTTAAGATCAGTTGATTCAGGAATTCAGAACAGCCTAGGGATCAGTTTTGCAAGGTGTTTGGAGGAGCAAGTTGTTTTTCTACAAGATGTCCGGTTGATTCAACAAGAGTCTTGCTTTGTTATAGGTTTTATTTTCTTAGATTCTTGTTAATATGCCAATTAGAAAGTCTTGATTTAACACTTACTTGAAATGGTTTTGCTTTTTGAAAATATTTCAGAACATTATCTCAGAATAGTTCTGAAAATAAAGTGTTCAGGATGTTCTCAAGCCAAACTGCAAAAACATTTTTCACGAATTCTTCTCTGATTTTTTGGCTAATGTCTTTGAGATTTTTGAGCAAGATTTTTTGCTGATTATTTAGTCCAAAGAGACTATTTTTGGCTATGAGAAACTTGGGGAGAATTGCAAGTCTATTTTTAGAGTGCTTTATTCTCCAAGTAAGAAAATCTCTACTTTTAGAAAATGGCTGAATTTGTGGAGAAAATCATGGGATGATTTGCTGAGTTTTTGTGGCTGAAAATAACCGTGTAGCTCAAGTAGTTAGTGGGAATTTTCAGCTCACACTTTCCACTCCTTGTGGCCCAAGCTTTTTCTTTTTAGAAAATATTTGTGATTATTCTACTTGGTTTTCTATTTAAGCAAGACTCCACACTCATTTTCTTTATCGATTTTCACAGCAATATTCCAGAGTTTAAGAGCCATATTTTTCAGAAAGAAAACTGACCCAAGTGTGCGCAAGATCGAGCTTTCAAAGTTGGCATACTAGAAGCATACTTGTACCTTACACTAACTTATTTGAGAAGCACAAAAGTAAGGTGTCCATCTTATTTTCTCCCTTTCAAAAGTGAGTTGAGTGTGTCCAAATCAAGGGGATTTTGGACGTGGGGTAACCTGTCTAAGGGAAGACGGTTACGTGTGTGTTACAAGTTGTAATGGTGTGAGTTACATTGTAACGTGTTGAGCCCGAATAGTGAAGTGGTTGAAAATCCTACAGAGGTAGGTCGTGGTTTTTCACCTCAGTTGTGCTAGAGGTGTTTCCACGTAAAATTCCCATGTCTGCTTTCTCTTTTACTTCTTCCATTGCATTTGCGTTTTCTGAACGTGTTACAAACAACCTATCCAAATAGGGCCTTTCCAGAAAACTGCGAAAATTTGATAACACAATTCGCCCCCCTCTTGTGTTTGTGTACTCTCATTTCTATCAAGTGGTATCAGAGCAGGTTCTCATTGGAAAGATTAACATCTTGAGAGATCCTAAACATGAGTACACCACATGGCATGCTTGAGGGGCAATACATAACTCGACCACCATACTTTAATGGTCAACATTATAGTTGGTGGAAGAATAGAATGGAAAACTACATTCAAGCTGAGGACTACGAGTTATGGATGCTTATCAAGAGTGGACCACTCATTCTCACAAAAGTGATCTAAGATGGAAGCAAAGTTCACAAAAAGCCTGAAGAGTTCAATGCCGAAGACTTCAAGATGATGGAGAAAAATGCCAAAGCTAAAAAACTCTTGTATTTTGGTCTTGGACCGGATGAGTACACTCGCATTTCTGAGTGCGAGTCAGCCAAGCACATATGAGATGCCCTTCAAGTAGCTGATGAAGGCACAAATCAAGTGAAGCAATCATGCATTGAGCTACTTATGAGAAAATAAGAATTGTTTAAAATGGGTGATCGTGAAACGATGATGGATATGTATACCCGTTTCACCCATATAACAAATGAGTTAAAGTCATTAGGAAAGTCCTTCACCACTGAAGAGTTGGTGAGGAAGATCCTAAGGTTTTTACCTCATTCTTGGGAAGCCAAAGTCACGGCTATTCAAGAGGCCAAGGACTTGAAAAAGATTACCTTGGATGAGCTTATTGGCGATCTCCAAACCTATGAGCTTAGGAGGAATTCTCAACAAAAAGAGGAGACCTAGAAGGACCGAGGAATTGCTCTAGAAGTTATGGAGGAGAATAGCTCGGATCTTGATGATGAAGAAATAGCTATGGTCACCCGAAAATTCAAGAAGTTTTTCAAGAAGGCCAAGAAAAATGCTAAGAAGGAAAACTTCAGCAAGTCGATGAACAATGATAGGGAACAGTTTTCAGGTTGTTTCAAATGTGGTAAGCTTGATCACATTGTGAAAAACTGCCCTTTGCTGAAAGAGGAACAAGAGCCCGAACAGTCTAGGAAACAGGGCAGAAAATAGGTTGGAAACAGTTCAGCCAGGCGTTTCTCAAGGGCAATGCTTGCGGCTTGGGGTGATTCTACCGAGGACGAGCAAGGGACTAAAGAAGAAAATACTGTTGTAGCTCTTATGGCAAGAAGTGACTCTGACTCAGATAATGAGCCTCTGGACAACTTAGCTCAACTTAAGGATAAGGTACGTGGTCTAAATAAAGCAAAACTTGAAGAGTTATTATTCACTTTGATGCATGAGTATGATGCTATTAATTCTGAAAATTGCATGTTAAAGGATGCATGTTCTGAGTTAAAAAGGGATATTAGAGAATTAGAGTATTAAAGCAAAATCCTTAAAAGTGAAAAAATTGAAATTGATATGAAGAACATTGTTTTGCATGAAGATCTCAATAAGTCCAAAGAGACCTTAAGTATGAAAGAAGAAGCTTTTGATACCGACTTTACTAAGCTTGCAAATGAGTCCCTTGAACTGAAACAGAAGGTTGAATCCCTGCTTATTGAGAACAGTAAATTGCTTGAAAAATTAAAATAAGTAGAATCAGACCTTGCTGCAAACAGGCGCTGGAACAGGTTCTCACAGGCGCTGAATTGGCTGAACACTCACTTTAACCGAGGCAAAAGAGGATTAGGCTTTGTGACTAAGAGCACCATTTACCCTGTTAATAGAAAATATGTGGGATTACCTGAAAATATTGTTTGTTTTCATTGTGGTAAAACGGGTCATTATCGGTATGCTTGTCCTATAAGAAGGTATGCCATGGAAAGCAACTTGATTTATGTGAAGCAAATTTGGGTTAGAAAAGATGAGCTTCGCATGTCTAAGGGAATGGGACCCAAGTGGATATGAGTTTCCAAAACTAACCCCTAATTTGTTTTGCAGGCTAAAGTGAGAGGGAGCAACCCAGCAAACAACCCAGCAAACAACCCAAGGAACAGCTCAGGGAACAACCGAGGGAACAAACAGCTGTGGTATGTTGACAGCGGGTGTTCAAGGCATATGACTGGTGAGAAATCCAACTTCCTCTCACTTACAGCCTCAGATGGAGGGAGTGTGGCATTTGGTAACGGCAAGTCCGGGATAATTGTCGGAATATGTAAGATAGGTGAGTCGCTCTCCCATTCTATTGAAAATGTATATCTTGTGGAAGGCTTAAAGCATAATCTACTTAGTGTGTCCCAACTGTGTGATAAAGACAACCTCGTAGTGTTTTCTCCAAAACGTTGTCTGGTTATTAATATCAACACAGGAGATGTTGTGCTGAGGGAGAAGCGACACAAAAATGTATATAAAGTGTGTATTTCTTCTCTTCTCCAAAATAATCTGACCTATTTAAGTGCTTTGAATGATGATGTTATGCTTTGGCACAAGAGACTAGGTCATACAAGTCTCTCTCTTTTAAACAAATTGGTTTCCAAAGATCTAGTCGTCGGCTTACCTTCCATCAAATACAATGATGGCAAGGTATGTGACGCTTGTGCTAGGGGGAAACAAGTCAGAAATTCTTTTAAATTGAAAAATTGTGTTAGCACTACCCGACCTCTCGAAATGTTACATGCCGATTTGTGTGGTCCTATGAGGATCACAAGTAGAGGTGGGAAGAGGTATGTGCTTGTTGTAGTGGATGACTACTCTCGTTTCACTTGGACCTTGTTTTTGGCTTCTAAAGATGAAACATTTGAAAAATTTCTTGCATTTCTTAAAAAGATTGAAAAGAGAGTAGGACACTCATTAGTTTGCCTAAGGCTGATCATGGTATAAAATTTGAAAATTCGAGTTTTATTGACTATTGTAATAAGGATGGTATTGATCATAATTTTTTAGCTCCAAGAACACCCCAGCAGAACGGGGTGGTAGAGTGTAAAAATCGAACTCTAGAAGACATGACTAGAACAATGCTTATTGCTAGTGGTCTTACTAGAAACTTTTGGGCAGAAGCTTTGAACACATCATGTTACATTATCAATAGATGCATGATTAGACCTATTCTTAACAAAACACCTTATGAACTTTTCAAGGGTAAAAAACCCAATATTATGCATTTGAGAGTATTTGTTTGTAAATGTTATGTGCATAATAATAGGAAGGATGCCTTGGGGAAGTTTGATCTAAGGAGTGATGAGGCAATCTTTCTTGGGTACTCCTCGCACAGTAAGGCTTACAAAGTGTTCAATAAGCGAACCTTGTGTGTTGAGGAGAGTGTGCATGTGCTTTTTGATGAAACTAACTCTCTAGTTGAGATTGATGCACAAGATGATGATTTCGAACTGGGTCTTGCTAAGAAAAATTTGTTGCTCACACATGAAGAAGGTAAGTAACCCGAGGATGGATCAGAGCCTGGAGCTGTTTCCTTGGAAGGTGGGCAAGGTCTGAACCAGGTAGGGGGAAGCACTGCTAAACCCGGTTTGGATCAAAACCAGCCTAATTCTTCTCGAAGAGGCTGGGAAACAGGCTCCAAAACAGGCTCAGGAACAGGCTCAGAAACAGGCTCTAGAACAGGCTCGAGAACAGTTTCTGAACCTGTTTCGCTGAGTATTCCAGCAAGAGTAGAAAGCGTGTCTGTGGACCCACTTACTCCACGACCATGGAAGCGCCAAAGTTCGCACCCTCTTGGTCAAACTTTGTCTGACATTAATATAGGTGTGCAAACTAGATCCAAGCTTAAAAAATTTCTGTGCTTTTTATGCTTTTCTCTCTAATATTGAGCCAAAAAATGTTAATGAAGCTCTTACAGATTCAGATTGGGTCACGGCAATGCAAGAGGAGCTTCATCAGTTTGAAAGGAACAAGGTATGGCTCATTTTCTTGGCCCCTGTTTGGTATCTTGGGCAACCAAGAAACAACATTCAGTTGCCATGTCCACAGCAGAAGCTGAATATGTTGCAGCTGCCTCTTGTTGTGCTCAACTGTTATGGATAAGGCAACAACTCAAAGACTTTTATGTTGACACGGGATGCATTCCTATTTTTTTGTGATAATACAAGTGCAATTAATATTTCTAAAAATCCATGTCAACATAAAAGGACTAAACATATTGACATTCGTCACCATTTTTTGAGAGATAATGTTGAAAAGGGTTTGATTTCAATGAGTTTTTGTGCCACTAATAAACAAATTGCTGATATTTTCACCAAGGCATTGAATAGAGAACAGTTTGAGAAGAACAGACTGGAATTGGGTCTAATTAAAATGACTTGAGCATGCTTAATTAACCCCCAATGCTTGTCTAGTTAAAGGGCTTTTCAGGTCAAACATCTTGATTCATTGGATGCAGTCAACTTCTGTGTTAGAATTAGCACATGTGTGGATTATAACCTGCTGACAATCGTTGAGGTCTGATGATATTGCCCTTATTGTCCCATGTTATTGAACAACTGACAGCGAGAACAAGCACCAAAAACAGGTATGGCCACTGTTTGTCACTTTGTGCGAATCAGGTAGTTAATTCAGTTGTTGAGAATTTTTTTTTCCCTTTCCCGAAGCGTGCGCGACTGGGAGACTTAATGCTCCTCTTTTTCGGTTGAAAGCTAGTCGACCCTTTAGCTCCCTTGCCCGCTCACTTCGCTCATCAGCCATCGAAAATCTCTGTCTCAACTCTCTTCTTCTCAAACCCTAAAATCCTAAAACTCTCAAACCTCAGCTCCCTACTTCAATGGTGACTTCCGGCAAGCTCACCATCGGCAAACATAGTCCATCGCCGCCCCAGCTCCGGCTTCGAAGCGATCATGCATGGCGTCTCCGCCGGCTGCAGCGTCACTGCCAGTGTCAGCCATCACTGCTCCGGTACTTTTTGGAGGTATGAGGTTCGAATTTTTGCCTCCTTTGCCAATTATCTCGAAATCTTTTGGGTTTTTGACTTGTGTGAACTTGAGCTCTATGGGTTTGGGTTTGGCTGATGTACCACCCGAATTTGGGTGGGATTTGGAGTTGTTTGAACCTATTCTTGAACAACCTGGGGTTAAAAGTGCCGTTGGACTGAGTGAGGTCCAAACCGAGGTTGTTGATGTTATTGATGTGGATGATGACTCGTCTTTGTCTGAGGGAGACTCGGATGATGTGCATATAACCGGGTGTGAAATTATGCTCGCAGAAACAAGGTTGGAACCTGTTTCTGACTTTAGTGAACCGCAATCTGAGCCCAGTCTTGTTTTTGAAGAGAGGTTGCATGATTTTACAGAGAAGATTGCTGATATTAATGTAGATTTAGGTGAGGGGCCTGAGACCCCTGTTGAAAATGTTCAAACAACGCCGATGCAAACACCCCAAACCAGTGAGGGTCAAAAGAAGAAAAGAATTAAGGTGCCTGCGGGACGAACAGATCTCCTGCTTGTTCGACAGTTTAAGGGCATGCAAGCTAAAGAGGCTAAGCAAGCTAAAGCCTCCTCTTCACCCTCACAACCCAGATCTGCTAAACCTAAACCTACTCCTAAACCCTTCAGAAAGTCTTATAGATTAGCCTCTCAAAGCACCTCTCGACCTTCTAAACCAGCTGGTTCCTCTAAACAGGTGCCTCCCCTGGTTGAGGAGATTGTTTCCTCACCAGAGAGCTCACCTGTTCGAGAAACCAGGAAAGCCCCTGCTAAACAGGGCTCTCCCTAGGTCTCTCCTGCCGAGTCACCTGCCAAGGGTAAAGGCAAAGCTCCAGCCGAACCTAGCTCTGAACAGACCCCACCAACCTAGCAAACACCTTTTAAGAAGACTATTCCTAAGAGGAAGATTTTTCCCAAACAGGTCCCCAAATAGGGCCCTGCTGAGAATGAACCTGAAGACCCCAGCTCCAAAAAGGCAAAGAAGGCAGCATCCACCACTTCAAAATTGGCCCAATTTCTTTAGAGAAGTGTGGTACGGGGTAAAATTGTGAAGGTGACATACTTTCAGAAACAGGGTCTGGAGGTGTTTATGGACAAGCTCAGGGCCCAGGGTGGCTGGAACTGTTTGTAAACACCCAACTGGGGTGTTCTGTCCCAGATTTGGCCGAATTTTATGCGAATTGTAATGTCACCAATGCTGTGGTGACAAGTGAAGTTAATGGGAAGCAACTGAAATTCAATGCCAAAGATCTGGGTGCAATTTTGGGTGTTCCTGCTGAAGGTTTTGATGTGCACGTCCGGGAGGACAAGACCGTGCTTGGGATAGCACGGCTGCTGCAATTAACTCAAACACTGAGCCAGCAACCAAGGTTGAAAGCCCCCCAGTCCGTCAAGAAAGGTGACATGACTTCTCTTCATCAATTACTCTTTTGGTTCATTATTAAGAATATCATCCCTAGAGGTCAAGGCCGCAATCTTGCGGATGCTATGGATCAATGTTTTATTGGCCTTATGGATAGAGGAGAGCAAATTAACCTCCTAGCAATCATGATTCGCCATATTTCCAGAATTGCAAACACCTCAAGAGAACATGACCTGGGGTATGGTTTCTTACTAACTCTTGTGTTTGAGCACTTTGGGATTTCTCTGCAGAAGAAAGTGGAGGTGCAGATGATTGATGCAATAGGGAGTAGCACTCTAATGGGGTGCGGGTTTAAATTGGTCAGAGGAGACCAAGCAGCTTCAGAACAGGGGCCTCGAACACCCTTTCCCCCTGTTCCTGGTTCTTCCTCCAGTGAGCCTTCTGTTGATGCCTTGCTTCTGGACCAAAATCGGTTAAAGACCGAGCTCGCTGAGGTTAGAGCTGCTCTTGCTGAGGAGAAGGCTCTTAATACCAAGCGCCATGAGGATCTCATGTCGATTCTTTCAGTTCTCACAGCCAAATTCTCTTCTCCTCCACCCTGAATCTGCCCAACCCCCTGATCCTTCGCTGTTCTGTCTTCCTTTATTTTTCAACCTGTTCTCAACAAATATTTTTCCCTATCTGGTTGTGCTTTGTGACTAACAATGGTTTACGCTAATCTTAGTTGGATCTGCTGTAATGCTATGCCATGCTTGTCTTCTTGTTGTTATTTGTTTATACGTGACTCGAATGGCCAATATCATTAACGTACCATATAATTGAGTGTATCGCAGGTTGTTTTTCCTCCATTACCCAAGTGGTGGTGATTGCAAACACTCTGATTCTATCTGTTTGATCTGACTACCCTTTTTCGATGATGTCAAAAGGGAGAAGATGGGCATGACTATGATTGTTTTAGTTTGACTTGGATTAAAGTTGACTTCTTAAACTCTTTTTCTTTTCTATGGCTTCACTATGTGGCCCTAACTTGCTTTTGCATTTTATGTCAATATGGTTAATATGGTCATTTGATTTGTCATCATCAAAAAGGGGGAAATTGTTGACCCTATTGGGAAATTGTTGACCCTATCCTTACGTAATGTAAGGTTTTGATGATTAACAAACACAAATGTAATATATGCTTGAGTGTGTTGTTCAAACAGATTCCAAATGTTGTTTGAAATACTTTAAAATTGCTTGGTTAACAATGCTCAAGAACAGGTCTTAGAAACAGGTCCTCAAGATCAGTTGATTCAGGAATTCAGAACAGCCTGGGGATCAGTTCTTCAAGGTGTTTGGAGCAGCAAGTTGTTTTTCTACAAGATGTCTGGTTGATTCAACAAGAGTCTTGGTTTGTTATAGGTTTTATTTTCTTATATTCTTGTTAATATGCCAATTAGAAAGTCTTGATTTAACACTTACTTGAAATGGTTTTGCTTTTTGAAAATATTTCAGAACACTCTCTCAGAACTGTTCTGGAAACAAAGTGTTCAGGATGTTCTCAAGCCAAACTACAAAAACATTTTTCACGAATTCTTCTCTGATTTTTTGGCTAACGTCTCTGAGATTTTTGAGCAAAATTTTCTGCTGATTATTTAGTCCAAAGAGACTATTTTGGCTATGAGAAACTTGGGGAGAATTGCAAGTCTATTTTTAGAGTGCTTTATTCTCCGAGTAATAAAATCTCTATTTTTAGAAAATGGCTGAATTTGTGGAAAAAATCATGGGATGATTTACTGAGTTTTTGTGGCTGAAAATAACCATCTAGCTCAAGTAGTTAGTGGGAATTTTCAGCTCACACTTTCCACTCCTTGTGGCCCAAGCTTTTTCTCTTTAGAAAATATTTGTGATTATTCCACTTGGTTTTCTATTTAAGCAAGACTCCACACTCATTTTCTTTATCGATTTTCACAGTAATATTCCAGAGTTAAAGAGCCATATTTTTCAGAAAGAAAATCGACCCAAGTGTGTGCAAGATTGAGCTTTCAAAGTTGGCATACTAGGAGCATACTTGTACCTTACACTAGCTTATTTGAGAAGCACAAAAGTAAGGTGTCCATCTTATTTTCTCTCTTTCAAAAGTGAGTTGAGTGTGTCCAAATTAAGGGGATTTTGGACATGGGGTAACCGGTCTAAGGGAAGACGATTATATGTGTGGTACAAGTTGTAACAGTGTGAGTTACATTTTACCGTGTTTAGCCCGAATAGTGAAGTGGTTGAAAATCCTACAGAGGTAGGTCGTGGTTTTTCACCTCAGTTGGGCTAGAGGTGCTTTCACGTAAAAATCCCATGTCTGCTTTCTCTTTTACTTCTTTCCGCTGCATTTGCATTTTCTGAACGTGTTACAAACAGCCTGTCCAAACAGGGCCTAAGACTGTTACCAGAAAACTGCAAAAATTTGGCAACACAATTCACCCCCCTCTTGTGTTTGTGTACTCTCATTTCTATCAATGTCCTTAAAGCTGCATGACCTATTGGAAAAAAAACTTATGAATTTCTCCCCTTTTCAGATGATGGATTGAAATTTTTAGTGCCTTTTTTATTTCTCTCCCTCTCCTTTTGCCTCGCTCACCTTGTCAGGTTTTCAAGCTAGCCCTTCCTTTTCTTTCTTTTTTTCCTTTTTTTAACATAGAATGTAGATTCTTTATAGGATAGAAGGATTCTACAAAAAAGAATATGACAATATTGAAAAAACTAATGGAGGAGATAACTTTATTAATAATTTAAGGTTACATCAGACTTGAATTTATGACAGAAAAGAGAGCGAATGACTCTAAGACTTAACACATGACTATGGGTTTAGAACTTGAGGCCTCTTATGTGGAGGTTTCTGATCTTGGATTCAACTATAGGCGGGTCCCACTTTTGACTTTGGCGGTCTAAAATAGCTAAAATGTCTATCATGCAAATCCAAGCAGGTTGCTGTTATTGTTGGCTGCTTTGAGCAGCTTTAGGTAGAGGAATCTCCTCTTACTTGAACATGCTTTCTAACTTACTCTTGAAGGGCCGATAGTCCTCGGTATCGTGGCCCTTTGCTCGGTGATATTTGCAGTACTTTGTTCGGCTCCCAGTTCCTGCGATTCCATGTGCTTTTTGTTTCTAACTTGACTAAGGAGGTTAATCATACCTTCAGAAACCAAGCTTTCTAGTCCTTGAGTATACATGGTGCCAATAGTGGGTGTAGCGACCCAGAGCATGCACTTCTTTGCTTGTGGAGATATTATCCTTCTTACCCCTATTCGGATAGTTACCCTTACAAGTTTTAAGGGCTTTGGTGGGTGTGTCCCTGATAAGCGTTTGGAATGTAGTGGCCATCAGCACCATCTTCTTCTCAATCTCATCCAGTATGGTTTTCATTTTTCCATCATTTTCATGAGTTGAACTAGTTCATTACCTTCTGCCATTGGGATTGGTGAAGTATCAGACTTTGATTTGGATTTGACTTTGACCCAACTGGTGGAGTTCCCTTGGACTCATGTCAAGACAAAAGTCTCATAGTTTATGGATTCTACTCGTATAACTTCTTAGTCTTCCTTATCCTGAGTAATAAGGTAATGGTTTAAGGAGGTGGAATGTTATGAGTGGTCAAGCATGCTAGATATGGGCTAAAGAAAATGGTTAATGACCTGTGATTGGAAAAGAAAGAGGTAATGGCTTGGTAGGCTTAATGGTTTTGGCTTAAATTGGGTTAAGATACGAGGTTTTAGGCTGAAATCATGCCTTATCCTGGATTAGGTTCTAAGTTGGGCTTAGAGAGCTCATGTATAAGCCTAAGTCAGACTTAAGTCTTCCTTAGGTGAATCACAGGCCTATACTAACTTAAGTATAGCCATGGTTTGGTTTGTGATGCGGAGCAACCCCCCGAGCTTGGGTCTACTCTCACTAGTGAGGGTCATGAACCAAGTTAGTCCAATACTGATCCTAGGTCAAGCAGTAGGTCCTCCTTGGTCATTATTGACTTAAGGCCCTTAATAAGGTCCAAGTAGGATTAGAAAAGGTGGTTGGGCCAATAGTAGCCCTAAATAAGGAGTTAACCACTTAATCCTTCCAAAACCACCTCATTAGCTCATTTTTAGTTTTTGATAGAATATTTTGCTTTATTTCTAGCTTAAATTTAACTAGGTAAATAAGCTCTAATTTCTGTAAATTATATATAGGTAGAAAGCCCAAATGTCTATTTTCTAATAAAAATTAAATCACACTCAAACGCCAAGTATTGAGGAAGCTTTGGGATAAAACCGAGCAAGGGTTGGTCCAGGATTTGAAAATGCACAGTTTTGATTATGGGCTTAATTGAGGAGGTTATGGCTATAATTTTGAAAATTAACCAGCATGAGATGATTCTTCACACACGAGCGAAGCGTTGACAAGTGGCGTCACCTCATTTGGAGGAGTAGAGCCTACTCAAGGCTTTCTAGAAAGCGAAGGATGAATCCTGGAAGATGCAGTTCATAGTGATTGTAATGATCTTGGGCATCTTCATTTGCATTCCTAGGATAGTTTGTAAGTCTCCTATTGGCTCGCTTGCCCCACTAATGTACAGCTAATTCCCCTCTCATTGTGTAACGCCCAAAATATACATGATCCATTGCCTACATTTACTTGCTTAAGTTTAACTATGAGAGATAATAACCCAATGAACGGGGCGTTATCGCCGTCCACAAAGGACAAAGCTTCACTTACATATGAAAACTTGCCATAAACCAAAGGTTACCCTATAAAGGGGTATTCACCAACATAATCACTCAAATCATTTGGTCATATACAAAAATGGGCCTAACATCCCAAGGTTTACACCAACATACATAACTTATTTCAAAAATACAGTTATAACACCAAAATACATAATTTAGTTCACAAATACAGTTGAAACTCCAAAATACATCATAATATGCTAAGATAGCATCTTAGCTCTCCCACACCGCCAATCACATGGACGTTCCTGCCTCATTTATCACCTTCAGCCTCCCTACCCGCCTGAGGGCGGTTCACTGAGCACTTTCCTAAAACAAAACATAAAAACATTTCAAACTGTGAGCCAAAGCTTAGTACATGCATCTCTGTACTGAAAAAGATTCACTGAAAAGTTATTTGGGCCCGCTTGTAATTCATTTCAATTAAAAACAGGGAATGAGATGCATATAAAACTGTACTGTCAATTATCATCTGTTAGTGCACCCCTGAGTAACTGTTACGATCTGTGAATAGGTGTACACCTATCAAGCTGACCGAGGGACCTGTCCTGAAGCCGCGCGGATAACTGGAGGGCAATGCCCTGTAACTGATAACTGACGGGGTCACTAATTATGTGATAAAGCACTGATTAAAATGATTCATTGATGTACTTACCAAAATATTATAATTTCGATAAATACGTGCTGATTACTAAAGATAAAGGCAATGAACATACCTGAAAGTTTTACATGCTAGTTCACAGAGGAATAAGATGCACTAAAGTGAAGAAAATGAAAGCTCAGACCTTGATTCTGTTCAAAAGATCATTATAGGAACATGAGGTCAGAAACAATCTTGTTCTTATAATGGATAACTTTAAATAAAACTGGCTTATGAAGAACTTTTACACACCAGTTCGTAGATTAAACCAAAATGATGATGATATAAACCATAGAAATGTGATTTAAGGCACAGTGGCAAGTTTAGAGCATAAGGGCTCGTAAAGAGGGTACGGAAAGAATATTCCACAACTTATACTCTAAGCTCAAAATGAGACGTAAGACCCCAATGTAAATAGCTTAGGAAGTCCTCTAAAACTTTCATTCAGGACACGAAACATGATTCCCATGATAGGATTCCTAAAATGGGGCTAGAACATGAACATGTCAGTTTTGAGCGCATCCTGCACTGGCTCGGTAAAATGACCATAACTTTCTCCACAGATCTCGGATTAATGCGATTCAAGAGCTATTTTAAAGCTAACACGCCTATCTACCTACCAAAAATCATAATTTTTAGCTGGTCCGATCATTGCCAGCTTCATTTCAAAGTCTGTCCTGTTTTCCTGGAAATTCCAGCCTCACTGATTGAGTTTATTCTTTCACTTTTCACACCAATCCTCAACTTAAACCCTTTCTTAAGAGCATGTGAACACACTTTGGTACATCCCAATAGCATACAAAAACACCACACTTAATTTCACTTCATATTTATATCCAACAAAGCTCATTTCCTAGGCACATATGCATATACCTCAAGTTTAGCACAAGTTTGGTCCAACCCATGCATTCATAGATAAAACCCTAACTTTGGATCAACTTGAACTCACTCGCATCTTTTTAAAACACCATAAACACTATAATAAACTTCAATATATTAAAAGATAAGCAAAAACAAGGATAAAACAACCAATAACCAACACCTGAACATGACGCTGGCATGACTAAGGTGAAACCCTAACCCTAGCATCATCCAATTTCAACTCCATCATGATCCATGACCAAGATGATTCTTAATTCAATAAAAACAACATGATCCATCATCAAAATAACCCAAACAAGATGAAAAAACCAACAAGATCAAGAACCAACAACAAAATCATCATAAGAGGTGAAGGAATTACTCACTTTGTGCTTGAAAAAGAGGTAAGAATGATCCTTGATGCCTGTGGGAGCGAGAGGGCTGGACGGGGGTGATAAGTGGTGGATGTTTGGCAGTTGTTTGGTGGTTGAAAGGTGGCTGAAAGGTGGCTGGGAAGGGGGGCTGCTGCTGGCCGTGTAGAGAGAAGGAGAGGGAAGAGAGAGAAAGCAACTTGAGTTAACTTGGCTCAAAATAAAGCTCATGTCAAATAAATATTTGGATGATATTGATCCTCAAAAGCTACTTTTTGCTAAGCATAATTAATGGCTAATTAAGGGTAATTAGCTAAATAGAGAGGGGCAAGTCTTGGTAGACCGAAATCGGCCTTAAACGGGCTCGGGTTTGGAAAAGAACTGAAATCGAGTGCGTTTGCAAATTTTTTTTTTTCAAAATGATTGTGATGGACATAAAAATAATTACATCGCTTAATTCATAAATATCAAGGCCTAATATCGATGATTTGACAAAAAAAACAAAAATTCGAATTACAAGGTGAGGGCCCATTTAAATTTTCCTCAATTGAAATAACAAAAAAAACGATGATTTAAATGTGATGAAATTAATCACATGGATTAATGAAATGAATAAATATGATTTAGGGTCGGACTATTACAGTCTTCCACCCTTGAAAAGTTTCGTCCTCGAAACTAATGAACTTAACCATAACATGCAGGATTGCCTCGAATAAATGTGAGTATTTGGATTTTATTGCCTCCACGGCCTCCCAAATAGCTTCTTGGGAAGTATGGTTTGTCCAGAGTACTTTGACCAATGATATCCGCTTGTTGCGCCGCTGCTTGATCCTGCGATCTAGTATTTGGAGAGGATGCTCTTTATGTACTAGATCTTTAGTGATTGCGATAGGTTTAGATGCAATGATATGGTCTGGATCTGGCATATATTTCTTAAGTTGAGAGACATGGAACACGTTATGTATGTGCTCAAGTTCTATAGGTAGATCTAGCCGATAAGTGACAGGATTAAACTTTTCGATGATTTCATAAGGCCCAATGTACCTTGGACTCAATTTGCCCTACACTCCGAACCTTTTGACACCTCTAGTTGGTGAGACTTTCAGAAAAAATTTATCGCCCACTTGAAACTCCAGAGGCCTTCTTCTTTTGTCTGCATAACTTTTTTATCGACCCTGGGCAACCCTGATATCTTCCCAAATTTTTCTTATTGCTTCAGTGGTCTCTTGAATCATTTCAAGGTCTATAATCAGTGCCTTGTCTAAATCACTCCAGCACAATGGGGTTCTACATTTTCTCCCGTATAAAGCCTTAAATGGGGCCATTTTGATGGTGGACTGATAGCTGTTGTTATAAGAGAACTCCACCAAAGGTAAGTCGTCTTCCCACCTCCCTTGAAACTCCAATACACAAGCTCTTAGCATATCCTCCAAAATTTGATTCACCCTTTCAGTTTGTCCATCTGTTTCTGGGTGATAGGAGCTACTGAAGTATAATTTGGTCCCAAAGGCCTTCTGAAGCGCTTGCCAGAAACGTGCTTGGAATCTTTGATTCCTATCTCAGACTATGTCTAAAGGGATCCCGTGTAGACGGACTATCTCTTTAACATACAGTCGGGCTAGTCTTTCAACTCCCCAAGTATCCTTAATTGGCAGGAAATGAGCCAACTTCATGAGTCGATTAACCATGACCCAGATAGCATTCTTTTTCGAGGTAGAAAGGGGAAACCCATAACAAAGTCCATCGAGATCGAATCCCACTTCCAAGTGGGAATTTCTAAGGGTCCTAGTTCACCCACAGGACGTTGATGTTCTGCTTTAACTTTTTGACAAGTTAGACACTTATCCACATATTCTGCAACGTCCTTCTTCACATGATTCCACCAAAAATATTGTCTCAGATCTCTGTACATCTTCGTGCCTCCTGGATGCATTGAATAACGAGTATTATGAGCCTCTTCTAGGATCTGCTTTCTTAATTCCCCATTTTTGGGCACACATAGGCGATTCTGGAACTGCAGAGTCCCATCCTCGTGTACTACAAATCTCGAAGACTTTCCTTTCTCTAAATTTTGCTTTATTCTTTGAAGTTCGGGATCACTTTCCTGGTTCAGTTGAATTTCTTCCACTAGGGAAGACTGTACAGTGAGTGCTGATAATTGAGCATTCGTTTGCCTGTGAGAAACTAATTGAATCCCAAAGTCCTCAAGTTCTCTCAGGAGATTCAATTGAGTAATCACCGTAGTGTTTGAGCTATGTTGCGCCTTCCTACTCAGGGCATCCGCCACCACATTTGTTTTACCAGGATGATATTGAATCTACAAATCATAATCTTTAAGCAACTCAAGCCAACACCGTTGCCTCAAATTGAGCTCCTTCTGAGTGAAGATATACTTTAGACTTTGATGATCAGTATAGATCTTGCACGATACCCTATATAAATAATGTCTCTAAATTTTCAATGCAAAGACCATGGTTGCTAACTCCAGGTCATGGGTAGGGTAGTTGTTCTGATATGGCTTGAGTTGTCGAGAGGCATAAGCTACTGCTTTGTTCTCTTACATTAATACGCACCCTAGACCATTCTTCGATATGTCACTATGAACTGTATACTTCTTCCCTTCCATTGGTAACGTTAGAATTGGGGTGGTAGTTAGTTGCTACCTTAGCTCTTGGAAAGCTTTCTCACATCTTTCAGTCCACTCGAACTTATTCACCTTCTTTAATAGATTGGTCAATGGTGAAGCTATTTTCGAAAAGTCTTTAATGAATCTTCGATAGTAGCCTGCTAAACCCAGAAAGCTTCTAATCTCCATGACATTGGTAGGCCTTGGCCATTCTGTGATTGCTTTCACTTTCTGGGGGTCAACTTTAATTCCTTCTTTTGCAACCACATGCCCCAAAAATACCACTTCCTCCAACCAAAATTCATATTTCTTTAATTTGCCATAGAGTTGATGTTCCCTCAAAGTTTGTAATACTATCCGCAATTGATCAGCATGTTCTTCCTTGTCCTTAGAATAGATAAGGATATCATCTATGAACACCACTATAAACTTGTCTAAATAAGGTTTGAAAAGCCTATTCATAAGGTCTATGAAGGCTGCAGAAGCATTAGTGAGACCAAAAGGTATCACCGTGAACTCATAGTGACCATACCTGGTCCTAAACGTTGTCTTAGGAATGTCCTCAGGCTTAATCCTAAGTTAATGGTACCCTTACCTCAAATCAATCTTAGAGAATACTCCTGCTCCTTGTAGTTGATCAAACAAGTCATCTATTCATGGTAGAGGGTATTTGTTTTTGATGGTAATCCTATTCAACTCCCTGTCGTCGATACATAGCCTTAAGGTTCCATCCTTTTTCTTGACAAACAATACTGGGGCGCCCCATGGTGACACACTTGGCCTAATAAAGCCCTTCCATAACAACTCATCTAGCTGAATCTTTTGTTCCTTAAGCTCAGTTGGGGCCATACGATATGGGGCTTTAGAAACAGGTTGAGCTCCAGGAACTAATTCAATTCCGAAATCAATTTCCCTCTATGTGGGTAGTCCTGGTAACTCCTCAGGGAAAACATCTTCAAATTCACAAACTACAGGTATATTCCCCGCTTCCTTTTCTTTTGTTTGGGTGTCGATAGCATAGCACCAATATCCAATATACCTCTGACATAACAGCTTACTTTCTTTCATAGCGGAAATCAAAGAATAAGGTTTTGCCACTTTCTGCCCATAAAAACACACTTTTCTCCCTTACTTTCAAGATAACCTTAAGATCTTCACAGTCAATTTTGGCTCCATAAGTGTGCAACCAATTCATCCCCAAAATGATATCAAAATTAGACAAGTCAAATTGAATTAAATCCACAGGGAAAGTAGTTTCACCAATGATGATGGGGACAAGTTCATAAGAGCGGGGCCACTCAATCACAGAATTGTTGGGTAGCTTAATTCTATAATTGGTTTCTATCTTCCTGTTCTCCAAGCTCAATTGTATAGCAGATCGGGTAGATAAAAAAGAATGAGTGGCGCCCGAATCAAATAATACACAAAATGACTTTGAATTTAAAAAGAGAGTTCCAGTGACTACCGTACCAGAGGTAGCAACTTCCTTTTTGTTCATTACAAATGCCCTTCCTGCAACTATAGGCCTTGAATGTAGGGGTCCCTGGCGGAGCGGAGCCAAGGGTTTTGCGGCGCCCTTATCTACAGCTTTTAATCGCCAGGGGCATGCAGCAAGTGCTCTCAACTCCGTCTTCACTCGTTCCACTTTAGTGGCTCGCTTGTACAGTTCTTGGTAAATCAGAATGGGTTGCCCGGCTAACTGGTTCCGAATGTAGAAGGCCAAAACCCTCTTTAAATCTTCTCGTCTTTAACCTTTCAAATGACATAAATTTAGGGACAAACCTAGATAGTTCTGTGAACTTACTAGCATACTACATCACTGACATGCTGCCGCTCATTTTCAACTCCATAAATTCCTTCTTCTTTTGCCTTTACAGCACAGCTGGGTAAAATTTTGCCCTCAACTCTGCTAAAAATTTACTCCAGGTGAATTCAGGTCCTAGGAGCTTATCCTTCACAGTATTCTACCAAATGTCAGCTTCACCTGACAAATAATACGTCCCAATGTTCATTTTCTTTTCCTCTGGTACCTCAACTACTGTGAAAACTTTCTCCATTCCCCGTATCCATTCCTCTAGTACTACTGGATCATAGGATCCATCATAAACTTTAGGGTTGCACCGTGCTACCCTATCTGCCACTTTATCCTCTTTAGGAGAGGTTTTAGTAGGTACCTGGGGAATCCGCTTCATCAATTCAGCAACTAAGGTTGGCCAATAACTCGAGTTGCCTAGATTGCTAGCTAATTCAGAGGGCAAGGGTGGCGTGTCACCATGTTGTGGCTCATGACACGAGACTTGATCACCCGATCCCTAACCTTGTTCCATATTGTCCTCTACATGAATGTCCACGTTGTTTTGCACTGACTGGGACATTCTAATCATACATTAAACGAAGCAATTCAAACGCTAGAACCTCCAGACATATAAGATAAACATGCCAAATAAATACATAGGAGACGGCTCGAAGATTATCTCATAACTCAAAGCATCATCATTTCATTTCAAAACTGCTTACTTACATACATAATTATTGATTTATATACGTGAGCAATAAAAGCATATTACAGCTAGTTGAGTAAGCAAGACTAGCTCTGACTCCTACCCTATCACTAAACACTAAATAGCCCCTAGACACTAGGTCCGTCATATAACCAAAAAGAGGTACGGACCATGTCACCACAGTCGAAGAGGATTGGACTAACTATATACAATGTCAGATGCCCCACAAAATATAATTATCCAATCCAACCAAACCATATCTACATACAGTGCTCAAAATGAAAACCACTACACCAGCCCCTAGAACCACCTAATGATCCCTAGATGGATTGTAATGTGGGTCAGACTCATCATCAGGTTCTTCACTTTGAATCAAAGCTGCTTGTAGATGCCTCTGACTCGGCATTATCAACCTCCTATTGAACTTGTGGCTCATGCTCCTCCTCTAAGCCCACCATAAACTTATCCGCCTCTTGTTCCCCTTGCTGCTCTATCCCCATCTTATCACTATCTTGATCCTCCTCGGGATCATCCTCCTCTGGATCGTCCTCCTCTCCCTAGTGGTCCTCATCCCCAGAACTAGAACTAATCATCACTAAGTCTGGGGTGTCGGGGATGTCTATCATCATGTAAGCCTCCCCAGGGCTATCAGGCATTAGTGGGGTGTCTGGTGGGGGCGGGATGGGTGGCCCCTGTGCTGGTGCTGGCGGTGAGGGTGGCCCCTGTGCTGGTGCTGGCAGGGAGAGTGGCCCCTATGCTGGTGCTGGGGCTATAGGTGGGGGATGGACCTGATGTAGGGGAAAGATGTGCTGAAGAGTTTCTATAGTAATTCCCCTCAATTCAAACTCCTCTCTCAACAACAGCTCCGTAGTGAGAGTCGTCCAAGCCCCCTGGGCCTGAAACCTAGGCCCGTCCAAGCCTGGGTTCTCTGTCATCATAAAGTCATGATAACGATGCCTGAACTCCACCCACGGGCCAACTAGGGGTAAGGACCAAAGCAGTCTCTGTGCACGGACCGTAATACTGTGGAACTCAGAGTAAGAGTCCTGTGCATATGCCTTTATACTAATATGTAGCAACGCAATGTGAGTAATCATAGATCCACCCGACAACATGTTAACGCCATAAGGATCCATCTAACAAAGAAAACACATATGTGAGAGGCAGACATAACCATAAATAAGGAACATGCAAATGGAAGCAACTTGCATTCTTCTAATATCGTTACTACACTCCTAATATCACTCTAGCAGTATACAATAGCCCCTCATGACAACCACCCTCACCTTATAGTTTCTAACTCTACTTTCCTTAAGAAAATCTCAACCTGGCTCTGATACCAATTCTGTAACGCCCCAAATGTACATGATCCATTGCCTACTTTTACTTGCTTAAGTTTAACAATGAGAGATAATAACCCAATGAACGGGGTGTTATCGCCATCCACAAAGGACAAGGCTTCACTTATATATGAAAACTTGCCATAAAAAAAAGGTTACCCTATAAAGGGGCATTCACCATTGCAATCACTCAAATCATTTGGTTATATACAGAAATGGGTCTAACATCCCAAGGTTTACACCAACATACATAACTCATTTCAAAAATACAGTTATAACACCAAATAACATAATTCAGTTCACATATACAGCTGAAACTCCAAAATACATCACAATATGCTAAGATAGGATCTTAGCTCTTCCACACCGCCAATCACATGGATGGTCCTGCCTCATTTATCACCTTCGGCCTCCCTGCCTGCCTGAGGGCGGTTCACTGAGCACTTTCCTAAAGCAAAACATACAAACATTTCAAACTGTGAGCCAAAGCTCAGTACATACATCCCTGTACTGATAAAGATTTACTGAAAAGTTATTTGGGTCCGCTTGCAATTCATTTTAATTAAAAACAGGGAACGAGATGCATATAAAACTATACTGCCAATTATAATCTGTTAGTGCACCCCTGAGTAACTATTACGATATGTGAATAGGTGTAAACCTGCCAAGCCGACCGAGGGACCTGGCCTGAAGCTGCGCGGGTAACTGGAGGGCAATGCCCTATATCTAATAACTGACGGGGTCACTAATTATGTGATAAAGCACTGATTAAAATGATTCATTGATGTGCTTACCAAAATATTATAATTTTGATAAATACGTGCTGATTACTAAAGATACAGGCAATAAACGTACCTAGAAGTTTTACATGCTAGTTCACAGAGGAATAAGATGCACTAAAGTGAAGAAAATGAAAGCTTAGGCCTTGATTCTGTTCAAAAGTTCATTATAGGAACATAAGGTCAGAAACGATCTTATTCTTATAATGGATAACTTTAAATAAAACTGACTTATGAAGAACTTTTACACACCAGTTCATAGATTAAACCAAAATGATGGCGATATAAACCATAGAAATGTGATGTAAGGCACGGTAACAAGTTTAGAGTATAAGGGCTTGTAAAGAGAGTACGGAAAGAATAATCCACAACTTATACTCCGTCCTCGAAATGAGATGTAAGACCCCAATATAAACAGCTTAGGAAGTCCTCTAAAAATTTCATTCAAGACACAAAGCATGGTTCCCATGATAGGGTTCCTAAAATGAGACTAGAGCATGAACATGTCAGTTTTAAGCCCATCCTGCACAGGTTCGGTGAAATGATCATAACTTTCTCCACAGACCTCGGATTAATGCGATTCAAGAGCCATTTTAAAGCTAACAGACTGACCTATCTACCTGCCAAAAATCATAATTTTTTGCTGGTCCTATCATTACCAGTTTTATTTCAAATTCTGTCCTGTTTTTCTGAAAATTCCAGCCTCACTGATTGAGCTTGTTCTTTCACTTTTCACACCAATCCTCAACTTAAACCCTTTCTTAAGAGCATGTAAATACACTTTGGTACATCCCAACAGCATACAAAAACACCACACTTAATTTCACTTCATATTTATATCCAAAAAAGCTCATTTTCTAGGCACATATACACATACCTCAAGTTTAGCACAAGTTTGGTCCAACCCATGCATTAATGGATAAAACCCTAACTTTGGATCAACTTGAACTCACTCTCATCTTTTCAAAACACCAAACTGAATCTCAAATGGTCAAATCGAAAATGAAACTAAAACCGCAACATTTTTTTTGGCTCGGTTAACCAAACTGAATTTTGTAGAAAAATCAAACCAATTAACCGATTTTCACTTTGCTTTTTTGATTTTTTGCTTCGTTTTTTCGATTTAAATTTTTTTTGCTCACCCCTAGTATTCCCCAATGATTTACTCCTGGTGCTCCCTCCTGTGAGAGGAATTGAGGACCAAATTAATCTCCTACCGGCGCTCCTTTGCCAAACAAGTCGGCCTATAGGTGCAATCCTAGTGAGTCGAAAGAGCTTCTATGACAAGTCCAAGAGTTGTGTTAGGCGCTAATTTGTCGTATTTTATACGCCTCTTTCTCCTAATTTTAGCTTGTACAATAATATAATCTCTAGGATTTTTACTCGTATTATTTACTTTTATAGGCAATAAGATCAACCAAGCAAGTGCTGCAAAACGGAGCAAAAATGAACAAATGAAGATGACAAAGCAGCGCAGACAGGGGAACAACCGTTGCCCACCCCAACCAGCACAGCCGCCAGCCAGGAGCTAGCAACAGCAGTCGCCCAACCGACGGCAGGCCGGTAGTGGCTGGTGACAGCCCTCGCCCCCTTGGCTGCTGCATACTGTTTTGTTTTCATGGCTTGAGTATGAAAGGGGCTTGCTTCGGTTCTTTGGGGGGTCCTCTCTCTCTCTCTCTAAGCGATTTTTAGGTTAGGTTTTTAGGTTAGTTTAGCAAATAAATCCCCATTTTGGGACATTAGATTAGGAGATTAGATTGTAAATTTGGTGGATTTGAATTCAAGCTTTGGATTTCGAGTTCATTAAATTAAGCCTAAGTTTTCTTCTTTTCTCTCTCTCTCTCTTTTTCATATGTGGTTCTTGTTCATGTTTTGTTAGTTTAATGCTAGTGTCTGATTTTGTTTAGTCAAATGTTTAGTTTGTATTGTTAATCTATGTTTAATTTGCTTGAATAGATTAGTTTTGTTTCTTTCTCTCCCCACCATAGTTCATATTTATTTGCTTATTTGTTAGCCTAGGTTTAGTTAGGTTTAATTGTATTTTTGTGATCAATAGTTGTTAATTTTGGTTGGCTTCGATTGTGATCAGCCCTTTGATGGCTAATTAGTCTTATATTAGGCGGAATCACACCCAATCTATGCCTAGAACTTAGAGTTTTCCCTCACGCCCGCTAAGTGTTCAATGAAATGCTTGAAAAGGCTTTCATCTGTATCTTTTAGGCAATTGACTTATGCCGAGAGGTGAAGTCAATTAGCTAGTGTGGGAGAGGGGATAGTTGGGCTCGCTACGTGAAAATAGTCCCGATCCTTGCTAGGTATGAGGGTTGCTACTCTTGTGGTCTAATTGGGCTAACCCCACAAAAATAGGTGGTTAGACTAACTAGACTAGCTCATGACCCTTGAGAAAGGGCTTGGTTGGTCTTCTAAGGTGCAATCAACCATTTCTTGTTCTTAGTTAAAGTTTGGTAGGTTAGGACTCATCTTGACTATTTAGTTCATCAATTGGTCAAATCATAATCTCAAACCACCTCTTTTACTTTTATTAGTCAAGTTTAGCTTTGTTTCCACTTCCTTCCTTCTTGGCCTATATTGAGTCGCTCTAGCTAATCCCGATACTTGAAACCCAACTTCCAGTGTATGACACCCCGAGTACTCAACGATACAACTTGCACTTGGGGTTATAAATTTTAATACTCGAATTCTTCATGTCAAGTTTTTGGCATTGTTGTCAGGGAGTTTGCCTTTTTTAATATCGGGGTTTACTTGAGCATTCGAGGCTAGGGCTTTAGAAAATCCAAAACAAAAATTCAAAAATAAAAAAATTTGAAAAAAAATAAAATCAAGATGGCTATTTTCCAGTTTTGTCAATTTGAGCATGAACCTTTTTGGCAATATTTGTCTAGGTTTAATGATTACCGTGCTCAATATGTGCATTTCACGTATGCAAAATGGAAAATATGTAATGTTGTGCTTAAGGGTCTAGCACATGAGACTCGAGCCACCCTTGAGTTCATGTGTTATGGTGGTTTGTGCTCTTTACATATTGATGATATGTGGGACTTGTTTGAGTCCTTGGCTTGTATCAATGGCACCATGAGATTACTAGTGAGTCTTTTGTGTGCCCTTCCCCCATTTCCTATGATTTCCACACTTATTCTCCTCTTGTGTGCTCTTAATTTCAATCTTTTGATCATGATGCGAATTCTTGTGCCTATTATAATATTTCTAGTGACTGATATGCTAGACTTAATATCATAATAGAGACAATGAATGTGCAACATTAGTGTTTTGTTGGTACGATGAGGGAGTGCGGCCTATTGCATGAGACCGACCCTAGTCTATCCTCCCCTAGACTTGAGGTTAATCTCTATGATGATTGGGAGTCTTTTCTTCCCTTAGATCTTGATTTTGTGGTTGATTCACCTCTGACCAGCCTAGAGGAAGTGATTGATCCTCCATTGAAATCTTTACCATTCGTCGCTCCATCCTTGCCTAGCACACCTAGAGACACTACTGAGGGTATCTTGCGCTTATTTTCTTCTCCCCTTCCTTTAGCTCAGTGTATGGGGTTAGAGATGGGTGAGTCTCTTAGAGGTGATGCTAGTTGTGTTAAGGATGATTCACTTGATTGGTCGGGGGATATTACATTGTTAGAGCTGTCTTTTGAGGAGTATTATGGTGATGATGTGAGGGTTGGTGTCTCTCCTAGCATTGAGCATATTGACCCAATTTGCACCGAGTCACTTGATTTAGTCCCCATTTCATTTCCCTTCCTCCCCACCACCCCTTCTCATTTACATGCATTCTATGAGTCCCTGAGTGCCATTAGCGAGTATAATCCCTCCTTTGACCTTTTTATGCATACCTAATGGACATCCCTAGGAAGATCCTATGGAGTACTTTCTTTGATTATGCTTTTGATTTTCCTACGGTATTTGAAAAGTTTAAGAGGGCACTAACTTTATTTGTTATATTGTTACTAGTGTTCTCTTACTTACACCATTCTGAGATGCATGCACTGGCATATGACAAGCTCTTACAAGTTTTGACGGCATCCGAGTTGGCACCGCGAGTCCTGAGTGATGATGAGGAGTGGCTGACACTCTTCAGGCCTCCACAACCCCCTCCTAGAGGTGCATAGTTTGGGTACAATCAGTACTCGACCTGGTATAATCGTTCTAACTCTTCTCCTTTCTTTTCATTTTCTTTTTTCTTCTTCTTTTTGTTTAGTTGTGGATATTAGGTTGTGTTTAGTTGTGGATATTAGGATTGTGTTTTTAATGGTGTTCAACTTTGACGTGGAATTTAGGATGTTGTTGAGCCATTGATGGTTATGATCACCCTTTTTTTGTATTTATTGTGTTTTGTTATTGGTGGTGTTGATGAATTTGTGTAAATTCATTATTGGTGGTGCTAATTTTGTATAAATGTGTGATCTTGTTGTCGATTTGGTAAGATTGTGTTTTTCGGGGAGTGTATTAGCATATGGATATGTGTGTAGGTTTAGCATTCTTATGTGATTTTGTTTTCTTTGTTTTTTTGTGTTTTTGTGATGGTAGTAGTTCCTCGGCTCCCAGTGAGGACATTGTGATATTTAGGTGTGGGGGTGGAAAGTCATATACCCTTTTGTGCATATTTTTGTGAAAAATTTGAAAATTTTTCAATTTTTGTATAATTTTTCTTTTTGGCTTTGGGGGATTTTTGTGCTGTTGTGATTGGTTTTTGATCTTGGATAGCTTAGTTACTAGCTCGTATGTAGCTCGAATATGCATGATGGAGCACTTGTCTACAATGTGGTCTTCAGTTTCTCATAATAACCCTATTTCACATGTGTAGTTTTATGCCTACCTTGCACACTTAATCATTGACTTCTGGTGTTAGTTGTTGAAATTTGGGTTTGGAGGCATTCTACTTGGTAAATTAAATTCTAGTTTTGGCTTCTATATGAAAAAGGAAAAAAATAAGAAAAACAAGAAGTGTTAAAATGAGCTTATTTCTGGTACCTCTATTTGAGCTTGAATAAGTGCTTTACACATCCAAATAAAACCTCTAAATAAGGAAGAAGCCCAAATATGTGCTAAGTTGTTCCTTCGGGAGTCCAAGGTCTAATAAGCCAAGAACTACCTACTCGGGTGAAGGAGCATAAGGAGCAAAGCGAGAAAAAGTGAAGAAAAGAAAGAAAAAAAAACAAGGAGCAAAAATAAAGGGAGTCATAAGCCAAGTGGGGATGACCTTTGCCCGGTTTTAGCCTAGCATTAGGAGTTAACACACTTTGCATGAAGCACCAAGGCATGCAAATCGTGTTATGTGTTGCGTGGGGTGAAAAATGAGAGCCAGGGTGCATTTATAGCCTATGTGTATCTTGAATGTATGTTTTGCTTGTATATGGCTAGGTAGCTAGGTTGTTAGGGTGATAAATCGATCTAGATGTATACATATTTCCCCTTTGCCTTGCATATATGCTTTGTTTGAAAAAAATCCAAAAATACTTCAAAGATTTTATGGTTATATCTTTTGCAAACCCTCACGAGATCTCACTCGTCCACCTGGGGGAACCAAGGGGTTTAAAAGGCTTGTTGCATACGCTAAATACAACCGTGATTCCTATGATAGTGAGATAGGTTCCCAGGTTAGATTTTCATTGTTTTGCTCGAAGGCGAGCAAAAGATATGGGTGGGGGCATTTGTTAGGTGCTAATTTATTGTATTTTACGTGCTTCTTTCACCTAATTTTATCTCGTACAATAATATAATCTCTAGGATTTTTATTCATTTTATTTACTTTTGCAGGTAATAAGACCAACCGAGCAAGTGCTGCGAAAAGGAGCAAAAAAGAACAAAAGAAGAAGAGAAAGTAACGCACAATGGGGGGTTGGTCGACTGCACGACAACCGTCGCACACCCCAGCCAGCACAGCCACAAGCCAGGAGTTGGTGACGACAGTCACCCAGCCGACGACTGGCCAGTCATGGCCGGCGACGACTAGCCGTCAGCCAGGCGACAAGCATCGGCCCCCGGCTACTGCGTGCTGTTTTGTTTTCCCAACTCGAGTATAAAAGGGGCTTGCTTTGATTCTTTCGGGCGGTCCTCTCTCTCTCTCTCTCGGCGATTTTTAGGTTAGGGTTTTATGTTAGTTTACCAAATAAATCCCTTTTTTGGAGATCAGATTAGGAGATCAGATTGTAAATTTTAGTGGATTTGGATTCAAGCTTTGGTTTTCAAGTTCATCAAATCAAGCCTAAGTTTTCTTCTGTTCTCTCTCTCACTTTTTCATTTGTTGTTCTTGTTTATGTTTTGCTAGTTTAATGCTTGTGTTTGATTTTATTTAGTCAAATGTTTAGTTTTTATTATTAATCCATGTTTAATTTGCTTAATCAGATTAGTTTAGTTTCTTTCTATCTTCGCCATAGTTCATGTTTATTTGCTTATTTGTTAGCCTAGGTTTAGTTACGTTTAACTGTGTTTTTATGATGATTAGTTGTTAATTTTGGTTGGCTTAGATTGTGATTAGTCCTTTGATGGCTAATTACTCTTATATTAGGCATAACCACACCTAATTTATGCCTAGAACTTAGAGTTTTCCCTCATGCCCGCCACGTGTTCAATGAAATGTTTGGGAGAGCTTTTATCTATATCTTTTGGGTGATTGACTTATACCGAGAGGTGAGGTCAAGTAGCTTGTGTGGGAGAGGGGATAGCTAGGTTCGGGATATGAAAATAGTCCTAATCCTAGTTAGGTCCGAGAGTTGCTAGTCTTATGCTCTAATTGGGCTAACCCCATTAAAATAGGTGGTTCGACTACTTAGACTAGCTCATGACCCTTGAGAGAGGCCTTGGGTGGTCTTCAAAGGTGCCACCAACCATCTCTTGTTCTTAGTTAAGGTTGGGTAAATTAGGACTCATCTTGACTATTTAGTTCATCAATTAGTCAAATCATAGTCTCAAGCCACCTTTTTTGCTTTCATTAGTTTAGTTTAGCTTTGTTTCCACTTCCTTCCTTCTTAGCCTAGATTGAGTCACTCCAGCTAATCCCAATACTTGAAACTCAACTCCTAATGGGTAACACCCCGAGTACTCAATGATATAACCTTGCACTTCGGGTTAGAAATTTTAAAACTTGAATTCTTCCTATCAAGTTGCTTGATTGTGGGTACATTAAGGAAAGCTTGAGTCCATGTTCCGTTCCCGCTTTTGGTACCTAAGAAGGATGGTACTTGGTATATATGTGTTGATTATAGGGCCATAAACAACATCACCATCAAGTATCAATTCCCTATTGATCGATTGGATGATATGCTTGATGAGTTACATCGGTCCAAAGTCTTTTCCATAATTGACCTCTGGAGTGGTTATCACAAAATTAGAATGAAAGAAGGAGATAAGTGGAAAACCACCTTTAAGACCAAATATGGGTTGTACGAGTGGCTTGTGATGCCTTTTGGTCTTGAGGCCATTCATTGGAAAGTTTGTTGTGGTCTATTTTGATGATATTTTGGTGTATGATCGTGATGAAACGTCTTATGTGGAGCATCTTTCTCAAGTGTTCAAGTATTGCAACAACAAAAGTTATGTGCCAAACGTGAAAAGTGTAAACTATTCACTCCTCAAGTTATCTTTCTTGGCTATGTCATGTCCAGTGAGGGAATTCAAGTTGATGAATCTAAGGTTTGAGGCTATCAAGAGTTGGCCTACTCCCACCTCCAACACAGAAGTGCGAAGCTTCCATGGGTTGGCCACTTTCTACCGGTGGTTCATCAAAGACTTTAGCTCCATTATGGCTCCATTGATTGAATGCATGAGAAAAGGAAGCTTTGAATGGACAAAGGCTGCCCAAAGGGCCTTTTAAAACCATCAAGGATAGGCTTTGTTCGGTTACTATCTTAGCTCTTCCTAACTTTTATCTTCTATTTGAAGTTGAGTGTGGTGCTAGTGGCATTGGGATTGGTGCGATTCTCACTTGAGCTAAATACCTTTAAGCTTTCTTTAGTGAGAAATTGAATGGTTCGAGACCCAACTACTCCACCTATGATAAGGAATTCTATACCATTGTTAGGGCTTTGGAACATTGGAATCATTACCTTAAGCCCAAGCCATTTGTGCTCCATTCGGATCACAAGGCATTGTCCAATATCAATGATCAACACAAGTTGAACTCAAGACATGCCAAGTGGGTTGAGTTCCTTCAATCTTTCGCCTTCTCCTATAAGCATAAGAGTAGGAAAGAGAATGTTGTGGTCGATGCCTTATCAAAAAGATATGCTCTCCTTTATGTCCTTGAAGCCAAGGTTATTAGATTTTATTCCTTCAAAACTCTATACCATGAGGATAAAGACTTTAAGGAAGTGGTGGAGAATCCTTCTAACTTTGGATCTTTTACTTTATAAGATGGTTTCTCTTCAAAGGAAACAAGCTTTGCATCCCCAAAAGTCCTCTAAGAGAGTTGATTATCAAGGAGGCTCATGAAAGAGCCTTAGCTGGTCATTTTGGCATAAACAAGACCCTTGGGATACTCAAGAATCATTTTTATTGGCCCAAGATGGGTGGGGATGTTCATAAGATGATCACAAGATGCAGCATTTGTCACATGGCTAAGAGTCATTTCCATCAAGGCCTCTACACTCCTCTTCTGGTCCCCTCAAGGCCTTGGGATGACATTAGCATGGACTTCATTGTGGCCCTTCCAAGAACACCTCGGGAAAAGATGCTATCATAGCAGTGGTGGATTGATTCTCCAAGATGGCTCAATTCATTGTATGCCATAAGAATTTTTATGCTACCTATATTGTGGACCTCTTCTTTTAAGAAATTGTGAGACTGCTTGGTATTTCAAGAACCGTTGTGTCAAATAGGGATGCCAAATTTCTATCTTATTTTTGGAGATCCCTATGAAGGCTCGTGGGGACTAAGTTGCTCTTTAGCACTACTTGCTATCGTCAAACCGATGGACAAACGGAGGTGACAAATATAACTCTCACAACCTTGCTAGGGGGCATGGTGAGTAAGAGTTTGAGGGGTTGGGATGTCATGCTTGCTCATGCTAAATTCACATACAATAGGGCTTCTTCCTATGCGACCTCTCACTCTCCCTTTGAAGTGTGCTATGGTGTTAATCCCCTTACTCCTATTGATCTTATGCCTATTCCTTAAGAATCAAGGATGAGTTTTGACGCCAAAGCAAGAGCTAAAGAAATGAAGAAGCTGCATGAGCAAGTGAGGGCATAAATTGAAAAAGTAACTGAGCAATACAAGCAAGAACCACCCATACTATGAGTTCAAGCTGGGTGATCTTATGTGGTTACATTTGAGGAAGGAAAGGTTCCCCTCAAGAAGGAAGAACAGGCTCATGGCTAGAGGAGATGGTCCATACAAGGTCGTACAAAAGGTGGGAGAGAATGCATATAAGATTGAACTTCCACAAGATATGCAAATATCCTCCATCTTTAATGTTGAGGATCTCACTCCTTACCTTGAAGACAATGAAGAACATGATGAAGATTTGAGGACGACTCCTCTTCAAGGAGAAGAGGTTGACGCGGAGCAACTCTTGAGCTTAGACCTATTGTCACTAGTAAGGGTCAAGAACCAAGTCAGCCCAATATTAACCCTAGGTCAAGGACTAGGTTCCCTTAAGTCAATATTGACTTGGGGCCCCTAAGAAGGTCCAAGTAGGGTTGGAAAAGGTGGTTAGGCCAATAGTAGTCCTAAATAAGGAGTTAACCACTCAAGCCTCTCAAGACTACCTCATTAGCTCATTTTCAGTTTCTAGGAAGAATACTTTATTTCATTTCTAGGTTAAATTTAACTTGACAAATGAGCTCTAATTTTTACAATTTTTACATGGATTTAATTCCCTGAATTTCTATTTTCTAACAGGCCTTGAATGCACTCAAACACCAAGTATTGAGGAAGTTATGGCCTAAAAACCAATTAAGGGTCAGTCCAGGATTGGAAAATACACGGTTCTAATTATGGGCATAATGGAGGAGGTTACGCTTGTAATTTTTGAGAGTAATCAGCATGGGAGGATTCTTAACACACAAGAAAAGAGTCAACAAGTGGCGTTACCTCATTTGGAGGAGTACAGCCTACTCAAGGCTCTCTAGAAGATGGAGGATGAATCTTGGAAAATACAGCTCATAGTGATTATAATTATCTTAAGCATCTTACTTTATTTTCCTAGGATATTTTGTGAGCCTCCTATTGGGCCACTTGCCCTACTAACGTACAGCTAATTCTATTGGGTATTTATGGACCCAATTACCACTATGAAAAATCAGATTTGATGAATGATATGAAAGCTTAAAACTTGGTTTTCCTCAAAATCTCAAATTCTTTATCTCTCTTAGGAGGGTGATATTTGAATCCTTCCTTTAATCTAATCCTTAGTGCTAAGGCTTTAGAGGGTTAGAGAGTGGGTTGATTTATCTACTTGCTACCTATTTCAGGTGTTGAATCTACCCCATTAGAGGCTTTCTTTATTTAGGAATTCTCTCTCTCTCTCTCTCTCTCTCTCTCTCTCTCTCTCTGTTCATCTTTGGATTGGTCTTCAACATCCATTAAACTCATCTACATGCATTTCATTCCTTTATTTGGACAAATGGAATTTACCATGTATCAGTTTGCCTAGAATGGGGTGGTTTTGGCACATGAGTGGATCTAGGTGGACTCATATAGGGATCCTAGAATGGGCCCAGAAATCATTTTAGTTCCTACACCAATTCATAGACTCCTTTTTTGTCTAAAATTGGTACTCTAAACCAGAGTCAAAATGCTTTTTAGATTATGCATCAGGAGTCCTATTAGGACCTAATTGGGCCAGAACCGTCTTAGTTCCTAATTTGATTCCTAAACTTAGTCTTTTCCTAATCCGGGGTCACTTAGGACTCACAGTACCAATGCATCATCTGTTGGGCTAAGAAAAAGTTAAATCACATAAAGTCACATTACATTCCATGTCATACAGATGAGTTCTAACCTAGACAAGAGTTCCATGTTACAGATGTTTCAGGTCAGGTTTCAAACAATCCTCTCACAACTAGATGCTTCGTACACCACCCATGGTATACATGATATGATTGGAACATTTCGGGCACTTCCCCAAGTCGTACGGACTGGGAAAGTATGCTGAGAGTAGATGAAGCAACTATTGCATAGTTGGAAGTCTAAATGGACCCACCGAGCGACCAGCTACTTTCACGAGGGGTAAAATTAGGGTTTCGTCCAGATACGTTGATCCTTAACCTGTAGTACCTTATAATGCAAGTATGCCGAATGCAAGTATAATGAAGATATTTTCCGTATTAAATTTTGAATCTCACCCTTTAAAAAAAAAAGGTCCCCAGTGAAGTCACCACTATAAGGATCCACCTCCCCTAGGGCACGATCCCTCACGAATGGAGAAAAAGAACTTGTTGCTAGGTACTTTTTATGTTTTTATAGAAATCAGATTTAATTTATTTTTTATTTTTATTACAAGTTAAGCAGAACACAGCAACAGAAGCACAAGAGAATGCCTTTGGGCTTGGCCGGAGAACTCGGCTGGGTTCCCTGTGTCATATCAGACACCCTAATTATGGTCCAGGCAGATTTTACTACTTTGGTACGAATCTGTTTACTTTAGTCTAGCAATGTATGAACAAATACTGAATGAAATAGTAAAAAAAGTTAATCTTTAACAAAATAGAGTTGTCAGTGAGTTTTAGGAAAACTTACAAACCATAACACCTTTGGAAGCATATCGTACTGATGGGGACATAGAAAGGATAAATTGAAGCTTCTTCAAAAGGGTTTTAGAATGGCTCCAAACAATCCCTAGAATGGGGACCTATCCTGGCTGCTAGGTCTGGAACCGAGGCTCTAGATTCGGGGGCAAAGGTACGGTGATGTGATGGAGTGCATCCCATCACCGCCCATCATCACTGGCTGCCTCTACTAATCAATGCGGAAATTAAAACTTAATCATACTAATATACATCCATACAACCAATTAGAATCATTCATATAATCATGTAAAAGATAAAAACTTTAGTCCAATGCAAACAAAGGAAAGTAAATAAATTACATCGGATGAGGAACTACCTAAAGATTATGTCTTTGCCAATTTAACATCAAAAATCATAAAAGAGGAATAAAGTAGAAGAGTAGAGAAAGATAGACTTTTTGGCCTCAGAATAACTCACTGGATTTATCTGGGAATCCAGTAGAGTGATGCTTCTTTAATGGTTAACCTAATTCTCTATCTCCAGTATGTGGAGTATTTCTATCCTCAATTTTGAGGCCCTCCTTTCTCTAATGATTTGATGTATTTTGATGCTTCTAATGGATTTGACACCTCTAACTGATGCCTAATCCATACCAATTCAATGCCTCTAACCCCTAGGGGTAGTCCCCTATTTATCGTGGTTAAGGGGATAGTCTAAACAGGTAGACTAATTCAGCTAGGATTCTAACTAATTAGTCTTGGTAAACTAATCAAGCCAGAATTCCAGTTATGTAATCTTGTTTAGCAGAAAAGGACTCAGAGAGGGGTACCCCGACCATGTTTCCATCTCAAGGACCTGACCTAGCTCTTGGAAGCAAGAACCCATTCGAGTTCTTGGGATGGGCTGCAAACAGCCCAATTTGTTTTAGTCATAACGTTCACGTCTGACCTTCGTTTTAAGTGATTCCTTTTTTCTACTGAAATATTATTGAGTCTAATTTCTAATAAACTAATTTAATAATCTTTAAATAAGTGTGGAACACAATATATGTAAAATAGTGAACAACTGTCATTTTCAGCACAAGTCCAAATATTCGACTTGTATCATTTCCATTGCTTATTGAAATTTGGTGCATAATATGTTATTAGAAAGCTTATTCAATAAATAATGTTGATACATAGACTTAGTAATCTTATACTCCCTAGAGTGGATCTTAACTAGATGTCGAACATTGTCAATTTGGATCTATTTAGGCTTCTTAGGCTCTATTAGCCTTTTGGGCTCGAATTCAAGGATTACTCTGCTGCACCCTCAAGCACACAAATTAGGGTACTTTTTTCGTCATTGAGCAATTAAAAATAAGATGTCATTTTTAGGCATCTATTCATAAACAGTAACACGTATTAGAAAGCTTAAATTGTCACTGATGGGGCAAGTTGAACTGCAACTTGCATTATATAAAAAAAATGTTTTTACATAAATGACAAATAGATCAAGCAATATTTGTGATTGTTGTGCTGAATACTTAATGTAATCCAAAAAAACCATCACGACCTAATAGTGGTTTGGACCAAAAATAGCTAATTAACACAGTTAATACATGTCAAAGCCCAAAAAACCCCATTTAATAGAAGCACGCTTTACTGTGGGTACAGCGTGAAGGAATCATTATTGGAACACCCTAGAAAGACAAGTCAACAAGACTACACGTGAAGCAACTTTACTGTGAGGCCAGTGTGGTAGAGAGCTGCTACTAGCTACTAATGTCTGAGATAACATCAGTAGTTACCTTTGATATGTGATTGAGTAAGGTGTAATTGTAAATGGCATCCCCTAGAGCATAATAGGGGGGAAAATAGTGAATTACTTTATATATAAGGGAGGAAGTACAAATTAAAAAGAATAAACATCAGGAAGAATACAAAAATTACTATCCTGGTTTCTCCATTTTTAGCTCCTCCTCTACCCTTGCTAGCTCTTGCTTTGCTAGCCATGTTAGCTAACCCTCTTCTTCCCCTAATGGTTCCTCTTCCTTTGCCTCTTGTAGAATTCTTTACCTTATTCATAGGCTGAACTGATACTTTCTTGGGCTCCCTCTTAATTGTTTCTCTACTTGTGATGGTTGTGGTGATGGGTTGTTCTCTGAGTAGGATTCATTGGGCAACCCTTCTTATTATGTCCTACTTGATGGCATATATTGCACGCCATCTACCCCTATATGAGTGCTATTCTAATGTCTTATAACATATCTATCAAATGCTTACATCTTATATGGATAATATACACGTTAAAAGTCTAAACCATGTGGTTTACAATGACAACACACGTTGAATCCACTCTCATAAATGCCCTGTAATAAGCTAGGGTTTTGAAACACAAAATCTTTATATGTTTTAGCGTATTCAAGCTTCAAGGCCTCTAATGCATCCTTGTAGGCAGTCTCATTATGGGATTTTGTTGCATTCCAAAATAGTAGCTTCAGTTCGTCACTTTTGTGGGCCTTCCTCTAATTTACATGAATGTGCCTAGCACAATGTCTATGCTTATAGTTAGTAAGAACAGTAGACACAACATGGAGTACAGACTGCAATTGGATGAATACAGTTTGCAATTTTATAGTTACAAGTGAGCAACTACGAACTCAGATAATGAAAAAATGAACAAAAAATTACCTTATACTCATATGGAATTATTATCCAAACAAACCCACTTGTGTATCCATGATAATCTTCTACATTCCTTAAAAACTACTCCCTGTTGTGATTATTCTCACCTTCAATAATAACCCATGCAAATGGAAACACTTGGTTGTTTCCTTCCATACCAATGGTAGCTAACAAACAATCATCCAAGTATATTTTTAAAATGTAGCCATCAATGCATAAAATAGGCATGCAACCTTCAAGGAGATCCTTCTTTAGACCATCAAAACACATAGAACCTCTTAAATATAGGGATGTCGCTCTCATTCTAAGGGTAAGTTCTTAGCATAAAGCTGCTGCATGTGTTTGACTTTGACTTTTAAAGCTGCCTCCCTAGTTTGGAAAATGCTCCTTCATTGAACCATGCAACAATTTCATTACTCCCTCCCTAGTTTTGTAAGATGTTCACTTGGGAGTGATAACCCCCTGGTCCCTTTGAATTTGTTCTATCATGTCCTTGGTAGGCTAATTGGGTTGCTCTTTTAATCTCATTATGTAATGCTTTGCAATTCATGAGTACTTCAACCACCTATTTTTAATCATGTTTCTTATGCATATGTGTTTGTCATAAACAAACCTAACAAGCCAAGTTCATGTACCTCTATTCCATGATGCATACAACTTCCATTTGGAGGCATTTTTGCAAACAGTCATAACACTTTTCATTTTTGAGTCAAATGCACCTATTTTAAGGTCAAACCCCTAGCTTACAACATATTTGGCTAAATAGTTCCAAAGGTCATGCCAACATCCACTTCAATTTTTTGAAGTTAGTATGTTCATCAACTTAATAATTAAGTCATTCCTCCTTAATAGCTTGGGCGCATCATTATCATTGTCATCCCTAGTATTTGTTTCTTGTTTAGGGTCTTCATACTCACTCTATTACCCAATGTCCTTGTGTGTTCGATCATTACAAACTATTGAAGCTGCAGCATTGCCTTCATCAACATGCTTCTATCTCTTAAACTTAGCCATCCTAGCTTATGACAGTTTCCAACTTAGTATCACTTGTATTAATTTCATCAACATCAGTTTCTTTGTCATCATCAGCATCAACTTCCCCATCTTCACCGAAGTTAATTTTCCTCTTCCCATTTGCTTTTAAAGTTGAAGCTTCCTTCTCATGCCTTCTACTGTAGCTATTCTTCAGGTTTACGTTTAGCTTCATGTATGCATTCACTTCCACTTGAACTGTCATTGTTGGCACTCTCAATAACCATTTTCTCCCAAGCAATTGGTGACTCAGGTTTTGGGTCTTGCCAACCCTATTCATTATTCATTGCCTCAACATTAGTAATCGCTTTGGGAGAGGTTGGTGTAATAGTTCGCAAACGACATAGGCACTTTTAGACCCAAACGCAAGAGCTGGTATCATTTATAAGGATTTTCTTGAGGCTCAATTGGTGTGAGCTTGACAATTGAGTTTACATTTTGGGGACACTTTAGGGGTGTATTTCACTTTTGGGCCCTTAGAGTTTTTGGACTCTAAAGATGAGTAGCCATTTGGTCTATCCTTTTATGAGAAATCAAGGGTAGGACTCAAATGAGAGTCCATTTTGACTATCCTATTTGAATACTTAGACTTGGTAGTACTTATTTATATCCATAGGCTCAATCTCTATGACTCAAACCCCTACGTATTCCAAATCCTCACCATTAACAAATGTCCCCTTATCAGTGGCAAAGCTAAGATTTTTAGAAAGGCATGTTGAAAATAAAGTACACAGTATATAAAATTTAATATTAGTCATAAAATAGAAATTAAATGATTGTTTGATTACATCTAATTTAATATGTATTCTGAAAGCGATGCAAGATATCATTGACAATTATGCCTCTTTAAGCATATATGTATGTATTTATGTATGTACGTGTGTATGTATGTTTGTATCCATGTATGTATGGATGTATGTACGTATGTATGCATGTATCCACACACACACACATACACACACACACACAAATACATACAAACAAACACACACCCACATACATGTTCATGCATATATACACATGTACATACATATATGTGTATATATACATAAAAGTGCGTGTATGTGTGTGTGTGTGTGCACACACACACCCCCCCGTACACACACACACATATACATAAATACATGCATACATACATACATATATGTATATATATACATATACATATATATATATATATATATATATATCTGTGTGTGTGCGTGTGCACGTGCGCGCGCGTTCAAGCGCGTGTGTGTATGTGTGTGTGTATTAGCGCGCACGCGCGTGTGTGCGCGTGCGTCTATATACACAAATATGTTTGTATGTATGTATGCATGTATATGTATGTGTGTCTGTCTCTGTGTGTGCCCATATACACACATATATATATATATATATATATATATATATATATATATATGTATATATATATGTGTATATATATATAATATGTATGTATACATATATATATATATATATATATATATATATATATATATATATATATATATATATATTAAAAAAAAATATATATATATA